>CM076576.1:444960539-445560539 GCA_034641835.2 Pinus albicaulis
ATGCAGAGGCATGATCAGGAGGAGCGGCCACCTCCCGAATGGTCTCTGGAGGGTCCATGCATCCAGGATCGGGCAGCAGTTGCAGAAGGCATGAGTGGTTGTGCATACTAGGTCTTCAGCAACGATGCTTGTAGAGCTGTTATCCTTATATATATTATTTATATTAATTATTAATTTAGACATTAATTAATTTTAAATAACATTTCAAACTCCACATATTATATATATACAAACCCAAAACAAATCAATGTGATATTAATATTCAAAGGCATGTATATAAATGGTGTAATCAACATGATATTAATACTCAAAGGCATGTATTTAAATGGAGTATGGCTTCATTATATATTGAAATGACATATATAATGCATGTTCTATAGCTGATAAGCTATGCAAAGTCTGAAAAAATCAAAGGTTCAATGCACCCGTATTAAAGTGTGGTGGCATATAATAATGATGGAATCTTTCAAAGGTTTTGTTTTGCGTTACAAAATAACGATGGGTGGGGCAGAGATCGGGTTCAACCCCGGGACCTCCCCCCGAGTAATTGCATGTGCTTACCATTGGGCGATGAGCCCGTATCTTGAAATATTATGAAGTGAACTAGTATTTAGTGTGTGTTGCAGATCCCACAACAGAGCAGAGAGGGCCAACCCTCCTCCATAAGACCAAGCATTGTGACCGTGTCAGAGGGCTAACGCGTTAAATGTGCTTAGCTCTAAGACTAAATTTAATCCAAGATTATCTTAAGTTAATGACATGATTCAGTTTCCGGAAGAATTGGCGGAGGCACATTTTTAGGTAGAGTTACTAAATTTAGCCAGAGTTAACTCCAGTTTCCAAATTTAGTGGAGGAATTGTAGGAAAATTTGGTTTTGCCATAACTGAGGCAATTTTCAAACAATTTTGGCTCAGGAAGAGTCATTCTTGGTAGATTTGGATGTTTTGGAGCCATTGGAATAGGTTTTAGAGGTAGAGGATCTCATCTACAAAGGTTGTTTTTGCCTTGAATAATTTTGAAGCCTAGGACCACCAGGAGGGAAGGCCATGCCTAGAGAATGTGGTAACCAAATTGAGTAAATAAATAGTCATTTCTGATAGATTTCAACATTTTAAACTCATTGGAATAGGTTCCAAGAGAATTTTATGCATGTAAACAAAAATTTGAGCACAATTGAGCTAATACAGAGGCCCAAGCCATGAAGCTAGACCAAGGAGATGTAGCCCAAGAGGGATCAACTCCTTCATCGAAATTTTGTTTTAATGGATCAGTTGTTATGTTTTTTTGTTATTTATGTTGTTTTTTTTGTTCAAACATTTAAATTAATGCTTTATGATTTCAAATTCACTCATAAAATTTAGTTTTAATTACCTCTTTGACACACATAAGCAACAAGGGAACCTGCACATCAAGCATAAGATCAATAAATAAGTTTTATATCTGAAATGGAAATTAGCACAACAAAACTAACATTCAAAGTAAGATCATGGTGGGGCAGGAAACTGAAGTTGTTGTTGTTATGGTTGTACTATTTGTTGTGGTGAATAAAAATTCTGAGATGGAAAATTCTGTGTAGTAGGGTAAGAAAGGTTCCCGTGCCAAGGTTTTTGTGGACGCCAGGGCTACCAGAGAATTGGAATATTCCACATATGATTATGAGCATAAGAAATTTTAAAATGTGATTGTGACATAGCTGTAGGACGTGGTTTCCATTGCATAAAGTGCATTGGCAGCTCCTTGATCTGCTATATATGCCGCTTTAATCTCAGGAAGAGAAGGACATTGATCAGTATAATGCTCAACTTCACAAATTCGGAATACCTCTAGGTTGTCTACAGGGCATTCCCTAAGAGAATTTTTCTTCCTGCATGTGGAGCAGAACATGACCAAGGATTTCTCCAATTCCTCCTGCTTCTTCTTAGCCTATCCAATTGTGAAGGCAAAGTGTTAAGAATATTAGTTTTAAAATTTTCAAATAAATTACCCATTTCAGCTCTGTTTACTCCAACTCCAACAACTTATTTGACAAGCCTGGAATAAGTGTCTCTTGATCCTCCTCCAACTTTAGAATTTCCCCTTGAATATATTCGACACAGCTCACACACATCATCATAACTCAACTTTGATACATCACCTGCTCCCATTAAGTTTAAAATATCCATAAATTTTGGTCTGATTGCCCTGAGAAAAATTGTCCTCTTGGTTTCTTTACTTAGTTGATTCATCTTGGATCTCTGCAGATTGTATTGAAATCTCTGCACCAAGTCCTCAAGGCTCTCCCCTTCCTTTTGAGTCATACCAAAAATTTCCTCTTTGAGTTCTCTAGTCTTACAATAATCTTAATACTTCTTCAGGAATACCTACTTCGTTTCATCCCAATTTGAAATGGATTTTTAACCTAGACCCATAAACCACCTGAGAGCTACATCCTCCAATGTAGCAGGAAACAATTTCAGCTTCTGAGCATTGGAATAATAGTCATAGCTTTTGCACAACACATCGAATTTGAATAGGAAGGCTTCAAGATATTCACTAGAGACATCACGAAAATTAGGCAAGGTCGAAGGAAAAATGTTTTTCATCTAAGCAGCTCCACCATTCTCCCTAATAGGAAATTCAAATGTGACCAGTTCATCTTCCTTCTCATTATAGTCCCCATCTATGTTACCAGTACCCTCTAGATGGGCCTTATCAGACCAAGAGAGAGTATGACCTTTGTAAACTACAAATTCTTCAGATTCAATGGTCCGAAACTATGGTTCTTGAATAAGATTGATGAGGAACTCCTCTTCAGGCTCACCACTTAGCAGAGATGTTGAATTCCTTGCAAGAGGAGGTTCTAAATGGGAAACAATAGAGGATTTCCCAACTGAATATTCTGTTGTAGAAGTATTGATCTGCTTGGGGTCAACAACCAAGCTCTTTTCAAGACTACAAACCTCCTGTTCGAATTATTCTTCCTTTGCAACCTTGTTCCTTGCAGACTTTATTGTTTTTGCCAATTTATTAGTAAACGAAGTGGTGCTCACACCACCACCAAAAACATTTGAAAATATTGGACCCTATTAATATATGATGCAAACAAATTCAAAATCTTCTACTTACCAAACAATCAGGACATGGCTTTGGAAAATTCTGATCTCTGCAAGTGCATAGGCCTTAGCCTACGTCTTACCACTTTGACTCCCCTAGTCCTGCAAAAATCTCAAACAACAAAAATAAAACTAAAACACTTTCAGTATCATCCCTTAGTACCTCCCTGACAACAGCACCAAAATGTTGAGTTAAATTATAGACTTATAATTTTCCAACATAAATTATCAACCTAGGGAATGTAAGCTTGTGATATGTTGTGCAAATTATATGTGGTATTAATACCTCAAGTGATCCCTAATTAAATCTATCACACATACACAGTACTAATGCCTCTTTTCTACATAAAAACTTGGCAACAAAGGGTATGGAGTGGATTCAAACATCCCTCTAAAGCTCTTGATATTGTTGATGTTGATCATAAAAGATAAAAGATCAGGCTCACAACCATAAGAAAATAAATTTAACATTTATAAATTAAAACTTGATTAAATGAATTTAAACACATTTTTCACATAGACTTAATCATTCAATCATTTGACATATGCTGCTAAAACTGAGAAAAGAGAACACTAGTTGTGTTAATAAAGGTATCACTGCATGAAATAATTAAAAGAACACATTGTTGTAACTAATGGAGTTGTGAGAAAAGGGGGCCCTCCCTTACTCACAACCCCTTCAATATTTAAAGGGTTTACTCAATAAAATGGACATAACATGTAACTTTATGTTAATCTGGAAAATATTACAGTCATGAACAATCTGATATGTTCGATCAACCAACCAACCCCCTTGCAAAAAAAACATAGTAGAATTTATACAAGTTCGAAGGCATCTACTTTGCATGAATTATGAAAACTACTATGTCGAACTATTTACTATCAATACTGGAATAGAATGTCAAAAATATCTCTATTGAGTTTGATTCATGACTGAAAGCATGGATCAGACTAATTTTGTTACATTGTTGGAGCTTTCCCTAATGCGTCCAATGAGAAGAATATTAAAGATCTGGGTGGTTTTTATGATGAATCTGAAACAACCAATAAGACAGCGTCCATATAGGTGGATTTCCTCACAAAACCCATGTTCCCATTTGTTTTTAGATTAAGTGGAACATATCCAACATCTGATTCTACTGCAGGAAATTTGGGCAGTTGCAGGAAATCTGCATCTACAGGAAATAGCAGAATGTTTGCAAGAAATTAGCGACCACGAGTTAACTACAAGAAATCACTGGGCTGCTTCAAATCATGACTAGTCTGCATAAGACTTCAATCAGTCAACTTGATAATTCAGTTAGGAAAAAATTAGCTTAAGGAATACTTAAGAACAAGATAAAATGACACTTTTTAAGTTAATGTGCATACCTTAAGCACATAGCACACTTTTGGCCAAAACTTAGGTAATATAATCGAAATAAGTATAATTAGGGGTCAAAGTGAGTCCAAAAAGGGGAAGCAATGTCTTAGAAGGCTATCAAAATTGAGCCAATTGGGATTCAACAGGGCTATCAAGAGAACTAAGTGTGTTGAAGTTGGAAAGATCAAACATAGATGTTTTAAATGGATAAAAACTATCGATGATCAATGTAAGTGCTTTAGGAAGAGAGTGGTGCTAGCATACAAATATGGAAGAAAAAAATCAATGATGTCAATTTGGTTGAATACATTGAAGCTTCAAGCAAAGCCAGTATACTTGCTCCAAAATACACGTGTAGAGATAACATACCATCATAAAATGCACATGAACAAAGTTAGCAAAAAGTTCTATTATCATAAATATCAAGAGAACTGAATGTGTTGAAGTTGAAGATCAAATGTAGATGTTGTAAAAGGCTAAGAAGATTGATGGTAAATATAAGTGCTTGAGGAAGAGAGTGGTGCTAGCATGCAAATTTGGAAGCAAATACCAAAGATGCCAGATTGATTAATACACCGAAGCTTAAGAGGATAAAATGCAAATATTAATAGAAGTTCTCCAAACAAAAAATGTTGCTAGTGTAAAAATATAGTTGAAGTGCTTCATGAAAAGGAATAAAAGACCAAAGAATGCCATAAAAATTTATCAAATGGAGACTTTTATAAAATTCAAGACCATGGTGAGAAAATTCTACACTTGAAAAATAATCCTAAACCCTATGTAGCCTAGTTTTAAAAACACAAAAACTCCTATCAAAATTGCAACTTTTGATTACATTTATCTACAAACAAGTATTACTAGAAACAGAACAAATAACACACAATATGGAACTCTCGATACTACATATTTATTTTATTCATTAAATGAAGAAAATTACATTGTTATAGACCAAAACTTAACTATGTTAACCATATTAGTTGAAGCCAGCAAGGAAGCCATGTGGCTTCGTCAGATCCTATCTGAATTTGGTCTTCATCAACAACATCCAATTACACTTTGGTGTGATAATTAGAGTGCCATTCAACTATGTAAAGATCTAGTTCAGCATCAGCATATGAAACACATTGAGCTCCACATACACTTCATCAGAAAGCTCATTCGTGATCGTGTTCTTGAAGTGCAGTATTTTCCAACCAATGATCAAGTAGCCGATATCTTTACAAAGGCTCTCACAGAAGTGAAGTTTACCAAACTTCGATCCATGCTTGGAGTTCAGGAAAGTTATCATTAAGGGGGGATAGGCTCTAATGCCTCCTTCCTTCTCCTATTGTGTCACCTTTATAAATCCTTCAATCCTATCCCAAGTTGTTCTTAAGGGGGGATGTTAGGATATTTTGACACATAGGAAATAGGCTCCTTTTGTGTCACCTTTGTAAATCCTTCAATCCTATCCCAAGTTGTTCTTAAGGGGGGATGTTAGAATATTATGACACATAGGAAATAGTTAAGAATAACTTAGTCTAGTGTAGAGTTAGGTAAAGTGTGTTTCTTTACTATGTACATTTGTAACTTATAATCTGACGGTCACGATTTGTAGTGATCTGACGGTTCACTCTCTCCTTGGTATTAACAACACTTGATCTGTGACTTAACACCCGATCGGTCCATGATCTCTATTTAAAGAGCATGGAGGGTCATTTTTTCGATAACCGTTTATGAGAGAAACATATGTAACTTTTCTTTTTATATAATGAATTTCCTGAAGTGGTCGTGTTGGCTCAGGCTACGGTCTATTTCCCTCTTCGAGGATTTTAACCACGTGATAATACTCGTGTACTGATTTGTGATCTGTTTGTGAGTGGTGACCTTTGGTTTTTGATCTAAGGAACTTACCCTATAAATTTCTACATGGTATCAAAGCTATTTTGAGGGCCACGTCCGTTGTTGATCCAAATCCGAAGCTGGTTTGATTGCATGCGACTGTCGTTTTCTACATCTACTATTTCCAAAAAAATTTGAGCCTAGAGAACTGCTCTGTTGTGTCCGGAGTGTCTATTATAGTGAGGAATTCCTTTCGTTTCATGCGAGAAGGGTTCCAGTTGCCCAAGTTATGTTAGTTTAGATTTGGAGGTATAAAGTATCTATTTTGCAGTTATATTTTTTAATAGTTCTGCTTATTTATGTTCCCTTTGTTTAATTCAATTTTTAGGTTTTAATTATTTTCTGGATCTATACCCTCTTCTTTGTGTATGGTCTTTTCTCTGCGCTTTGTGCGATCTCGGCAAATTAGAAACAAGAAGAAGGGATTTTTTTTTGCTATGTATGCTCTTTCCCCACGTCTTTATGCAATCTTGAGAAATTAGAAATAGTGAAAAAATAGGTATTTGTCAGTAAGGCTAACCAAAAATCTAATGTTCTGTCGTAAGACTTGCATTTCGTTTTTTTTTTCTTGGATTTTTGTGTTTGATTTTTTCAGCTTCATTTTTTTTTTTTAAATGGAAAGTGCATGCCCGATTATTCTTAATAGCACCAATTATTTCCAATGGCTACCTCACATGGTAGATATACTTATAAGTAAAGGGCTTTATAGAATAACCACAGGACAAGAAACTAAACCTTCCAATGATGATAAAGTCGCTAAATGGGAAAATAAACAAGATCGAGCACGAGGGTTGATAGGAATGTCCATTGCTCAAGATCTTCAATTTCATATCCTTGACATTGACACCCCTGATGAAGCCATAGAAAAGATAAATATTGTCTTTGGCATTCAAAATCAAATCAGGGCCCACCAGCTTGAAAATGAGTTGCTTACTTTGGACCCCAATAATTTCTCCTCTGTTGAAGATTTTTTGTCCAATCAAATTCAGACCATTCAAAATCAAATCAGGGCCCACCAGCTTGAAAATGAGTTGCTTACTTTGGACCCCAATAATTTCTCCTCTGTTGAAGATTTTTTGTCCAAATTCAAGACCCTTAGACTTCTTTTAGAAGGCTGTAAGGTCAAAAAGGAAGATGGTAGCCTCATCTATTGCATTCTTGCTAAGCTTGGCCCTGCATACTCTGTATTTGTTTCCACCTTCCATTCCACTAGAGAAGCCATCATTTCTTCAGGAACCACCTACAAGAACCCCTCTTTTGATGCCTTTTGTGATTCTTTGATAAGATAACAAGAAAAAATATTACACCTTGGTCTTATCACTTCTGTAAACGCTTCTAAGAAAGCCTTAGCAACCCAACAACAATCATATCAAAATAATCCCAAGAAGCAATATCCTAAAAAGTATGGTCGAAACCAAACAAGAGTCCTAAGCAATTTCAGCCGCAAACTGAAAAAGAAACTCACCAAAATGATAAGGAAAAAAAAAAGAAGGGAAGAAGACAGATAGACATTGCAAATATTGAAATCATGATGGCCATATAGAGTCCAAATGTTTTAAGAAGATGGAAACCTTAGAAGCAGCAATGAAGAATAATAACATCAATTTGGAGCACTCTTCACCTTCATCTTCAGGAATGGCACTTTCTGCTTGTGGTTGTTAAGCATCAAGATCTGGTTATGTATTAAATGTATCTTATTCTTCTCATTCTCATGAGTGGCTCATTGATTCTAGAGCTTCTTACCACATGGCCAAAAATAAAGTCATGTTTTCTTCTTTAAATGATTGTAACACCAAACATATTTATGTTGGTGATGATAGATATCTTAGTGTTGTAGGATCTGGAACCATTCATCTAGATAATGGTCAGTTTAATGATGTACTATGTGTTCCTACCTTGTCATGCAACCTTCTATCTTTTTATCAAATAACTCATTCAGGTGAAGGGAAAATAGTAGAATTCTCACCTCATGATGTTTTAACTAAGGACCTCAAAGATCCTAGACATATTTTAGCTACTGACATTGTTGATGATTCCATAAGGTTGTATAAGTTTGACAACTTTGGGTCTTCATGTCTTCCCTCTATTTTTGTTTCTCATAATGATGAAGTGAGCAAACTTTGGCATGAGAGATTTGGTCACTTAAACTATCATTATCTTCAAACTCTATGTAAGGAAAATATGGTGACAGGTCTTCCTATGGTATCTTTCAAAGATGGTGTTTGCTCCGGATGTGTACTCGAAAAACATCATCGGGATAGTTTTGAAAAACGTGCTTCTTGGCACGCTTCAGCCCCTTTGCAACTTGTGCATAGTGATTTATGTGGTCCACTTCTTGTTGTTTCTTTCTCTGGTTGCAAGTACTTCTTAACTTTCATTGATGATTTTTCCAGACGCACTTGGGTATACTTCTTAAAACTCAAGGGTGAAGTTCTTAACATGTTCTTGGCCTTTAAGGCCTTTGTTGAGAAATAATTTGGACATCAAATTCTTAAGTTAAGATCAGACAATGGAGGGGAATATTTTAACAACAAATTTATCAACTTCTACACTGAGCATGGCATTCAATTGCAACATATCGTTCCATATACTCCACAACAAAATGGTGTAGGTGAAAGGAAGAATCACACCTTAAAAGAAATGGCTAATTGTATGCTTCAATCTAAAGGACTTAGCCTCAATTTTTGGGCAGAATTAATTAACTGTGAAAATTACATAGTAAATCACACTCCTACTAAGTTTTTAAAGAATATAACTCCAATAGAAGCTTGGATCTCAATCAAACCAGATGTAATTCACTTTTTTATTTTTGGAAGTGATGCTTGGGCCCATATTCCAGATGCAAAACATAAAGCCTTAGAACCTAAGAGTGAAAAATCCATTTTGTTGGATATTCTGAAGATGTCGAAGGATATAGACTTATTCAACGAAAATCCAAAAATATAACCATTATAAGAGATGTAAAATTTGATGAAAATATATCGGCCTGGGAGCCTAGTTCGGCGGGTGTGCCACCTTTGGCCTACGAGCCTGATTCGGCATAAGTGCCACCTCTCTCTCTCTCTTCTATTTTTAATAACATTCCTTCTAGTTCAAATGATGATAGCAAGGATGACAATCCTCCTCCACCTCTTGAAGTTATTCCTTTTACTCCACAACTTCCAAGCTTTAGTCGGGATGCAGCAGGTTCTCTTGCAAGTGACCCTACAAATCGACAACGTACACGTTCTTAGTTCGAAAGAGCCTCTTCCTTATTGGCTCAAGTTCTAGAAAATCTTGATCCAGAAACCTTTAAAGAAGCCTCTGGTCACCCAGATTGGGATGAAGCTATGAATGAAGAATATTGTTCCTTATTGGAAAATGATACTTGGGATCTTGTTCCTCTTCCAAAAAGAAGAAAAATTGCCAGATGCAGGTTGATTTACAAAACCAAGTTTGGATCAGATGGAAAAGTGGATAGAAATAAATCTCGTCTTGTCGCTAAAGGATTTTCACAAGTTGAACACATTGACTATACTGAAACCTTCTCCCCTGTTGCCAAAATGAATTCTATCCACCTTGTTCTTTCCCTTGATGCCTCCTTTAAATGGGAATTCCATCAGATGGATGTTAAATCCGCCTTCTTACATGGAGATTTTCATGAAGAAATCTACATGGAACAACCCCCTGACTTTATCCAAAACAAATCCAGCCTTGTTTGTCGCCTTAGGAAGTATCTCTATGGTCTCAAACAAGCTCCTCAGGCTTGGTATGCCAAAATGGATAGATTTATATTAGATAATGGATTTTCTAGGTGTCATTCTGACAACACTGTTTACACCAAGAAAGTGGGTAAGTCCTTCACCATCCTTATTATTTATGTTGATGAGCTTATCCTTATTCTTAAAGTCTTGCAATCCGAAGAAGGTATTACCCTCTCTCAGTCCAAGTATGCATGTCATCTTCTACACCACTTTCACATGGAAGACTATAAGCTAGCCCCTTCTCCCTTTTAGTCTGGAGTCAAGCTTTCAGTCACTTGTAATACCCCTGAAGTTGATGCTACCTTATACCATCAACTTGTTGGTAAACTTCTGTATCTAACCCATACCCTTCGTAACCTTTCCTTTGTCGTTGGTCTTGTTGCTCGGTTTATGCACAAACCTCATGAAAGTAACTAGAAAGTAGCTAAAATAATACTTCGATATATTCAATTTATAGTTCAATTCAGGATTCATTACAGTGCAGGAGCATCTCCATTGTTGATTGGTTTCACTGATTCTGATTGGGCTAGTGACCCTGATGATCGAAAGTCTACTACAGGATATGTATTCATTCTTGGTTTAGGCCCTATTACATGGTCTTGTAAGATCGAACAAAGTGCCTTCTCTCTTTCTTTAGCAGAATCAAAGTATCGTGGTGCAGTTGAAGCCAGCAAGGAAGCCATGTGGCTTCATCAGATTCTGTCTAAATTTGGTCTTCATTAGGAGCATCCAACTACACTTTGGTGTGATAATCAGAGTGCCATTCAGCTATGTAAAGATCCAGTTTAGCATCAACATATGAAACACATTGAGCTCCACATACACTTCTCTTGAAGTGCATTATTGTCCAACCAATGATCAATTAGCCGATATCTTTAAAAAGGTTCTCACAAAAGTGAAGTTTACCAAACATCGATCCATGCTTGGAGTTTAGGAAATTTATCATTAAGGGGGGATAGGCTCTAATGCCTCCTTCCTTCTCCTATTGTGTCACCTTTGTAAATCCTTCAATCCTATCCCAAGTTGTTCTTAAGGGGGGATGTTAGGATATTTCGACACATAAGAAATAGGCTCCTTTTGTGTCACCTTTGTAAATCCTTCAATCCTATCCCAAGTTGTTCTTAAGGGGGGATGTTAGGATATTCCGACACATAGGAAATAGTTAAGAATAACTTAGTCTAGTGTAGAGTTAGGTAAAGTGTGTTTCTTTAATATGTACATTTGTAACTTATAATCTGACGATCACGATTTGTAGTAATCCGACGATTCACTCTCTCCTTGGTATTAACGACACTTGATCAGTGGCTTAACACCCAATTGGTCCATGATCTCTATTTAAAGAGCATGGAGGGTCATTTGTCTAGTAACCATTTATGAGAGAAACATATGTAAGCTTTTTTTTTACATTAATAAATTTCCTAAAGTGGTCGCGTTGGCTCAGGCCGTGGACTATTTCCCTCTTCGAGGGTTTTAACCACATGATAATACTGGTGTACTGATTTGTGATCTGTTTGTGAGCGGTGACCTTTGGTTTTTTATCTAAGGAACTTACCTTGTAAATTCCTACAGTATTGCTAACACTGAAAATCATACAGGAAAAAGACATTAGAAAATGTCAAGCATAAGGTACATATAAAGGTTTCCAGAGAATAAAAACATTAGGAAGAGCCAAAAATTTAATTCTTCCTAAGGTCAAAAGACAAAATTTATGGACTGTGCACAGGTAACATAGGATCTTTGCGCACAGTGCGACTTTTTCTTGGATAGTTGTGCGGTCCTGGGGATGATGAAATGTGACCATACGGGACCACTTGGAACACTTGGTTAAAAATATTCCCACTCAACCTAACCAAGTATAGTCGCCTTTGAGCCGCCTTGAGGCCTTAATGCAACACAAAAATTAATCATACCTCCACTCTTGTGTCATCATCCATCTTGGACCAAGAGAAGGAGGGAAAATTTGAAAATGGTCTATAAAAGCCTTCCTTGGGAAGAAGAATAGGAGACACATTGTTATGCTCGCCAAATTACTCCAAATCAAACCAGTTTGTGTTGTCTAGCAACAGGAGGATTGGAAGGACTCAGTGGATGGCCACCCAACATCTCAGTCCAAGAGAGAGGATTTCACCACATGTTCATCGATCTACCATCCTTTGAGAGGGACGAGAGGCTGTTAGGTCCCTATTTTACTAGTATAGTCCCTTATTGTTGTCAGTGTAACCCCCTTATCGTTATTATTGTACCCTTGTAACCCCCATATTATTATTATTGTGCCCTTAAATTATTATTGTTAGGTCGGCTAGGATTACATTGTGGCCCCACTAGGATTACATTATGGCCCCATGGACTCCTATATATAGAAAGGAGGTTTTGTAAATTGTATCATCCAACAATTGTTCATTTATGTAATGTATTGGAGGTTTCCCCCTCGAAGTGGCTCATTTCTAAGGCGTTGATATCTCTTTTCTTCTCTTTTTGGAGCTGGTTACACAACATTTGGTATCGGAGCTTTGGATTCTAGGGTTTCGCTGCTCCAAACAAGTCATCGTGGAATTTCTGCTATAACTGTTTTTCTACGAAGCTTTAGAAGCTGAAATTTTTAGGGTGCGAAGCTGAAATCTTGAGGAAGTTTTTCTAAAAATTTCAGAGCTTGGTTCGCAATATTTTCGGAGATATGATCTATGGAAGTTAGGTCTTTTTTCAGGCTCTTAAACAGGTCATCTTGGCATTTGCGCTATAACTTTTTTTCTACGAAGGTTTAGAATCTGAAATTTTTAGGGTGCGAAGCTGAAATCTTGAGGAAACTCGTCAAAAAAATTTCAGACCTTGGTTCGCAATATTTTCGGAGATATGATCTGTGGAAGGTAGTGCTTTTTCAGGCCCCCGAATTTCATCTCAAAGAGGTGATCGTGGGAAAATATCCATAACTCTCTCTCTGAGCATCGGATTGGAGTGCCGTAAAAAGTGGTCGCAAGTACACGGACTGTAGTTTCTTGGCTATCAATTTCAGAGCCGAAGGACGAAACAGTGACATGTGGCAAGTCGTACAAGTTCGCTCTACTGAACCAGTCCATAATTAGGTCATTGTGGGAGATTGGACACAACTTTGTCTTGGAGAATCCAAATCAGGTCAGACCTGTGGCATTCGAAAGATAATTTAGAGGGCTACATTGGTACCAAAAATCAAATATTGAAGTGCTACAATCACAAATATAATCCAATTTCAATATCGAGCTCCTCAAAAGCAAGAAAAAGGTGTGTATTTTTTTTTCCGAATTGCATAAGTCTTGTTAGAAGAATCAATTTGAATTGATTCCAAGGGAATATTGTAGAATAGATATCAGTATTGGGTTCTAAAAGATGCCCCATAAAAATAATTCAACACCCATTAAGCCTTTAGAAGGCTCTACTATGACTCATGAAGATGAAGAATTGCAACATGATCTATCAAAATTACAAGAGCAAGTGCAACAAATTTCACTCTCGGAAAGAGCAACAAAAAATGAAATGGAAGTTTTGAAGAAAGGCGTGGAAGCTAAGATGGATGGCATGGAAGCTGGCATGGAAGCTAAGATGGGTGACATGAAAGACAACATGGAAAACATGAAGAATGATCTAAAAGCAGACATAGAAGGTTTGACAAAGTTGATGCAAGAAATGTTTCCTAATGGTGAAAAGATAGTAGAAAAACCTCATGATGAGAACAAAATAAATGTTAATCGTGATTTCATAAACTCTAATGTTGGCGGGAAGAACCACCATATTCCAAAAATGGATATGAGGAAGTTTGATGGAAAGGATCCTGTAACATGGATACTACAGATGGAGCAGTATTTTGATCTCCATAATGTGCAAAACACACAAAAGGTACGCATTGCAACTTTACATTTAGAACAAAATACATTTGTATGGTATCGATGGCTTTGCTCCCGTAAAAAATTGTCACTTGGTCAATTTTTACGGAGGAAATGATAGCACATTATGAGGATACGAAGAGCAACACCTTCTTTAGCCAATTGATAAATCTCAAACAAAAGGGTTTAGTGGGGCAGCACATTGAGGACTTCCAAAAATTGAATATAAGGGTAACTGATATTCCAGAGGAACACAAGATCGATCTCTTCATAGGCACTTTAAAGAATAACATCCAACATGAAGTTCGTGTTTTGGAACCGGATTCATTGGAGAAGGCATTCAGGTTGGCAAGAAAAGTTGAATGTAAAATAATGGCGACAAGGAAGCCTACCACTCAATTCTATAAAGAAGGAAGTGTTGCTACGCATAGATTTCCACAACCTACAAGGTTGACACCACAACAATTGGAAGAAAAAAGAGCAAAAGGGCTTTGCTACAGTTGTGATAGCAAATACACTAAAGGTCATAAGTGTGCTAAGAAGAAATTATTTTACATAGATTGTGAAGAGGAAGAAGAAAATGAACAAGAAGAGGATATACACCGGGAACCAACCCTAGAAGAGGAAGAAATGAATCCGACCATATCGTGTAATGCACTGGCAGGAATTACCACTCCTCAAACTCTCAAGATACAAGGACAAATCAAGAAGAAAAAGGTAATAGTGTTGATTGATTCAGGTAGCACCCATAATTTTATTCATTGTAAGGTAGCCAAGGAATTAAATTGTTTCCTATACCCGGCACCAGAATGTCAAGTGATGGTTGCAAATGGAGGAACTATAAATTGCTCTGGAAAATGCCATAACATCAAGCTAACCATGGGGGAATATGTGTTGACTAGTCCAATGCTTTCCATTCCTATGGGAGGTGCTGATGTTGTACTAGGAGTACAATGGTTACAATCTTTAGGGACGGTAGCTTTTAATTTTCAAGAACTTTTCTTGAAATTCTTTTCAAAAGGAAAGGAAGTCGAACTACGGGGTATTGAAGGGAAGCCAGGAAGGATAATAAGCTCTAATGGCATGACAAAGCTTCTAAAGAAAGAACAACGAGGCGTAATTGCACAATTATGCTCACTAGAAATTCCAACATCAAAATCATCTATTTCTGCAGATCTCCAACAAGTCTTGGACAATCATTCCAAGTTTTGAAACTCCCAAAGGACTCCCACCTATTCGTGATCATGATCATGCTATTCATTTGATTCCAGGAAGTGTTCCTCCAAACATCAGGCCTTATAGATATCCTTATGTCCAAAAAAGCGAAATTGAACGTATGATTGCAGAAATGTTAGAGGCGGGTATAATTCAACCTAGTCAAAGTTCTTTCTCTGCTCCTGTAGTATTGGTACACAAGAAGGATGGATCATGGCAAATGTGTCCGGATTATAGGGAGCTCAATAAGCTCACCATTAAAGATAAATTTTCCATTCCTGTGATTGATGAATTATTGGATGAATTACATGGAGCAATTTATTTTACCAAGTTGGATCTTCGTTCAGGATATCATCAAATTAGAATGAAGACTGAAGATATTCCAAAAACAGCAATTCGAACTCATGAGGATCATTATGAATTTTTGGTCATGCCTTTTGGCCTTACCAATGCACCTTCTACATTTCAAGGGTTGATGAATTCCAGGGAAAATTTTAGGGGCGAATTTTAGCCCAAAGGCGAATTTTAAGGGATTTTAAATTTTAATAGGGCGAATTTTTTATATAAAACCCATTTTCTATAGTTTTATAAAATTATCCCAATAATTATTTTAAAAATAATTAATTATTATATAATAGCCCACCAAAAAAATGCGCACAAAACTAAAACAATGGAATTCGCCCTCAATTTTCTTGGTTGGAGTAGATTTCAATGGCATTCGCATACAGAGTCGGAGGGAGGGGTTGGAGTGATTCGCCCCATTTTTTCACTGGTTTTCCGGGGTGGTTGGGGCTTGGAATGGGCGTTGAAGTTGAATTTTGGTGCTGGGATGTGCATAGGCTCGCCAATCGCCGATCTTCTCCCCATTTTTTCACTGGTTCGCTGGGGTGGTTGGGGCTTGGAATGGGTGTGAAAGTTGAATGTTGGTGCTGGGATGTGCATTCAATTCCAAAGGTTGCAGGATTTTATTTTTTAGAGTTTGGCTCCTCTTTTACCATGATTGTCCAAGTTTTTTTTTTTTCAGTATCAGAGTAGAACCTATTGCATTAATCCGCAGGAATCGAAGTTATCATAGCTTTCTTTGGGAAGGCATGGAAGGGGCCAGATTCATTGTACAAGATAGTGTCTATTAACTTTAATTTTAAATATTTGTAATTGAATTTTGATCTTTGAAGAATTCCGCAGGAATTGAAGCTATCAGAGCTTCCTTTCGGAAGACATGGAAGGGGCCAGATTCATACAGTTTCTATTCACTGAATCTTGATATTTGAAGAATTCATTGGTATTGCTGGAAAAACCCTGACATGGAAGGGGCCAGATTCATACAGTCTCTATTAACTAAATTTTGATCTCTTTGAAGAATTCATTGTAACCAGAAAACCTAGTGAAGATATCTTGCATAGGAAGGGCTTGGCTGTCTCTTTGCTGACAATGTCAATAAACAAGTGAATAAGGATATGGCGATACTCATCTAAATAGCCTGAAGCTCTGGGCTATGATCCAATCAGTTTGATAATTCAGCCTAAAGCCTGATAATAACAGTACATGGGCACTAGACCAGGCTGAGATTCTATGAATTGATATGTTCAGCACTATAGGCATGAGTTCTAACATATACTAATTCTTCTGTTATTCTCAAGATATTTTGCTAAATGCTTTTTTCTGATACAGGCTAAGGTTACACTCTCGGGCAAAAGGTTAATTTGAGATTTCTCTTTAAGTTATGGTCTGAAGCCTTCACCTAGAAAATTTGGCGGAAATTCCGACGGCCAATTCGTCGCTATTCCGACACATAGTCGTCACAAGAGCGACAGTTCGAGGGTGGAAAAACCGTGGTTTGTCATGCTGTCGCAGTTCCGACGCACGTAAAAAGTGTCGCACTATCGACACTTCTTCTGTCGCTTCCGAACAAGCGTCACTCTTCCGACGTCTCACAAACCGTCATGCCTCCGAAATTTGTAAACTGTCGCACTTCCGATGAAATGTGGTTCGACGTTTGGAACGTCGCTCTTTCGACGCTTGTAAACCATCACAATTCCGACCCAACGTGGTTCGACGTTTTGGACGTCGCTCTTCTGACATCTGTAAGATGTCACAATGCCAACGATATGTGGTCCGACGTTTGGAACGTCGCTCTTCCGACGTTTGGAACGTCGCTCTTGAAGCGTTGGAACGTCGCTCTTCCGACGTTCGTAATCTGTCGCAATTCTGACGAAATGTGGTTCGACGTTTTCATACTATCTCTCTTCCGACGTTTCTAGGTTGTCGCAGTTCCGACGTCTACAAGGCGTCGGTAGACCGACGGAGGGTTCAATTTAAAAAAAAAAATTGAAACTTTAAAAGACAAGAAACGTTGTTTTGAATATATTATATGAAGTAAAACAATCCATGAAGTCATTACATTTTCACATCTGAAGATTGGAACCCAAATATCCATCCAGAAAAGTGGAAGTCCCACCCCAGACAATGATAGAAAAATACCCCATGTCACATACGGGGACATGATATAAAACCCAGTAACGGTCCACATGGAGATTATCGACAATCTGAGAAAGCATCCAAATATGCCCGAGGCATCTATAAGAAAGTGAAATAGCATTATGTAGAATAGTAAAACAACAGATAGAGTACCGACGTCCATTGTTCCAAATACAAATTAAAGTACCCAAAATCCTTGAACAGAGAAAAACGCTAATCATGTGAGGAGTGTGATATGTCCAAAATATAAAAAGACCATCAGACCATATCAATAAACCGGCAACATAGACCAGCATCGCTAGTTTTGAAGGCAGAGTGATAAACATTAATCATTTTTTTTTCACAAGAGAAAAAACGTTGTTTTGAATATATTATATGAAGTAAAACGGTCCATGAAGTCATTACATTTTCACATCTGAAGATTGGAACCCAAATATCCATCCAGAAAAGTGGAAGTCCCACCCCAGACAGTGATAGAAAAATACCCCATGTCACATATAGGGACTTGATATAAAACCCGGTAACGGTCCACATGGAGATTATCGACAATCTGAGAAAGCATCCAAATATGCCCGAGGCATCTATAAGAAAGTGAAATAGCAGTATGTAGAATAGTAAAGCAACGGATAGAGTACGTACCGACGTCCATTGTTCCAAATACAAATTAAAGTACCCAAAATCCTTGAACAGAGAAAAACGCTAATCATGTGAGGAGTGTGATATGTCCCAAATATAAAAAGACCATGATACCATATCAATAAACCAGCAACATAGACCAGTATCGCTAGTTTTGAAGGCAGAGTGATAAACATTAATCATTTTTTTTCATAAGAGAAAAAACGTTGTTTTGAATATATTATATGAAGTAAAACAGTCCATGAAGTCATTACATTTTCACATCTGAAGATTGGAACCCAAATATCCATCGAGAAAAGTGGAAGTCCCACCCCAGACAATGATAGAAAAATACCCCATGTCACATACAGGGACATGATATAAAACCCAGTAACGGTCCACATGGAGATTATCGACAATCTGAGAAAGCATCCAAATATGCCAGAGGCATCTATAAGAAAGTGAAATAGCAGTATGTAGAATAGTAAAGCAACAGATAGAGTACTGACGTCCATTGTTCCAAATACAAATTAAAGTACCCAAAATCCTTGAACAGAGAAAAACGCTAATCATGTGAGGAGTGTGATATATCCAAAATATAAAAAGACCATCAGACCATATCAATAAACCAGCAACATAGACCAACATCGCTAGTTTTGAAGGCAGAGTGATAAACATTAATCATTTTTTTTTTCACAAGAGAAAAAATGATGTTTTGAATATATTATATGAAGTAAAACAGTCCATGAAGTCATTACATTTTCACATCTGAAGATTGGAACCCAAATATCCATCCAGAAAAGTGGAAGTCCCACCCCGGACAATGATAGAAAAATACCCCATGTCACATACAGGGACATGATATAAAACCCAGTAACGGTCCACATGGAGATTATCGACAATCTGAGAAAGCATCCAAATATGCCCAAGGCATCTATAAGAAAGTGAAATAACGGTATGTAGAATAGTAAAACAACAGATAGGGTACCGACGTCCATTGTTCCAAATACAAATTAAAGTACCCAAAATCCTTGAACAGAGAAAAACGCTAATCATGTGAGGAGTGTGATATGTCCCAAATATAAAAAGACCATGAGACCATATCAATAAACCAACAACATACACCAACATCACTAGTTTTGAAGGCAGAGTGATAAACATTAATCATTTTTTTTTCACAAGAGAAAAAACGTTGTTTTGAATATATTATATGAAGTAAAGCAGTCCATGAAGTCATTACATTTTCACATCTGAAGATTGGAACCCAAATATCCATCCAGAAAAGTGGAAGTCCCACCCCAGACAATGATAGAAAAATACCCCATGTCACATACAGGGACATGATATAAAATCCAGTAACGGTCCACATGGAGATTATCGACAATTTGAGAAAGCATTCAAATATGCCCGAGGCATCTATAAGAAAGTGAAATAGTAGTATGTAGAACAGTAAAGCAACAGATAGAGTACCGACGTCCATTGTTCTAAATACAAATTAAAGTACCCAAAATCCTTGAACAGATCAAGAAAAACGCTAATCATGTGAGAATTCTAAGTAAATTTAATCTATTAACATTGTGAATAAAATTACACCGAAGTCAAAAACATTGCCTGGCCATACTCATGGCAAATTTGTCATCAAAAAATCAAAAAATTAAGAAGACTGCCCTCATACGGGGAAACCGGTCTTGAACGTTTAATTTACAGAATTCAAAAATATTACAAAGGTCCAGCACAGTAAAATAAACTAAAAGCAGCCCAATTAAGTGGGCCTGCTAAGCAAGAAAAACAAATTAACCAAACTACTCCTCCGGTGGTTCCTCCACGATTTGGCACCATCCTTCGGAAGGTCCAGGATCGCTAGGTGCTACCTCCACATGCATGCCACGGCTCCCCTCCTGAAGGCCCGAATGCTGGCCAGCTTTTTCCGAGCTCAGACCCGCCGGACGGGTGCATTCTTCCTCCGTTTGGGCCTCCTCGCGGAAGACCACAGTGACTAAAGCCGTGATTCACGGGCGGTTGAGAGAGAAATTAAAGGAAAATTGCGCAGTGCGCGTCGTGGGAGAAGGTGAACTAGCGGTGGGGAAGCGAGGAGCAGGGGAATCCATACGGTGGCTAGATCCTACAACCCGACCCCACCCACTCCTAGTATTTGGATATTGACCTGCGTAATAATCACTGGACTGGCAGGAAGTCGACTCTGTTGAGGGGCTGGAGGGAATGCGCAGGGGTTGACCTCTAGTGCTCCCCCTGCGGCAACGCATCCTATGACGCACGCGAGGCATGGGTGTAGTCTCAGGCGCAGTGGGCACAAGAAGAGATGGAGAAGCAGAATTCCAATTAACAGAGGAAGACCGATAGAGACAGAACCGAGAGAAATGCAGATATGCAGCAAGGTCTAGGCAGTAGTTCAGCCGGCCACTTCTCCTTATCGTCACGGTTAGCAGGCAGTGTAATCCAGCAACCAGCTTGTCTGAAAAAAAATGGCTAAATGCCATTTTGTCGACCCATCTGCAATGCAATCACAGGATGCCCGTCATAATTAATCTCTGATCATTAATAATGAGAGCCGAAGGCCAGATCAAATTGGAGCGTGTGGAATCGCTAAGAGGAGTGGAGGTCCGATCTTGAACAGTGTTAAAAATTAATTAATGCAGATTTGATGTGAAAATTTAATTGAACAGCGTTAAATGTTAATGCGATTGATATGAAATTGCCATATCCATGTCCCATCACCTTAAACGCCATCGAATGCACCCGCAGCCGGGAGCAGGGCAAGTTTTTATTGAGGACACGTGGCAGAAATTGATTGGAGCGGATCTTTGTTTGGGCCGCTCGCGCAGTGGAAATCCGGACCCATAAAATATTAGGGCGAATTTGATAAGAAATTCGCGTCACAAAATTGGCCGACGTCAGCAGGCTATTTTGGAACGCGAATTTGGTTTGAATTATGGTTTATCGCCGTTTGAAGTCCGGCGGGCTCAACTTAAGAACAATTTTGTTTGATCCCATCTTATAAAATTTGTGTTGGTTTTCTTTGATAATACACATATTTATAATAAATCATGGGAATACCACACTAAACATGTGGAAAATTTATATAAATAATTATTGAGAACAATCATTTTTATGTAAGAATATCCAAGGCGAGGTCTGTGTAGAGAACCGGGGTCGTGAAAACTGTTCAAATATAAAAATCCCGCTTAATAAAGAGACAAAATTGTTGTGCTTTCGGAACCTGACCTGAGGATTGGACATGAGTTAACAAACAAAAGGATAGCGGAACTAGACTTGCACCCGTGGTCAAGCCCTCTACCAAAACCACGAGCGGAATCACAAAAGCGGGTTGCCCATATCGCACCGCTTTTGCGGAGTAGGCGGTATTTCTTATTCGCGAGCGATTCCATAGGGAATGCAACACGTGGCGAAGTGACCCCCGGAAAACCACCGTTTAACCCGCGCCATCGCACGTTAAAGCCCGACGTTGGAAGCCGAGCGAAATTGCCAAGAGTCGTTGATTTGGAGAAGGGCCATCGGACGGTGGTCGCACATTGAACTTGCCCGGAGGTTAACTAAGGTGTGCGGAGGATAGCCAGGTACGATACGAGTGTTTGATTGGTTATTGATATATATAGGTGGGGCCGGAGTATAATGAAATTGTTTAATTAAACTATTGGCGGATAATTAGCATAAGTCTGGAGCGTGATTGTTGTAAGGCTGGGTGGTGAAATATAGAGCCGAAAGTTCATTACAAGTTATTTATTTAAATAGAAACGTGGAGTATAAATACAAAGTGTTGAAAGTTAAACATTGGTTATAAGGATTGGAGATAATATAAAGTCGGGAATATAAATTAAATTCCAACCATTGTGGATAGTATTTATTTATCAAATTCTACGAATTTGATAAATAAACCCGAAGAAAGAAGAATTCAATTAAGACTCAGGCTGGAGGAAAAGAACGGGGTAAACCAAGGGAAAATGCTGACAGAGCGATTGTAGACACACCAGCTCTCCTTGGGGGTCCAATTTTAGTTTTGTTGCATCACACGATGATCTCTCTTCTCTGGCATTTACTTGTATTGAAGATCACTATTCTAGGAATAAGGAGTTATTTTCTCCAAAAATAACCCTAGCCAAACATTGATAATGCATCAAGGATATCTTTCTATGCTTCATAAGTACATATGTTCTACTTCTAAATCATGTCTTGGAAGTGGTTGTTTTGCTGGAAATTATTCACCAGTTGGTTTCATACCAAAGTCTTTTTCACATTTTCGGCATCCAATACATGAAAAAGATAATGGTTTAAAACAACATAAATATTTGAAATTTTGCAAGAATTGTCTGGCACACTTTGAATATTAATTTTGAAGTCAAGTGCATGATGATGTATAGGATCAAGTGTCATTTTGAATACCAAATGTTTCACAAGAAACTTCTCAACATGCTACCCTGCAGTAAGGATTAAATGAAAATATTGCATCAACTATTTCCATAATAAAATTGCACCTCGGCCATAAGACTAAACAACTACAAATGTTGTAGATCTAACAAGACCACACAATCAAATGTATTCCACAAGGCCAATACTGTATGAAAAATGAAAAGAGGTTTGCAACCAAAAATACCTTAGGCAACTAATTCAATTAGATACACCAAACCATCAGCAAAAAGGAAAACCAGCCTACTCAAAAGGCAAGCGTTTACCTCCTTTGACAAAATTTTGAGTTCCGAAACAAGGGCCTTTATTGTCTTGTCAATACCCCTAGTAATTTGAATGGGGTTTGCACCTGCTGCAACAACCTAAACAAAAAGGTTTCATTTCAAATTATTTTCCACAAATTTAAGATACAACCATTGTCAGTTTTGTATTTCCTAACAAGCTTATAAATTTTGACAAAAGAACCAAAATTTTTTAATACTTGATAGCAATTTTTTCACTCAAAAACTATCTTAGACTCAATAAGCCCAACCCAAAACTAAAAAACCAAACACCATAAGACCCTACAAAAATGAATAGATGATCTTAATCGAGTACTATCGACAAAAAGTTACCTTTACACCCTCACTTATTAAACCCTGTGCTGTTGAATTTTAACTTCAACTGCTGCAGCAGAAGGACGGATGCAGCGGCAACATTTTTTTTTGGAGGTTGCTTGCATGCCATCCAGAAATTTAATTCAGCATTTAAAATTCCTGCAAGTTTTTTTTGTAGACGGCCACAGCCATATTTCTGTACAGGATTGTATTTAAACACCACAGCCAGCATTAACGCAATTCACCAACCAGAAATTAAACAAACAGAAATTTACCCGACAGTTTTGTAAATTCAAAAGGAGGACACGTGGAGCATTAATATTGGATTGCATGAAATTGAAGGGAATCTGAAAACCTGAAAACCGGACCCGAATTTTTTATAAGGCACATTGGATTGAGAATTCGCGTTACAAATTAGGCAGACGTTAGCATCCCATTTTGGAATGCGAATTTGGTTTGAAATTCAATCTATTCAGACTTTTGAAGTCCGACGGAAAGGGTTCTTTAATGTTTTTATAGTTTAATATATACATATGTTTTAAACATATGTTATATATATATATCATATGCGAAATGAAAGGTGAGCCATAGTATTTAGTTTTAATTTTATTTTTTTTAAAAGAGGGTTTATTATAATATGTTTTATATGTTACGGCATATAAAAATAAAAAGGTCGAAAAAGCTTGGTAGTTTTTTTTATAGACAGTACGTAAATTTTTTATTACATAGCAGTGTGTAAAAAGTGAAAAACTGAGTGTAACTTTTTAAGTGTGTATGCACAGCAGTGCGAAAGGGAAAAACACAACAGAGTGTCTTAGAGACAGAGTATGTTTGTTTTGAACAGACATTGAGTTGGTTTTATGCACTACGTTTTGTAGCAGTCATAATTTTGTAATCCCTCTCGGTGAGGAAGTAGTGTAATAGTTTTTTTTTGAGTTATTGAAGGGAATAGAAGTTTGTTTTCAAAGTATTGAAACTCTGTCTCCTGTCAAAGAAATTTTTATTTTCTGTGTGTTAGAGGAAGGGAGATTTATTCTCCATTCATTGTTTTGGAATTTTTCAATATTCCAACATGTGCAAGAACAACAGATGTTGTGGTTCCATCCCCAGCTAAATCATTTTTCTTTGCCGCAACTTGCCTTACCAACTTGGCCCCAATATTTTCAACTGGGTCCTCTAATTCAACCAATAAAAAGGCCAAAACCATAGCATTGAGATACATTTCATTACACTGTCAATAACAATAAAATTTGAATCAGCCATAACCCTTTCCTTTTATTGTTGTGAAAATCTTTATGCATTACTCTAATGTGGCTAGTCCATAGGCCAAGTAGACCACTGGGTAAAAAATATGTTTCCTTTCACCTTTGAGTTTTCAAATTATGCCTACCAAATCTAAGACATTTAAGAGGGGGAACTAATACAACGTTAAAAACAAAACCAGAGCACACATCTACAAATTACCTCCTTAGCTACTGTCACACCATCATTAACTATTTTCGGAGAACCATGCTTGCTCTCCAAGACAACATTTTGCCCTTCGCCCCAAGGGTGACTCCAACAAGATCAACAAGTTTGTTCACACCGCCTGCAAGACAAATTGACAATGCTTTCAGTAAGTGTGCAATTGAATGCCAGACCATATGCCAAAACAACCCTCCATGAAAAAATAAAATAACACATTAAAATCGAATATAAGTGGACAAGGAAAGATCCACCGCAGTGAAGTTTCACGTGCAGGTGACCTTCCTTTAAACATAATTTTTTCTATGACCTGCAATTTTTTTGTCACTGAGCCATCCTTGTTGAAGTACAACTCCTTTTCCATAGCTCTTGTATTAACTACCTTCTCTCTGTCGCGTAATCTCAGAGTCCCTCTTCTGCTTAAGCGATTAAAGGAAATGGGTGAAAAAACTGAAAGAGAAGACAATTGTCTGCCATAATTATCAAACATTGCACCCAACTTCTTCCCCTTTCCATTGTTACCTAATGAGGTAGATGTGGAAATTGTTGTCATACCGCCCAAAGCAAAGGCCATCTTCTCTTATGCTGAATATAGAATTACAAGATCTTCATATTAGTATGAACCTTAAAAAACATGACTCCCATTGCTAAAAACCACTTTTAAGTTGTAACAGGAAAACTAAACAACTATAGCAACTTTTGGCAACTTCTGGAGCATTAAGAGAGAAACAACCAAAGAGAAATACAACCACAATCCTCATTTTAATGAGACCGGACTATATATTTGCATTAAGATAATAGAAAGAAATCACGACTATATTAAGGCCGGCACAAAACAATCTTTAACCAGTGTCTCTCGCGGCCTTCAGGTTGCCATGCTAGAGGTTGCATATTTTTAATTTAAATTCTTGACCTCTCGTACCCATCTATGAATGCATCCAATGGGATATCTACATCAAATGCTCCTTTATATCCCCAAAAACAAATTCCCTACTACAAGAGCACCAGTATTGATGGATCACCCCACACCATCCCACCCACTAGAAACGGTGAAAAAGGAAACCCGAGAAAACTTCTAAAATATCTCAAGATGACTATATGGGTGGTTCTTATGAATCAACCAACCATTCGGAACATGCTCATCAATCCAAACCATGAGTATTATGTGACAATATTCAAGCAGGCACTGAATCGGATTTCTGAAGCTATGTTAGAGAAACCCTAAACTCTCACTGAAAATAGGTGAAATGTGGCACCACTCAGAGATTGACATGTGCAAATTGGTACAAGTGGTAGACAATTGGCATGCTTAAACAACGAGGTGATGCAGGAATGACATGAGGGAGAAAATATCAGAAAAGCCCCAAATCTGGAGAACTAAAGCTCATCACCAACCTGAGATTGACAACTTTACATGAAGTAACCTATGAAATCGTAAATGGAGAAATCATAGTAACAATAAAGTAACCTATGTAACAATAAAGTCGGATTCATCCTGGGAGTGGTAATGGGAGAAATCATAGTGAACAACAGGAAACATGCAGAGTTGCTTACAATCAAATAGGTGAAAAAACACATACAAAAAACCTAGATAATAATCATGAACAAGCTTAATATTGAATTATGAACTGTAAAGGAACTTACAAAATGTGACATTACGAACCTGGTCAAGCACACAAGCAAAAATATCCTGGACATGACCCTGGTTGACAAGTTGTGTTGCTCATGATGCAAGAGGATTTGTACCTGCACTGCCAAGTCAATCAAAATCCATCATTATCTATACAATAAATACAAGTAATTGATGTAGTAATTTTTACTCTAAGATGCATTCTTATGATAATGTTAGAACATATGTTGAAAATGTCAAAACATACCTGAATAAGCTCCTCTTCCTTTCAAGAACAATTTATTGGAGTCGCATGAACTTGGAACAAGCCTCCCACGATCTGAAAGAGTAGCAACTAAGTCAATAGTGACTTTTTTGTTGCTACGCTGGATCTAGGGAGGTTTGCTCCAAGATTAAATCGCTCCAATAAATTATTCTCTACTAAACAGGGCCAACCACATGAAGGTGGAAGCTCTTATGGCCCCTCCCCCCCTCACATCACTCTCAATTCCCCAATACCCAATCTATATTTCATTTTTTACTTTCATGATCATAAAAAAAAATATTCAATAACTAATAAAAAAACAATTCAACAAAAAGTACGCAAGGAAACATTGCAATTAATGCTTGACATAAAAATAGTATGATAAATGAGTTTTTATATAACGCAAAAAACGTTCCAAGTATGGTAACGTTTGTCTTATAATAATACAATATTTTACATTGTCAAATTTTCTTTTTCTTCTTCCTATTTTTAAAGCTCCTAATTACATCATCAATATCATCGTGCTCTGCTCCTGTTTCGTGCCTTTCAACCCGCACTGCTGACCTAGTTGCGTATTCACGATGTCTGGGCTCATCCAGTGACGTGGCATCGCCTACAAAAACAGATAATATTAAATTTTAATTGTCAGTTTTTAAATATCATTGAACTAGTTCGGTAATATTAATAAAAAAAATTGCAATGAGATTATTTACCTGGTGCACCAGTTGTCGCCGCTGACCTAGTTGCGTTGTCACGATATCTGGTCTCATCCGGTGACGGGGCATCGCCTACAAAAACAGATAATATTAAATTTTAATTATCAGTTTTTAAATATCATTGAACTAGTTCGGTAATATTAATAAAAAAAATTGCAATGAGATTATTTACCTGGTGCACCAGTTGTCGCCGTTGGGACTGTTGCCCTGTCTTCCTCTCTAGTGGTAAGATCCTCAAGGGAAACATTCTCTGTCATTTAAAAAAAAAACGTTATAAGGACAACCATCAAGGTATAATTAGAAAAAATTATAAGTGGAAATTAATTACCGTCACGGCCCTCACTGACAGCAGCATTGTCGGCCTGGTCCCCACTACAATGATCAGGTTGCATGAGAGGATCATCTACATCTGGCTCTAAAACTGGGTTATTTACCTCGTCGGTAGTGTTTCTCCCCTGATTTAAACAAAGTTGTTAGAAATTAAATTTATGGACGAAAACAAAAATATTGAAAGGTTAATGTTTTACCTTATCAGGCATTGTAGATCTTGGGACCTGCCCCAAGCTTCTGCGACGTTCAACTACAGCTTGATAGCCAAAACGGAAAGCGATATTTTTATCTTCCTCTATAGTTATTGTTCCGAAGTCATCACCCTACATTATATATGATTGTGTATTTTTAATCATATCTAATAGGATTACAAAAACGTTGGAAGGCGATACAATTAATTATAAGATGTTTAGCTACTTAATTACAATTCTTGCAGCTAATTTCAAGTAGCCACCCTGGCCGAGCTTGTGATGGCCCTTTTTCTCTATCCTAGCTTTGGTTGCCTTTGAGGTGTCGGGCAACCTAGCATCAAAAGATTGAAGTCAGATATGACGTAGCACACTTTTATTTTAGACATAAAGAAAATTAAAGCTATTGAATTAAAGTTGTAATTTACCTTGCGGGTCCGGTTGGCATTTTTCCTTCTTTCTTTGCCCTTTTCTCTTTTCCATCATGGATGAGTGCTCTCCACTCACTCTCTGAAACTGCGAGAGGACGCTCATATCTAGGGTTAAATTGCAATTGCGTCCTATAGGTGTCCCTGGTATATTTCAAATATTTTTCGGCTACCTGAGCCACCGCTTTTCTGTCAAATGTGCCGACCCCAAAAAGGGCTTCTAGATAATCTAAAAGTTCTTTTTTCAGGTTGGAATTCTGGGAATTCCACCCTGTACGTATGGGTGGGCCAAAAATTACCAACGCATGGCTCTCCAGAATCCTGTAGAACTCATTGTTTCCTACACAGAATAAAACCAAAAGAAAAAGAAGATATTATCATTAATTTAGAAATAAAAATCATGATAAATATGTTTTAGATAAAGTACATGAAATAGTTAAAATATTAAAATTTACCTGGGAGTTGTACATGCTTTATAGGGACACCTTCATCGTTCACCAACAACGTGCCATTAATGGTCCCTGTGGAGCTGACATGTGTAGCTCCAGGAAACACAATAATGTAGTTGGCCATATCAGCCTCATCATTGCCAACACGTTCAGCAGTTGGCTGGGTGTCAGCTTGGGCAGGGTGTGTTTCTTGGCTAGCACCTAAAGGAGTAGAAGGTGTACGAGAGGGTTGTTGGGAAATCTCTTGCCCTTGTGTCCCACTACCACCAACACGGGGTTCAGCAAATGCCAGAAAACGCTACATACAAAAGAACTTTTTGTTAGTTTAGTCAATGTAAAAATTAAAAATCAAACTATCACAATTCATCTCATGCAGAACAAAAAAAATATCCTTTTGACTTTTTATTATTACCTGATATCTTTCTAGTTGGCTCATAATTTGTTTTATCTTCTCTTCTGTTTCAGGTGTTTGAGGCGCGTCTGTCAAAGTATTAAATTCCGACCTTGCATCTCGTGCCTTTTTTCGCAACAAGAACACTGGAGATAGGGATGAAGAAAGCTCTTCCTCAAAGAGGGAATCATCAGGCGTACCATGGCTAGGTGTTTGCATATTTGAACAAAATTAATATTATTTCAATTATGTAAATAACTAAAATACCTGAAGATAGAGCAATGTTGGCACTTTACATGTTCTTCCGCTGGCCTCTTTCCGCGATCATCCCGTCTCAGGGTTGTTCCTGCACTGCTCTGATCAGTCTGCCACATTGCAATAAAATTATAAATGTAAAAACTTGAAAACAATATCTAACTTGAAAACACAAAATGAAAACTGAAATAACTTCTAATAAGACACCGGAAGACAGAGTTAGAGTTTCATATATGCCTTGCATTGAATTCAGTCCTGGAAACATGTCATTGCACATTAAGGAACCCAAACATTTAATCCACGAATGATATATTTAAGTAGGCTTCTCCTATTCTGGGAAAACACCATACCTATAATGCATTCACTTGCATGTATAAAGGGAAAGGAAAACATGTTTTCATACAATGGTGACAAAGGCATCTTGGGGAAAGGTATCCTCACTTTTTATTTATGTTGTTCACCCACACCACTCTCGTGTTTTCACTAATCATGTTTTGTCATTTTTGGATTCAAATTAAGTTAAGGCCTTAAGTATTTTTTGACCTTTCGGTGTAGTTTTTATAAGTGGCATGTATGGATTTTCCATTAATTCTGCACTTTTTCTCTTCATGCACATGTTTCCTTGGAAATCAAATGCATGATTTAGTCCCATACATTTAACAAGTTGTTGGATCAACTCCATAGGAAATATCATGTTTCCTATTCAATCAAAATTTATCTCGGTTAGGGTAGGTAGGAAGGTTTTCCCTTTGTATTAATAGGGCACTTCTAGCTTGCATTTTTATTATATCTTTCAAATTTAGTGTCGTTTCAATTAGGGCATGAATTTTTGCAACTTTCAAGGTGAGAATGAACAAAGACAAATTTTTGTGATGGATGACTGTATATGACTCCATGGCCGGAGGAAAAGGCACTAATCTACTTCTTCAAATATCTATAGTTCTCATTCACCTCATACGAAGATGGTCCCTGATTTTGAGCCAAATGTTGCAGCAAAAAGTTCCCCCACTCCATAATTTGATAGTCAATGGAAATTTCTTAAATTGATGATGGGGCAAGATTATGGAACATTGGCACATACATATGTAATGGATTCCAAGATCATGATATATGTTTGCATATGTTTATGGCAATGTTACACCAAGTCCCCTGGAGGTGGGAGCGAGGGGACGAGGGAGCGCGGGAGCGGCCTATGCAAAAGCTCCCTACCAATTTTCAGGAAACGTGGGGGGACGTCGGGGTCATAAAAATTATAAAATTTAATATTTAAAATGTAACTATATTTTTGCAAGGAATGTATATACAATCATCATACACTTGCATCATGAAATATAAATCATAAATGATAAAATTACAAATCGATGAATGATGAATCATATAATTGAAACAAATTTAAAAGTTAAAAGTTAAAACATACATCATACAATCATGCATGTAAGTTTGTAAGTTTATAACTATATAATCATTAATGTAACTACTAACAATGTACAATGAAAATAAAGTTTAAGATATCATATGACATATTATATCAAGATTCAAAATAGAGTTTAAACTGAAGTTTACAACTCAAGTCTGAAACATAAAACTTAAACGCAAATAAGTTATGTCTGAAACATAAAACATAAAACATAACACATGAATATCAAATGATATCATCATACTGATAAATGAGCATAAATGCTCAAGTTAATGCCCCACTAGTCTCTGCATCCAACTTCTGCACGAATATATCAAGATCAACCATGTCACCATCTGAATCAGAATCACTTGGATTTTCAAATATGCTAAGTGGCACATCAACTTTTAACACGAAACCATAAACTAAAAGGGGCGGTGAGGGGACGTGAGGGGGCGTGAAGGGGGGTGTGAGGGGGCGTGAGGGGGCGTGAAAGGGGGTGTGCGGGGGCGTGAGGGGGCGTGAAGGGGGGTGTGAGGGGGCGTGAGGGGGCGTGAAAGGGGGTGTGCGGGGGTGTGAGGGGGCGTGAGGGAAACATCCCCTAGAAGTCCCCAAGACCCCGGAGCGTGAGGGGGCGAGGAATCTAGACCCCTAGGTGGGGGGGCGAGACCCCGTGTAACACTGGTTTATGGAGGTGGTGGAGCAAAAAAAGAGCTCAAATAGAGCTGAAATTTTTCACATAAAAAGGACTGTGGGCTTGACTAATGGTTCCATTTAAAAAATGATATCTAGACAGAGAATAAGTGTAGCATGCAAACATGCATTGAAAATCCATCTGAGTGTGCATTGTATTACTTATGATGGATTCAAATTTGGGTTTCAAAATGCCAGGTTATGGCATGATTTTGTCGAGAAACCCTTAGTTGGATTCTCATGTTGGTTTAATTATATTTTAAGTTTGTTTTGCAATATTTGGGTGATAGTAACTCATGAACTAGGTTACCAATGTGTAACAATAATATTTCAAGAATAAAGTTGTGATTTTTTTATATTATTATTATTATCTATTAGCTATGAGTATTGACACCTAATGCCTAGAATTTTGACATCTTGATAGCATGGATAATTTCGAAAATGTTTCTAGTAATGTTAACATAATAACTATCATTACGTGTCTTCACTTTTGTCACCATAATAGACCTGTGATATGGACTCATCACACAACTCCATATGCTATGTCCCAACAAGTTCAAACTGGTTGAACCTACCTCATAGTGTGGTTATTAAGGACAAGTTGCTTGGTATATAACTCGATAGCATAGACCGCGTTGCGGTTCTAAAAAGAATCCTCAAGTGTCAAAAAAACTTCACAATATGTTCTACTATAAAGCCTTTTGGGATACCTGAAATAATATATGTATCATTGATGACTTTTAAAGTATGAAAAGATCCAGAGGGAAAGGAAATCAATGGAAGAGTGATCCACCAATGAGAACCTAGAATTTAGCATTAGATGAGTTAGAGTCTAGGAAATTGAAACCCTATAATTTTAATTAGTGATGAAGGACATCACATAGGTAATTATATTTTCATGTAGAATAGTCTGTTAATTCAAATTTAAACTACATAATATGAAAGGCATACCATAAATTTTTCCACGTAAGTCCAAACAACCTATAAAAAGGGAAAACCTTCTTTTTCCATGGGAAATAATTTACCTTTCCTTTTTCAAGACAATCTAAATCACAAAAAATATGAACTATACTACACACATTCTTGGATAATGTGCAAGTGGAAAAGGAATACCCTACACAAGTGATGCACACATGTACATTTGAACACTAATAGATTTTTGTAGTTGAAATGCAATGCTTGTTTTCATTTAAATGTAGGGTTTTTAAAGCGGGGAGAAATAATGGTTGCCAAATTAATAAGCGTTTCTTTGGGAAAAATTTAAATCTTGTATTGGGTGATGAAGATAATAGAGGGTATTGAATCTTGATTCTTGACATCTAGAGAGAACCATATAGCCTAACACAATCCAATAGAATTGACCAAAAAAACCCAAATAGAGTCAACCCTACTATAGGAGGAAGGGCATGCAGTAAGAACTTACCATTTTGCAAGAGCTGAGGGCGAATGTTGTTCTGCAAGAGCTGAGGGCGAATGCTGAGGGCAAAGGCTGTTCTGCAAGAGCTGAGGGCGAATGCAGGGCGAATGCTGTTCTGAAAGAGCTGAGGGCGAATCCAGGGCGAATGCTGTTCTGCAAGAGCTCAGGGCGAATGTTGAGGGCGAATGCTGTTCTGCAAGAGCTCAGGGCGAATGCTGAGGGCGAATGCTGTTCTGCAAGAGCTGAGGGAAAATGCTGAGGGCGAATGTTGTTCTGCAAGAGCGGAGGGCGAATGCACGCGTGATATCAGACGTTAATGTAGCACACATGTACATTTGAACACTAATAGATTTTTGTAGTTGAAATGCAATGCTTGTTTTCATTTAAATGTAGGGTTTTTAAAGCAGGGAGAAATAATGGCTGCCAAATTAATAAGCGTTTCTTTAGGAAAAATTTAAATCTTGTATTGGGTGATGAAGATAATAGAGGGTATTGAATCTTGATTCTTGACATCTAGAGAGAACCCTACAGCCTAACACAATCCAATGGAATTGACCAAAAAAAATCCAAATAGAGTCAACCCTACTATAGGAGGAAGGGCCTGCAGTAAGAACTTACCATTTTGCAAGAGCTGAGGGCGAATGCTGTTCTGCAAGAGCTGAGGGCGAATGCTGAGGGCAAATGTTTTTCTGCAAGATCTGAGCGCGAATGCTGAGGGAAAATGTTGTTCTGCAAGAGCTGAGGGCAAATGTTGTTCTGCAAGAGCGGAGGGCGAATGCGCGCGTCATATCAGACGTTAATGTAGCTATTGCGACGCATACGAAACAATAAAATCATTTTTATGTAGCACGCCTATAAGTTTCGAATTTTTATGTAGCGCGCATATAAGTTTCATATTTTTATGTGGCGTGCATATAAGTGTCGTTATACCGACGACAGAAAAAGCATCGCTATTGCGACAGGTACCTAAACGTCGCAATGGCGACACCTAGACATTGTGTCGCACTTGCGACGATTGGAGTCGTCTCAATAGCGACGCTTTGGGCCATAGTGTCGCAATTGTAACGTCTTCCTCCAAACGTCGCAATTGTGACACTTTTCTAAGTGTCGGTATTGTGACACTTTTTTATAAACGTCGATATAGCGACGGTTTCGGGCGGGATGGAAAAAATTTGGGGAAATTTTCGACATTTGGTCAAAAGCGTCGGAACCAAGTGTCGGAATTTCCGCCAAATGTAGTAGTGTTTAAGAACAATGTTCCAGGCAGCAGAATGGTGTGCTTATTCAGAAAGGAAAGCCTAAGCTGCAGCAGAAAGTTGATCACGAAAAAGAAGTTGCAAACCATCCACTGGATCCTTTGACCTTTCAGGAGATCAAGAAAGTCTAGAAGATTCTGCAGCAGTCCTCAATTTTCAATCATGGTAAGTTTGCACTTCACTCTGTGGTCCTAGAAGAGCCTCCAAAAGAACAAATCCTTTTATGGAAGGCAAGAAGTATCCTTCCAAGCAGGAAGGCCACAATAATATCTTGGGCTAATGGGCATGCTTATAAACTCATTGTAGACCTTGCATCAGGCCAGATTTTTGACAATAAAATTAGTCATGAAAATGGGTATCCTGCTATGAAAATGGAAGATATGACTTCGGTCGTTCAAGTACCTCTGAAAAGCAAAAAATTCGTAGAAATTATAGGGAAGAGAGGGGTTAACGTAAGTGACCTTTCATGACTGCCTATTTCTCTGGGCTGGTTCGGACCTGATGAAGAAGGCCGGAGATTGATAAAAATTTAGTGTTATTCAAGCACAGGGACAACAAATTTCTACATGAGACCCATTGAGGGTCTCATATTTTTAGTTGATATGGATTCTAAGGAGGTCTTGAAAATCACAGAAAAATGAAAAGATATACCCTTGCCAAAGCCAGAGGGTACAGACTATAGACTGTCTGCCCAAAAGTATCCTTTGTTGCCCCCTCTTAATCCTATCTCCATTGAGCAGCCCAAAGGTCCCAGCTTTAAAGTTGATGGTCATCAAGTCAAATGGGGGAGTTGGGAGTTCCATCTCAAGCCTGATCCTCGTGCTGGGGTGATCATATCACAAGCAGCTATTAAGGATCCAGACACTGGAAAATTGAGGAGGGTTTTGTACAAGGGTTTTACCTCCAAGCTCTTCACGCCTAGTGATGCTTGGTATTTTAAAACCTATCTGGATGCAGGTGAATATGGATTTGGAATGACTGCTATGTCTAACTGTGACTCTAATGAAGTATTATATGATGACCAGAACTACAGAGAAACTCCAGAAGATGCAGTGGCATCTGTTTTGAGAGAAGTTTTGAAATATAGACAATGTTGCAAGGGTTTATATTCTTCTCAGTCTAGTGTCTCATAGCAATGAATAATTCACTCCATTTCATGGTTTTTTCCTTTGATTCAGGATTGACCTTGGACTGTGGATTGTTCTATCTGGATTATCTAGAATCCGTAGTTTTGCAGGGGAAGGCCAAGGAATCGGATATGGATAAAGCTTTGATAAACATGTACATCGGTTTGATGAGATTAGCTTTCTTTGAGGTAGATGAGTATTATGCCAATCTGGGGCCCAAGGACGTCTGCAGTGCTCAAAATTAAGAGTTAGTTGTTGAAGCAGCCAGGGAAGGCATAGTTCTTCTGAAAAATTATGGATCATTGCCCCTATCAACAAATGAGATTAAACATTTGGCTGTGATTGGACCTCATGCTGATGCCACAAAACCTATGATAGGAAACTATGCAAGTACATTTTCTTTTTGTCTTTCATTTGAATTACAGTTGATAATTCTCTATATTTATGAAGTTTTGAAAATGAAATTATTAAGGGTAGGGTAATGGTATGTTGTTGCATTATAGGGATTCCTTGTAAATACATCTCACCTACACATGGGTTGGGAAAATACGCTAAAGTTGTATATCGACCTGGATGCTTGGACGTGGCATGTAATGACTTAGGTTTGATACCTGCAGTAGTAAAGGCAGCCAAAGAAGCTGATGCAACTATTCTGGTTGTGGGGTTAGATCTAAATCGAGAGGCAGAATCACATGATAGACAGATTCTATTGTTACCTAGATATCAAATGGAACTTGTAACTTTAGTGGCCAGTGCTTCCAAAGGACCAGTTATAATGGTCATCATGTCTGGAGGTGGAGTGTCCATTCAGAGGAGGATTTTGATATAAAAATTTCTTGAACATGTCCCATGATCCATTGTTACATCAGTTTCGAACCTATTCTCGTGTTAGCAACCCATTTTTTTCAACCAACATCCCCATATAGAAATTTGGATCAACATGATTGGGTAAAACATGTCCTTTTAGGCCAAGGTTTGGTTCAAGTCTAATTCAAAAAACCACATCACTTGTACCCAAATTGATTGCAAGGTCTCTAGGATGATTCAAAGCTAAACCTGCCAATCTATTTGGATTGTCTCCAAACCACTGGATAACCAAACAATTTTTTTCAAACATGAATTTGTCTACAAAATATGACCTTAAATTACCAGCAATAGCATATGATGGAGCCAATGGTCCCAGTTTCTTTTCCAAGTTTGGAGCAGTGGCCTTTAAGGCTTCCTTAGGCCAATTTCTTTCTCTTAGATCCATCAAATTCATCCATGTTCCATCGGTTTCATCAATATTGGCATAGCCACCAATAAAAAGGGATGTCATGAAAGAAATTACAAGAGAAATTATTTCAGTGTTATCATAGATATCCTTGTTTTTCTGATACAATTTCCGTATCTGAGGTCCTGTGTATCTTTCATGTGCACAAGACACAGTAAGAAAATCCAATTCAATTACTGCACCAAAAACCTTCTCAATTTCTCTGCACTATGCTGTTGTACTATTGTCCATACAAATAGATGATTAATTTGTGGAGAAATCAACCTGAAGCTAGAAAACCAAAGGATCTTTTGGATTCAGTCCTTTTAGAATGGATTCCAGGGAACCATTTCTCCAATAAACACTCCCGGGATACTGCCCACTTCCAGATTTAGCCTAGATTTTATCAAACTTTAAATTCTCCTTCTTCAATTTGTTCAGTATGAGGTAAAGAGCTTCTACCCATATCTAAGGTGATGACACAACACACCCATTTCCCGATGGATCTCTGTATACTCCATGCTTTGTCTTGTAATGTGGTAAATTTGAATCAAAATGAATTGTTTCAGAGAGGACAATACACATATTATAGTCCAAAATAGTTGTTTTAAGAGACCTTCATAAACTAAAATGTGTTTTTCTATTTTAGATATCCCATTTTCTTATAATCTTATTTAATGCATTGAATGCTATATTGGACATTATGGGCTCCTCCCTTGACTGGTTGATGTAAACAGTTGCTTTTATTGTCAACAAAATTATGTGAAGTATATAGAGGAGTTGTCCTAAAGCACCCTGTACTTTCTCCAAAAAATTTCTTACAGTTATTCAAATTGGATTCAAACCTTTTTCCACCAAAGTTTGGAACATTGGAATTTTGACATGCATAAGGAGAACTAAAGATATTCACAGTGCTCATCCCTCCATCACCATTTGTCTGCCTCATAAATGTGGTTGTAGAAAAGCAACTCTCAGGGGTCACAGATGCTATATAATGTGGTTGGTGCCTATCTTCATTTGAAATTGGGTATTGAAGTTGTTGTTCTAGGTATTGAACTCTCTTATTCATTTGTAACTGTTCTAGACAAATCTTTTCATAGTTTTGAGGGATTATTTCAGCAACATTATGAGATAAGTCCATATTTCATCTCCCGTAAATGTATTGTTGCTTCTACACAAACAGTTACCTACACACCATGACTACAAAAATAATTTTTATCATATTGTATTGGATTGCTTGAACAATGATTGATTTGGATATCAATCAATGCCTAACAATCAATTGATATCTTTTTATGTACGCAATAAAGAGTTAGGTTCTTCTTTTTGATACAGGGAAAATTGTCATAGAACTGAAAAGTGATAATAAGGGGTAAAGCTTTGTCCAGGGAAAATTGTCATGGAAATGCAAAGTGATAATAAGGGGTAAAGATTTGTCCAGTAACTACTTCCTTGCTTGTTTAACCAGTAATGCTGGCTCAACGTGGCTGGATCCCATTCATATAGATGAATGGAGGTGTGAGATAAATGGGTAAGAGGAGTAAGCAATGAGGTTATTTAATGGGGATGATAAATGTATTTTTGTCAATTAGGTTTTGAGGTGAGCAGTCATTGTAAGCATGGATCATAATCATACTAGTGTATAATAGATCATGGATAACCAGAATTCAGTTTGGATTTCTACACCCATTGTTAATTTACAGGATATTCTATATATTTGTATTACCATATTGCCTTCCAAACTTTGCATATATCCCTCCTAGATGATAAATACGCTGACATGAAGGAATGTATGACAAATTTAGCTTTCAAGTTCAATATCCAGTGCCTTACATTATAAGTACTCCAATGTAGCAATAGGGAAATATATCACTATTATGCATTTGATATTTTGGTCTTGTCGTAAAATTCATCACCTATGCTTAATATTCAACAGTTACATTTTTACCTTACAAATACAGAAAAAGTCATATTAAGCCTACAATTAATACCAAGAAATTAGATCATTTTTAGGAGAAATGTTTCTGAATGTGACCAATCTTGAAAAAGAAAGCCTATAATGTAGACCAATCTTGAAAAAGAAAGCCATCCTTCCTTCTTGATGAGCTTTCCTTATATGGTTCTTCAAAGGAATTGTTCTTCAAAACCCTTATATGGTTCTTCAAGATGATGAAAAAATGAATAAATCTATCAGTTCAAGTCAAAAAAACCCAATTTTTGATGTGAAAGAACCAATGGTGAATGTAAAGGATGCAGATTATTTGGTACTGGGATGCAATACCAATTCCAAAGGTTGTTCAGAACATCCTTTGGATGATGTTAATACTAGGGTGTTTTCAGCAGAACCTGAAGATGGTGTCACTGACCCAGAACTGGTGGATGATCATGATCCGAGAGGCTTCTCAGAAGAATCAAATCTTAATACCATAGTTTCTCCAGAAAAGCTTACTTATGGCATTAATTCAATGCATGTCTCAAAAGCACCTGTGGATCCTGTTGATGCAGTAGTCTTGTCAGAAGAGCAGGCTAACATTGTAGGTCCATTGCAAGTTAATAATGCCCCTTCCCTTATAAAATGAAATATTTCAATATTGAATACTGAAGAGCACAAGACAATGTCAAATAAACACACAGGAAACATTGATTTCATAGTGACTGAAAACTCTTCCAGGGACTTTCCTGTACCAATAGACAGTTGTACAGATATTGCTGTCACAAATAAAGCTGCAGCATTTCTGTAAATTGCCAGTTCCCTATCCTTGAAGTTAGTGAGGGAATGTGAAGGAGAATCACATTCTATTTCTATGATGCCCAATTCAGAAACTGTTAGTCAAGTCTCTGAATTTCATGAGAGGCGTGATAATGTAGATTTGGATACTATAAATGTCGGGTGCTTAGATCCAAATCAACAAGACGAGGATTTGTGTGGTGAGGCTGGAATTCAGCAAGATGAATCACCTGGAAATACAGAGACAACTCTGGAAAATGCAGTTGAGTCAGTTGATTCTAAAATAGGCATATAGATTTTTAGTCCATATAATCTTCCTGGAAGTACACATTGGTAGGCCACATTGTATCATGCAGATTTATGTATAGAAGTAAGACTTAGAAATGTTAGGAAATATTTCTTTTGATACTGAGAGAGTGCTTGAAAATGTAACTAAGGAGTTAAGTTGGTCTGCTCCAAAATATATCTTTTCGGGACATAGATGCTAAAATTTCCTTATGATTATATTCTAAACAACTTGAAGTGACAAACTGGAGATTTTCTTTAATATATACCACTGTAAGCATAAATGGGTATTTCACGATGATATCAATAATCAACAAACCCTCCTCAAGATGATTGATAGGGAAATGCTCCATAGTCCATACTAGTCCCTTTAGGCGTTAATGCACACATCTCAGCTTAAATATAGAAGCATGTCATGAGCACCAAAAATATAAGGTATGTTGTTCACTATCCCGCACTTCACCATTATTGTGAAGAATTTTATTCCCTTTGAATCAGACTATATAACATACTTTCATCATTTGAGTTAACCTTTCATATTTGATTCTTCCCTTAGGAAGATTCGTACCATATTGAAAAATCCTTGTACTAAACTCAGGCCTTGATTGCAAGAGATTCATGCTCAAGATTTTTTCATCGAATAAGGTGGTGACTATAGCTATAAGAATTATAGAGGTGAGACAAAACCAGACTGTCATAATATTTTGTGCTTATTGTGACACTACCTTCCTACGCCTCCTTAATGTAGTCATACCAATCTCCAGACATAATTTTATTCTTTAATCAAAAACTATAATTTCAAACTCATAAATGGTGATGCATGCTTCAGAAATTCAGATGGAAATTATGGACCTGGATTTGTAAATCAAATAGTGTATTTCTCCTATAAAGCATTCACACCCTGCTGTGACAAGGATTCCACAAATTCACAATGTCTCTAACTTATTTACAGTGTGGACTGCTTCAGAAAATTGTTTTAATTAAGGGCTTTTCTAGAAATATATGTATAGAGAAAACGAGATTAACTTCTGCATTCGTTCTCTGATCAAGACAACATGTTCCTCACAACAATATCTTGGCCCTTAATGGGGTGAGCTCAATCAATCATAAATAGGAGAAAATCACAGCCCGTAGAGAAGCTAACTTGCCCTCATTAATGGCCAGAACTTCACATTTTTTCAAGGATGAAAAACCTCTACAAATGAATATCCAATATTCATATACATAACAACGAGCTTTCAATTAGTGCGAAATTGTCTCGAATTTGTGCTTTTGGAGAAATCCCAAATAATTCCATAGAAGTATGCCAAGAATGAGGGGTTGAATAATCCTTAGAACAAAGTTTATACATCTACCTAATCACCCTAAAGCCTCAGGAATATACTCATATTTGTCTCATAATTAGGCCTTGGATTTTCCTCATAAGCCCGACAAATAACCTTAGGATCATAATGAGTGGATGCCACAATCAGCTACAATGGTTTGTGTCAAGAGGGTCGAATTCAAGCCTTTGGATGTCTGCATTAGATGGTGGAAAAACTCTGCCAGGAATAGGAAATTGTCCTCTTTAGACAGTCATAAAAACTTTTTGCTTCAATTCCTTAACATGTTCATTCAATGTTCATTTTATCTCAACAAGAGGCCTCACGGATCTACTTCAAGGTAAAACTTATACAATAATGATATACCTTCAAAATTCTTATAAAGACTACAAACACCATTGAGATATCCTTTAGAATTTTTCCTTAAGCATGTAAGCTCAAGAGGATCTTTGAAAATGGCTTGGATTTAAGTCAGCCTAACAATAATCGAATTTATGTTCAGATTTCCTTAGACATTGGATCCTTGGGATGAGTCTCATTACAGGTTAGCCTCAACCAACCTAAAATGGGCCTTAGGAATGCACTAGGTCTCAGCCTTAGGAGGCTTCTACAAAAGAACTGAAGACAATGACCTTAGAAAGAACTTCACATACTTCAGACTTCCTCCATGAGTAGGCCCTTCAAGTTCTTATTATAGATCTCAACTTTGTTGTGAATTTTCCTCCAGTCCAGTGAATAATGAAGATCAAACTTAAACTCGCCAATGATCTGCACTAATCCTCAATATGTCTTTAATGAGCATCCCTAGTTCTGTACCTACTCTAAACATGTTCAAGGGATTTTTTCAAGATCTTCTCACAAAGGCCCAACAAAGTATTTATCCGCAATCTTCAAGATCTCTTCAAGGTATCTTTTAAATGAGCCCAAAAATATCTTCAATGTTGTTCTAGGATTGTTTTCAAAAAAAGGCCGTAGTAGGATTTCTTAAATAAGGAAAATTACTTCACAAATGCTGCTACAGGATTGCCTTCAAAGACTGTTCCAGGGATGACTGAAGACTACCCAAGCTAGGCCTAATATATGCACTTAAGAAAGGAAAAAATAACTGATCCAAGGAAGAATAAAAACCATACTAATTACATATCCGAATTACAATTTTTCAGTCACAAATCCCTGGCTCAAGTTGTCACTAAACCATGGGTTTGAATGCCTCAAGGTTGAGGTTTTGTTCTGGTTTGAATGTCCTTAGTCCGAGCTTGAAAGATTATAACATCAGTCTTCTACAAGCCTCAGTACTGAGGTAATAATGTAGAGCCCTTACACACTTTAGATCATAGTTGAAAATAACAAAATTGAGCTTTTCGAGGTGACAGTCCACCACACAAGTGTATACTGCTGCAATCGGATTTCTTTAAATACTTCTGTTACACCATTTTTTGGTCATCTAACCTATTATCATTAGATGGACCCAAGCACACCATGTAAGACCAGTTTTACCCTAAGTAAAACTGCTTTCACTATGTTAAAACAGGAAACCCCAAAAGGAAATATTAAACAAACCTATATTTGTTTGATTTTCCTCATGGAATAATTAATTAAACCATAATTTAATTATTATTCCCGGTCATATTTAACCCAAAATCAAAGAAATTAATTAGATGAACCTTTATTTATCTTATTATTTTCTAGGAATAATTATTTAAACCTTATTTAGATAATATTCCTTGTTAAATATGACCAAATCACCCACAAATAATTAAATAAATCACTATTTATTTAATTATCTTTCAACCACCTCCTTAAATAATTAAATAAATCATTATTTATTTGATTATTTTCTAACCACTTCCTTAAAAAGATAAATAAATCATTTATTTATTTATTTTTAACAAATTAAGGGATTTGACCCAAGTCAAATACCTTTTCCCTCCAACAAATATAATAAATATTCCATAAAAAGTGGATCTAGATCTGGTTAACCCATGCACCAAGATCTAGAATGACCCAATATTTTGTTATAAATAGGAGGGTTTTTCCTACCATTCTTCACCTTTTGTTTCCTATTAGATCACTCTGGATCTATACACTTGGTCATCATTTTTTGCCATTTGCTCCCATTGAGCTCTACTCTTTGCATTGGGTTTTCTACATCAACTAGAGAGAGAAATCTTAGATCTGAAGTGCTGAGGACTTCCAAGAACCCATCCCACTGAGGGGAATTGGATACTCCTTCTGGTTTTCCTTCCAGGTGCCCCATTAATACAAAAAATTCTTTCAAAAATTGTTCTTGTCTTGTCTATTGGTATATGGAGCAAACCCTTATTTTTACTGCTTAATGTCTTTCCATGCATAGATCTGGTTTTTTGCAGCTCTTTTCTTGATCAACTAACTGCAGATCTGAAGATATTGGTAGCCACTTTTGTTGTTAGGGCTATTAGTTATGCGTAGCTAAAGTGGTCCTTTTTCGTACACTTTGACAAAGGATTCATACTAACAACTTCTCCACAAGACTATCATAAATCCAAAGTTTGTAATAGAATGCTCATAGGTTTGAGCCTCCAACTCTACAATTCGAGTCTTCCAAACTTGTTGTTCATTGGTCCAATATATCAGATGTTATAATTACTGCACCGAGCCCTCTCCAAGGTGACTATCTAAGTCTCTCAATGTTGTCATAGGGTTACCAATCTGAGCTTCAGGAGATGATAGTCCACAAGTTTTTATGCCATCACAAGGTAATTTCCCACACACATTAATTCGATCTGTAGTAGAAAGCTACAAGTCTGAGTCTCTGAAATGACAATAGATCTGAGGCTTGTCACAGGAGCAGGGTATGCTAAGTCTAAGCCTTTCAGGCTAATGAAATAGGTGACTAATTATAGCACCGAGTCTCCACGGTAATAGTCCACAAATCCAAGGTATAAAAACTATCAAATGATAGTTATGTCCAATAAATATAGGAAACTAAACTACAGTCTGAGCTCCTTGTTTCAAGATTGAATGATAACTCAACAAAAAGAATCAGCCCAAATAGTACATTTCTATGTCATCCTTGGCTTCCTGTTTACCTCTACCTCTTATTGTAATCTTCACTAAAAAATTTTGAATGAAATGAGGGTCTATTGTCTCTATATATACATATTTTGTTGCTTGAACGAAGGGACACGTCTCTGGAGTTGGCCGACATGGGTAGGCTAGCACAGGTCGGCTCAAGGACCAGATTAATTTTCTCAACTTGTAAAATATATATCTCCCAACCTATTTGGATTTTTAGGCCAAGTGATATCTCATTTGAAAGGCAAAAATATGCTGTAAAATATGGCATAGGAATCAACTTTAGAGGCTGCCTCTAAGATACTGAAAAATATTTTTTAGCGTGACTGGTCATAAATTAGTGCAAAATTAGAGACAGGGTAGATAGGCTTTTCTTGTTAGGCTTCTTCACAATAGGATCATGGTGTCATTATTTATGACATGCATGTTAGCATATTAGTATCCATCATTCATGTTATCATGAAGGTATATCATCATGTATTCAATAATAGTGCACGTCTTCCAACCTTCATCAAATGAAACATCATTAGGAGAGCTTCAAATAATATCTTTCTAGTCTTCCAACCTTTATTGAGTGCCATTAACAATCGTGGTCATTCATTTAGTGTATTACATCAATAGGATCAAGAGTTATCTTGACATCTTCATGGATTGACGTCATTATTGATGGTAACCTAGTCAACCAAGGGTTATGGCATCATCATCTGGAACTAGGCATCTCAAGAATATTGACATCTTAGTCAATTCCATATTGACATCAATGACAACCTTGATTAACATGTCCTTAGCTGATAGGTTCATGTTTTCATAATGGTTTGACCTTGAATTTCCGTGATCCATTCCCTCTTTCAATTTGAATAGTTATATCAACCATGCTCTGAGTTACAAGAGTAGGTAGATCATAGTGAGACTGAAACAATAGGTAGAATTTACTGGACCACTTCATTGTTTCACTTTACCATATGCAGGTGCATTGTCATCACTAGATAAATCATTATCCTTTATCAAGTATGAACACAGTCTTGACTTTAAGAGGAGGTAATCATGATGCCATTGTTCTTTAAGATAAAATATTTAGATTAAGCCACCATCTTTGTTATATATTTTCAATAATTTCTAATAGAAAATTTGGAGTAGGATGATGATTGACAAAGGTCAATATTGTACACATCATATTGATGATCTTCAATGATATTATGGTGTACTTCACAAGTTTGTAGATCAAAACCCAATACGCAAGTACCTTGATGTCACAGTAATTGTTACATGCTTCGATTTCATGGTCATTATTTATATTGATCCTAACTTGAGAAAAAACCAGAATTCCATAACTGCCCCAAGATAGCAAGGATGCCAAATATACATTACTACTTATTTGATGCTAACTAATGATGCCAATGTAGGTCAGCATAATGAAGCCTGCTGAGAGATGTAGATGCTAATATATATAGGCACTAGACATAATCTGTCTTGCTTGAGTTTACATGTCTTCTTCAATAACAGAACTTTGTGATCCAAGATCCTGATCCTTGTCTTGCCATGAATGAACTTTAGAGACTTGAAAATTGATGGAGGTCAACTTCAGAATGTTGATTTTAATGCAAGTATTGATAGATCCTTAATGTAAATATCTCAAGGACACATTTATCAGAAGAGGTCATCCCTTGTAAAGTTAAAAAAAACTTCATAAGAACGATTCTTGATTATGTTTCTACTACAGAACTAGGCAAGTAATAATCCATCCAGATCTGCGACAGACTAACATGGAGATTCACAGACCTTAGCCCAAAAAAAAATGGTCCATTAACCTTCATCAAGGCCTTCGCTGCCTTAGACCTTATCTAAGATATTTGGTGCGTGTAAATGAGATGAGGAGAGATCCTTTATATAAAAATTTAGATATGATGATTTGGTGAAACCAACCTTAACTTTTGGAGGAAAATTCAAAATTCAAATTTCAACTTTTCCCATGAAAACCAAATCATGACTAATAATATTTCTTTTGAATAAATAAATAGTTTCCTTATCCAAATTGGACAATCTATATATCGATTTTGGTCCTCTAGAAAAGAGGGATTCAATGGAATTATTATCTCCATCAACTGAGGAGACCCAAGGTGGAATTTGGCCCTAGTCTTCAATTTTAACAATAACCTCTATGAGGATGCCTCACTTGAGTTGTGTAAAAATGTAGAACTCAAGCTAAAAATTGTGACATCTCATCTTGTGATCTTGTGATCTTGTGACCTTCTTGATCTAAAATGTACAACTCAAGCTAAAAATTGTAACATCTCATCTTGTGATCTTGTGACCTGAAAATCCTCAACGGTAGCTTAGATATATGTTGTCTAGACCTCCACATTCTTCTCCTACATCCTACGTTGGAAACCTTCAAGTCTTTGTCATAGATCTGCAACACTATATTAGATATGAGATGTTGATGTGTGAGAATGGGATGAAGAGTGTTCCTTATATACAATTTAGAATATGAATCCAACTTTTACTTTTGGAGGCAAAAATCAAAATTTGCATCAAGGAGTGCCTTAACAATGCACCCAATCACGGTTAAGGACAAGCTAGTCAAACTTAACATGTAGGCTCAGTTAACCCTCTTGGGGTGTGTGCCCTTTTTATGCGAGTCCATACCCCCTATGTAAAAATGCACAACTCAAGCTAAAAATTGTAACATCTCATCTTGTGATATTGTGACCTTCTTGATATAGACGTTGTGATAATGTGGTTTGTTCTTGTGAGGCTTTAATGTTATAAACTATAATATTTTAGAAGAAAGAGTTTGATCCTATTTTGTTTTCCTGGTCTCTTTTTTTCTTGTCTACCTATGTTTTTTTCTAAGATTTAGCAATAATATCAATTCACATCTTTACTCAGATTTATGCTCATTTATTTTAATCCATTTATGTTGATGTCTTTGATACACTATTGTTGTTTACAGGTTTTTATTTTGAAATCCCCCATTTGAGTATTGGCACAACACTGAAAATGGTAATAGTGGGCATGATTTGTGCAGAATTTGTTGTGTTGTATGTTGATCTGATCATAATATTTCTGATTTACTATTTATTCTTTTTAAACTCGAATGTCATTTAATGGTAAAGTTGTACTCTTTAATGCACAAAGTTTATGGATTAGAAATGTAAATTTACCTGCACACCATGACTACAAAAATAATTTTTATCATATTGTATTGGATTGCTTGAACATTGATTTATTTGGATATCAATCAATGCCTAACAATCAATTGATATCTTTTTATGTACGCAAGAAAGAGTTACCTGCACACCATGACTACAAAAATAATTTTTAACATATTGTATTGGATTGTTTGAACATTGATTGATTTGGATATCAATCAATGCCTAGCAATCAATTGATATCTTTTTATGTACACAAGAAAGAGTTAGGTTCTTCTTTTTGATACAGGGAAAATTGTCATAGAACTGAAAAATGATAATAAGGGGTAAAGCTTTGTCCAGGGAAAATTGTCATAGAACTACAAAGTGATAATAAGGGGTAAAGCTTTGTCTAGTAACTACTTCCTTGCTTGTTTAACCAATAATGCTGGCTCAACGTGGCTGGATCCCATTCATATAGATGAATGGAGGTGTGAGATAAATGGGTAAGAGAAGTAAGCAATGAGGTTCTTTAATGGGGATGATAAATGTTTTTTTGTCAATTAGGTTTTGAGGTGAGCAGTAATTGTAAGCATGGATCATAATCATACTAGTGTATAATAGATCATGGATAACCAGAATTCAGTTTGGATTTCTACACCCATTGTTAATTTACAGGATATCCTATATATTTGTGTTACCATATTGCCTTCCAAACTTTTCATATATCCCTCCTAGATGATAAATACACTGACATGAAGGAATGTATGACAAATTTAGCTTTCAAGTTCAATATCCAGTGCCTTACATTAGAAGTAATCCAATGTATCAATGGGGAAATATATCACTGTTATGCATTTGAGATTTTGGTCTTGTCGTAAAATTCATCACATATGCTTAATATTCAACAGTTACATTTTTACCTTACAAATACAAAAAAATTCATATTAAGCCTACAATTAATACTAGGAAAGTAAAGCATTTTTAGGAGAAATGTTTCTTAATGTGACCAATCTTGAAAAAGAAAGCCTATAATGTAGAACAATCTTGAAAAAGAAAGCCATCCTTCCTTCTTGATGAGCTTTCCTTATATGGTTCTTCAAAGGAATTGTTCTTCAAAACCCTTATATGGTTCTTCAAGATGATGAAAAAATGAATAACTCTATCAGTTCAAGTCAAAACAACCCAATTTTTGATGTGAAAGAACCAATGGTGAATGTAAAGGATGCAGATTATTTGGTACTGGGATGCAATACCAATTCCAAAGGTTGTTCAGAACATCCTTTGGATGATGTTAATACTAGGGTGTTTACGGCAGAACCTGAAGATGGTGTCACTGACCCAGAACTAGTGGATGATCATGATCCGAGAGGCTTCTCAGAAGAATCAAATCTTAATACCATAGTTTCTCCAGAAGAGCTTACTTATGGCATTAATTCAATGCATGTCTCAAACGCACCTGTGGATCCTGTTGATGCAGTAGTCTTTTCAAAAGAGCAGGCTAACATTGTAGGTCCATTGCAAGTTAATAATGCCCCTTCCCTTATAAAACGAAATATTTCAATATTGAATACTGAAGAGCACAAGACAATGTCAAATAAACACACAGGAAACATTGATTTCAGAGTGACTGAAAACTCTTCCAGGGACTTTCCTGTACCAATAGACAGTTGTACAGATATTGCTGTCACAAATAAAGTTGCAGCATTTCTGTAAATTGCCAGTTCCCTATCCTTGAATTTAGTGAGGGAATGTGAAGGAGAATCACATTCTATTTCTATGATTCCCAATTCAGAAATTGTTAGTCAAGTCTCTGAATTTCATGAGAGGCGTGATAATGTAGATTTGGATACTATAAATGTCGGGTGCTTAGATCCAAATCAACAAGATGAGAATTGTGTGGTGAGGCTGGAATTCAGTAGGATGAATCACCTGGAAATACAGAGACAACTCTGGAAAATGCAGTTGAGTCAGTTGATTCTAAAATAGGCATACGAATTTTCAGTCCATATAATCTTCCTGGAAGTACACATTGAGACAATATAAGTATTTTTTTCCCTCTTGTTGATGCCTTTCTTGCTCATGTTATATTTCTTGCATGCATTCCTTGTATATGTGGCCAAATTATGGAAATATGTCTCTTTCATAAAGTGCTTTTCATTGTACATATCTTGTTTCCTGTTTTTTTGCATGATTTTGTTTGGACTGAGAAATTCAATCCACTTGCAGTATCTATTCTTTGAGGTAAGTATACTTTCTCTATTATTAAGTAACCTTTATGTAGTATCGGCAATGCTTTAGATTTAGTGATCAAGAAAACACTTGTATTAGAATTGCTAGTCGTCCTATGTTAAATAACATCATCTTCTGCTAGTTGTGGTCAAGTTTCTCAACTTTAATAATGTTACGAGTTAATACAGGAGCTAAAAGTTTAATCTTTGTAAGTATGCTTAAAACACTTATGTATCTTCATTACCATGTTTCCTAGTATGGCCTTCTTGTAGTCACTAACCTACATTTCAGTTAACCCATTTTGAGTATTCATATGAGGTTCCTTCGAAAAATGCCAGTATGATAGTTTTTCTTGAAGTATTGAGAGTTTGATACCCGCTAAAATCTATAGATGGTATTTAGAATGTGATGAATAGACCATGGAACCATGAAATTCAACTATTAACGATTTTTCTTGAGCATCTGTGCTACTGGTTATGGCTTAAAACTATTTTTTAGTTGGGGTCTGATAATTCTTTCAACATGACTAGTAAGCTATCCTCTTAATCCACAATAATTACATTCTTGTTTTCTTTGCTGTGACACACATCCGTCTGTTGCTTATGTGCGCTTGCATACTGAATCTTGACACTGAAGAAATTAATTTTAGGGTGAACCTTTTTAGTTTTTTCCTGGTTATTGGTGGTTTTGAATCACTTGACAGTTGATAACATGTTGAGTGAGCTTATTCATGCATAAATTGAATAACTTCTAGATGAAGTTGATCATGCAGCAACATTAAGTCAATGACCTCATACAAGGCATTGCAATTTCACCATTTATTCATTCCACTATTGTTAGTCTAATTTTCCAAATTTTGAAGAAAATTAAGTTTATTTTTCCATGACTCTAGACTTTCAGCTTTTTTATACCTTTATTCAGCAATACATTCTATTTTCTAAATGATATTGTGGAAGCTAGTGGATGGAGTGGATCTGCAACTGCCTAATGTTATGAGATACTAATGTTGTTACTCAACATCATATCGGAGTCATTTATGAAAAATTCATTGGTTAATAAATTTGTGTTCCAGTTTTTGGAAAGTTCTGGTAAGTTTACATTATCGCACATTTCCTTCTTTAGTGTGATTCCTTAGTTGTTTTGAGGGAGCTTTGAATTTGTATATGTAATTTTCTGCTACCCTACTTACACTAGTGATTATCACCTTATATTTTTAATATTTTGGGATGTATTTATTGCCTAGAGTTGAATTGGTATGTAAACTTGCATTGAACACATTTACTGCTACTTATATATGCCTTGTTATTGGTAATGATTTTTACATTTCTTGATTATATCTTGTTTTCGTAATTATTTACATTTTGAACTGTAAAATTGGCTTAAGATATGATCTTTCATCTACACTGTGATTCCCTGTTGTTACAACAAAACCTAGCACCCGCAAAAAGTATAAAGTCTCAATCACGATGGTGTTAGTTTTTTACAATGCAAGAATATTACCTACTCACTTTGAGTAGCTTTTCCTTTCTCTTTTGGTTGGCTCTTCTTCAACTCAAGGGGGCATCCCTAAAAGGTAGGATTGCTAGGCTATAGAATGGGGGCACGAGGTGATTTAATAAGATGAGTGGTGGTTGTAGTGTATGAAATAGGATGAAGAAACAAAAATGGACAAAAGCAAGGAATGAATGAGAAGGAAGGAAATTGGTGCCTATCAGTTATGGGCTAATGGAGCCATAAGGCATTTGGATAAATGAGAGAACTTGTATGTCACAAACAACTACTTTGAAGCAGGTCATACGGTAGAATATTTTTGTTTACCATTTTCTACCAATTAGTAGATGAAGAAACAATTTGATACATTCATCTTTAAGGTGTGTACTTGAGATGAAAATGGCCTAATGTATGCATTTGATCCTTATGTGTTCGCTGGAAATGTGTTGTAGAAAAGCAGTCTTCAAGGGCTAAATTGCTACTCATCAATCTGTTCATAAGGTGTTGTTTTATGGTTGTAGTATGCTTCAAAATATGCAACATAGTTGATAGAAGAAAGGGAAACAAGTGCAAAAACAGATAGCCAATGTTAGGGTATCTGTGGTATTCCTTTTCTAATTATGCAATATTTCCTGTTCACAGTTATGGTACGCATTAGACAAGACACTGTCAGAGAGGGCTACATGGGCGCTGACCATGGACAGAGGGTTGAATATGGTGACAATCAACGCATCTATGATTGTGGGACCTGGTATCACATACAAAAGCTTAGGATCTACCATTGCATATCTTAAAGTGAGGATGAGAGATCTGCATACCAAATAGACTCTGTTCTAGAACGTACAAATATGGTATAGTAATCCCTTGGAGAGGATCTAATCTATTGGTATAGTAATCCCAATACCGTATCAGGTGTGGCAAACCGAGCACGTTTGGAAACCAGAGCTTCAAGAAACCAAACTTTGGATCAATGTGTCTTCTATCAGCATCTTTGGAACATGGACCTCAACTCTGCCCTTTGGCTCTGGATTTGGTTCTAGCTATCCAACTCTATTTCCTGGCTTCACTTGTTTCTATAGTGCGAAAATAGTTAAATTTACTATTGATTCTCAACTCCAAGCAATCTTTAGATTTGGAACTATTTAATCAAAATACATTCCCATTTTATTCAAGTCCCTTTCAGTCTCAGAATTGGTGATAATCTATCTTGGTAGCTATTGGTTCCATTATTAAACCCTCACATTTTATCAGGGAAACATTCATGGGGCAAGATCTGGATGAACAATTACCTGAGATGAAAAAATACAATCTGGTGTGAAGGATCTCATTTTTCTTGAGCTAGCTAGGTGAATATTTTGTCCATAGTAGGTCAAACCATATAAGACACACGAAATTTCAGATTTGAAATGTTTCTCAAAGAGTGCACCGCCATTAAAGCTCAGTCACTTAGCCAAAAAATCAATGCGGAGGAGACTCCAAGAGGTATGCCCCGCCATTATTTACTTGGAAATTAATTCCTCGTGATCACTAGCCAACTTAAGTTCGTCGAAGCATTCAGGTATGCATAGCCTTTCTTGCATGGAATCTTTAGTGGTCTCAAGCAGTATGCATGTTTTGTTCATGTCAATGCATCGAATTTAAGCTCAAAGAAATCTGAAATTCAAAATAAAGTAATTCACAATGTCTTCAGGTGGAGGTGGCCATGATACACAGCAAAAATCAACACGATCTAGAATTCAAAATAATGTGGCAGTAAAGAAGATCTCAACCGATTTTTATCTAGTGATTTAAAGCAATAATCTGCACAACTTTTTTGTAAATGACAAGTATTTACTTTCTCCCCCTTTAGCCACTATGATCAAACCTATTATCTAAGCAGAAGTGTCGATATCAAATCAAATCAAGCGTCAGTGTTGGGTAATTATGGGGTTCAAGGTGTTGGAGGATTGTTGAAACAAAATTATCTGCAAAGATCCCAATTTGTTGAAACTCCTCTCCAACCTCAATATCAGTGCTAGAAGTAGCATGAGCAACAACACTACGCTTAGCAGAACTAGAAGAATGTGTTTTCCAAACTGCACGAGAACTACTTCCCTCATGAGTCACCATGTGCCATGCTTGTTCTCGGTGGTTCTCTTCCTTCTACTCCTAGTTCAACTACCATATCTTCATTGGAACCAACAACCTGAACTCCACTAGAAAACGATTCACCATTTTGTAGTAGTGATTCGCCATTTGTACTGGTGATTTGCCATGTTTTTACAAGATAATATAATCTCGTGAGAGATTCGCCAAAAAATTATATATACATATTATATTATTAATAAAATCGCCTTCCATTTTTCCTATGTATCATGGGGATTTTCCCATTTATTATATATATAAATTTAGGGGGTTCTTAAAATTTTCCCAGATGAATTCCATTTTCAAACCCTTCCTTAGAAAATTTGTGCTAGTATTTTTTGATGATATACTAATCTACAACAGGTCTTGGAAGGATCATGTTGAACATGTTGACAGGGTGCTCAAACTATTGCGGGAGAAACAATTATATGCAAAAACATCCAAATGTTTCTTTGGAGTACAAGAGGTGGAATATCTGGGTCATATTGTATCTCACGAGGGTGTTAAGGTAGACCCTAACAAAATTAAAGCCAATAAGGAATGGAAAGTCCCCACAACCATAAAGAAGTTGCGAGGATTTCTCGGGTTAACAGGGTATTATCGCAAGTTTGTTAAGAATTATGGGAGAATAGCAGCACCTCTAACAACATTATTGAAGAAAGGTGCATTTTCATGGACTCCTGAAGCAACTAAGGCCTTTGAACATCTTAAAGAGGCAATGTGTCGAGCACCAGTCTTAGCTATGCCAGACTTCACAAAAACCTTTATTGTGGAATGTGATGCCTCAGGAAATGGAATTGGTGCGGTTTTAATGTAGGAAGGAAGGCCCATTGCTTTTGAAAGTCGTCCAATCAAAGGAAAGTATTTACAGAAACCTATTTATGAGAAGGAAATGTTAGCAATACTGCATGCACTAAAGAAATGGCGAACTTACCTAATGGGAAGACACTTCAAGGTAAAAACTTATCATGATAGTCTTAAACACTTTTTGGAACAAAGACTATCTTCAGAAGAGCAGCAAAAATGGGTCACAAAGATGTTGGGTTATGACTTTGAAATAATCTACAAAAAAGGAAAGCTTAATGTTGTTGCGGATGCACTCTCAAGAAAGAATGAAGAGGTGGAAGCATTGCTTTGTGCCATTTCTATTATCCAACCAGATTGGATAACCGAAGCAAGAGATGAATGGAAGAAGGACAAAGATGTATGGACATTCATTCAAAAGTTGCAGCAAGATCCTAGTACATCTGATACATTTAGTTGGAAAAATGATTCCTTATGGTACAAAGATCGCTTATATCTTTGTAAGAATTCCCAACTAAAACAAAAGATTCTTTTGGAACTACACACTTCTCCTTTAGGAGGACACTCAGGATTTTTAAAAACTTACCACAGGGTGAAGAAAGAATTTTTTTTGGGATGGCCTTAAATCTGATATTCAAAAGTTTGTGGCGGAATGTTTGGTTTGCCAGCAGAATAAAGTGGAAACAATTAAGACCCCGGGACTTCTACAACCTTTATCCATTCCAAGTCAACGTTGGGAGGAGATTTCAATGGATTTTATCATAGGTTTACTTAAGTCTGAAGGAAAGAGTGTCATCATGGTGGTAGTTGATAGACTTACCAAGTATGCACACTTTTGTGCATTATCTCATCCATTTAAAGCAAGTACAGTTGCTACTACATTTATGGATAGAATTCAAAAGCTACCTGGAAGCCCAAGGGTTATTGTGAGCGACAGAGATCCCATTTTTACTGGAAATTTTTGGACGGAGTTATTTTCTTGTTTGGGTACTCAATTAGCTCATAGCTCATCTTATCATCCTCAATCTGATGGTCAAACTAAGATCGTAAATAAATGTTTGGAAGGATATCTTTGTTGTTTTTTATCTGATAAACAAACACAATAGGTCAAGTGGTTACCTCTTGCTGAATGGTGGTATAACACTTCCTTCCATACTGCAGCAAAAATGACCCCATTTATGGCACTTTATGGATATCATCAACCATCCATCACATCATCTTTAAGGGAAAATTCGAAGGTTCAAGCAGTGGAAGATCACATCGAGCATCAGCAAGAAGTTCTCCAACTCTTAAAGGATAACCTAAATTTGGCACAAAATCGAATGAAACAACAAGCAGATCAACATCGCAGCGAGAGAAGGTTTGATGTAGGAGATTGGGTATTTTTACGGCTACAACCATACAAACAAATGTCCCTCAAGCAAGCTAAGAAGGATAATAAATTATCGCCAAAGTACTATGGTCCTTACGAGGTGTTGCAAAAGATTGGTACTATGGCATACAAATTGGAGCTTCCTGCTTCTTCGCGAGTACATCCAGTTTTCCATGTTTCATGCTTAAAGAAGGTTATAGGAGAAAATCTTCCAGTTCAAACAATATTGCGAGAACTTGATGAGGAAGGAAAAATCATATTGGAACCAGAAGCGGTCATGGAAACAAGAACTCGACAACTACGGAATCGATCAATTTCAGAGTATCTCATCGAGTGGAAGAACTTACCCACTGAAGATTCTACATGGGAGGATGAGAATTTTATACAGAAGCACCCAGAGCTACTCAAGCGTTGAGGACAACACTTTTTGAAGGAGAGGGGCATGTTAGGTCCCTATATTACTAGTATAGTCCCTTATTGTTGTTAGTGTAACCCCCTTATTGTTATTATTGTACCCTTGTAACCCCCATTTTGTTATTATTGTGCCCTTAAATTATTATTGTTAGGTCGGCTAGGATTACATTGTGGCCCACTAGGATTACATTATGGCCCCATGGACTCCTATATAGAAAGGAGGTTTTGTAAATTGTATCATCCAAGAATTGTTCATTTATGTAATGTATTGGAGGTTGCCCCCTCGAAGTGGCTTATTTCTAAGGCGTTGATATCTCTTTTCTTCTATTTTTGGAGCTGGTTACACAACAGAGGCTTGCTGAAAACTTGAGGGGAAGAGACCCCCTTGTCTTGGATATTGCAGCATTGTAGCTCGAAGGATCCACTACAAGAGATTTATCATTCTATTTTCTACTACCACCAACAACTAATAAAGGGAGAAGCTCTACATTGTTGAGTTATTAGTGTGTTTGCTTTATTGAGTGTGTATCTTGTGCATGTTGTTTTGTTTTTGTTTTATTGTTTATGTAGCACGTTATGTTTCCTTTCTAACTTATCTTATTACATGTTGAACTTGTTCCATTAAAGTTTAACAAACCATTTTTTCACGTGACTCTTATGTAGGTAAGAAACCTCCCTAATAAGCAAAGTGTATTTCATACGCACATGCGCCGAAAACACTACCACAGTAATGGCGACTCCACTAGATTCTTTATTTTGCGTTAATGGTTGTTGATGCAGGTCCTTCTTCTTGCTCAACTTGCTGCAAATCACCTCTGCATCCTTTCAGTGTCTCCAATCACACTCAGTGAGAAGTTTTTCCCAACATAGGAAAAGTTTTTTTTTTCATTCTGCTTGACCGTGCGCATTTTTCTTTGACAGACGCACGCTCCGCGTCTTTGGGAAGATAAGCCGCATGGTAGGAAACAAGCTGATTTTTTATTTTTTTTTGCCATTTTTTTAGTCGTAAAGTTCTTGGCAACCCATAAAAAATTTTCCATCATTGTGTTCTTATAATTCATGAATGAGTAGGACTCTTGCTAGAATTTAGCTTAGCAACTAAGTAGTTTTAATTTTAGTTTTTTATTTTTGTAAATCACACATAGTTTAAGTAGGAAAAAGTAAGTGGCCTTGAATCCACATATGTTGTCTAAACAAACAATTTTTTGATAAAAGATACAAAACACATAGTGTAATTAGCATAAAAGTAAGTGGCCCATGTATCCACATATCTTTAGTTAATTCAAGATTTTTCAATTTTTTCATTAGATTAGTTCAATTTTGCATTAGGAATTGGGACTAGGACCAAACTATCGAAAATAAATCAATCAATCTCTACCACCCTTGCACCTCACAGTGAGCCTGGGTATGCACATGAACACTTTTCTAAGATAATTTTCCATCTCCCTATAGTGTAGACATAGTCTAACTAGGAAAGGTGTAAGCAGCCCATAATCTACACATCATTATTTTTGCAAGGAACAATCACACAAGGGTAATTAGAAAATGATTGTAAAGGATCAACACATATGCACATATCATAACACTTGTGCTTGTACACTCCAAAGCACACATGAAGCATCGATAAGCATTGGACCAAAAGGCACCTAGTGTGTTGGGACCTTTATTCTCTTCTTACAGTTGCTTCACCAACGCACATCCTAAGGAAAATTAGGACTCTGAAAATAATCATTAATCAGACTCACTAAATTATCCCCACATGGGCCACAAAAGAAATTATAGTTCAGGTTAGGACCATCGAGGGTAGGCATCCAATAAGTCGTTGTGGTCATAATACATTTTGAAACATATATGTTGACTTTTTAGTGAGCTTCAAATCCATTTATCCGCCCATAGAACGAATACCCGAGTGTTACATTAGACCGAGATTTTGTTTAAGCTTAGGCATGGTACTTTTTGGGGCTACCTGACCCATATTGTGCTCGGTATTGGTTGTTGATTACCAAGAAGCTCAAGACTCGAATTCTCAGGTGGGATGACGACACTTTAGTGGCCAAAACAAGGGTATCCTTCCATGATGGCACTCCTTCCTTGGTAAGTCTATCAATTACCACCATGATGACACTCCTTCCTTCGAAATTAGGTAAACATGTGATAAAATCCATTGAAATCTCCTCCCAACATTGATTTGGAATGGATAAGGGTTGTAGAAGACCCGGGGTCTTAATTGTCTCAACTTTATTTTGCTGGCAAATCAAACATTCCACCACAAAATTTTGAATATCAAATTTAAGGCCATCCCAAAAAAATTATTTCTTCACCCTGTGGTAAGTTTTTAAAAATCCCGAGTGTCCTACTAAAGGAGAAGTGTGAAATTCCAAAAGAATATTTTGTTTTAGTTGGGAATTCTTGCAAATATATAAGCGATATTTGTACCATAAGGAATCATTTTTCCAACTAAATGTATCAGATGTACTAATATCTTGCTACAACTTTTGAATGAGTGTCCACACTTCTTCATCCTTCTTCCATTCATCCCTTGCTTCGGTTATCCAATCTGGTTGGATAATAGAAATGGCACAAATAAATGCTTCCATCTCTTCATCCTTTCTTGAGAGTGCATCTGCAACAACATTTAGCTTCCCTTTTTTGTAGATTTTTTCAAAGTCATAACCCAACATCTTTGTGACCCATTTTTTCTGCTCTTCTGAAGATAGTCTTTGTTCCAAAAAGTGTTTAAGACTATCATGATCAGTTTTTACCTTGAAGTGTTTTCCCATTAGGTAAGGTCTCCATTTCTTTAGTGCATGTAGTATTGCCAACATTTCCTTCTCATAAATAGCCTTTTGTAAATATTTTCCTTTGATTGAACGACTTTCAAAAGAAATGGGTCTTCCTTCTTTCATTAAAACAGCACCAATTCCATTTCTTGAGGCATCACATTCCACAATAAAGGTTTTTGTGAAGTCTGGCATAGCTAAGACTAGTGCTAGGCACATTGCCTCTTTAAGATGTTCAAAGGCCTTAGTTGCTTCAAGAGTCCATGAGAAAGCATCTTCCTTCAATAATGTTGTTAGAGGTGCTTCTATTCTCCCATAATTCTTAACAAACTTGCGATAATACCCTGTTAACCCGAGAAATCCGCACAACTGCTTTATGGTTGTGGGGACTTTCCATTCCTTAATGGCTTTAATTTTGTTAGGGTCTACCTTAACACCCTCATAAGATACAATATGACCCAGATATTCTACCTCTTGTACTCCAAAGAAACATTTGTATGTTTTTGCATATAATTGTTTCTCCTCCAATAGTTTGACCACCCTGTCAACATGTTGAACATGATCCTTCCAATACCTGTTGTAGATTAGTATATCATCAAAAAATATTAGCGCAAATTTTCTAAGGAAGGGTTTGAAAATGGAATTCATCAACCCTTGAAATGTATAAGGTGCATTGGTAAGGCCAAAAGGCATGACCAAAAATTCATATTGACCCTCATGAGTTTGAAATGCTATTTTCAGAATATCTTCAATCTTCATTCTAATTTGATGATATCCAGAAAAAATATCCAGCTTGGTAAAATAAATTTCTCCATGTAATTCATCCAATAATTCATCAATCATAGGAATGGGAAATTTATCTTTAATAGTGAGCTTATTGAGCTCCCTATAATCTGGACACATGCACCATGATCCATCTCTCTTGTGCACCAATAATACTAGGGCAGAGAAAGAACTTTGACTAGGTTGAATTATACCAGCCTCTAACATTTCTGCAATCATAAGTTCAATTTCGCTCTTTTGGACATAAGGATATCTGTAAGGCCTGATGTTTGGAGGAACACTTCCTGGAATCAAATGAATAGCATGATCATGATCATGAATAGGTGGGAGTCCTTTGGGAGTATCAAACATCGTGGAATGATTTTCCAAGGCTTTTTGGAGATCTGGAGAAATAGATGATTTTGATGTTGGAACTTCTAGTGAGCATAATTTTGCAATTACGCCTCGTTGTTCTATATTCAGAAGCTTTGTCATGACATTAGAGCTTATTATCTTTCCTGGCTTCCCTGCAATACCCCTTAGCTCAATTTCCTTTCCTTCAGAAAAAAAAAATTCAAGAAAAGTTCTTGAAAATTAAAAGCTACCATCCCCAAAGATTGTAACCATTGTACTTCTAGTACAACATCAGCACCTCCCTTTGGGATGGAAAGCATTGAACTATTCAATACATATTTTTCCATCAGTAGCTTGATATTATGGAATTTTCCCGAGCAATTTATAGTTCCTCCATTTGCAACCATCACTTGACATTTTGGTGCTGGGTATAGGAAAAAATTCAATTCCTTTGCTACCTTATAATGAATAAAATTATGGGTACTACCCTAATCAATCAACACTATTACCTTTTTCTTCTTGATATGTCCCTCTATCTTGAGAGTTTGAGGAGTGGTAATTCCTGCCAATGCATTACATGATATGGTCGGACTCATTTCTTCTTCTTCTAGAGTTGCTTCCTAGTGTATATCCTCTTCTTTTGAAGTTTCTTGTTCATTTTCTTCCTCCTCTTCACAATCTATGTAAAATAATTTCTTCTCAACACACATATGACCTTTAGTGTATTTGCTATCAGAAATGTAGCAAAGCCCTTTTTCTCTTTTTTCTTCCAATTGTTGTGGTGTCAACCTTGTAGGTTGTGGAATTCTAGGAGTAGCAACACTTCCATATTTATAGATTTGAGCAGTAGGCTTCCTTGTTGCCATAATTTTACATTCAATTTTTCTTGCCAACCTGAATGCCTTCTCCAATGAATCAAGTTCCTAAACGCGAACTTCATGTTGGATGTTATCCTTTAAAGTCCCTATGAAGACATCAATCTTGTGTTCCTCTAGAATATTAGTTACCCTTATATTCAATTTTTGGAAGTCCTCAATGTGCTCCTGCACTAAACCCTTTTGTTTGAGATTTATCAATTGTCTAAAGAAGGTGTTTCTCCCTGTATCCTCATAATGTGCTATCATTTCCTTCGTAAAAATTGACCAAGTGACAGTTTTTTTACAGGAGAAAAGCCATCGATACCATACAAATGTATTTTGTTCTAAATGTAAAGTTGTAATGCGTATTGTTGGGACAGAATTGTGAATTACAGATAAATCACGCTTCCCTAGACATGTGCTAGTCTAGAACAATAGGTGAAAGACTATATGACTATTTCTCCTAACTCGGAACAGATACACAGAGAGGATTGGAGGCTTATTTGTTTAGTCGCTTCCAAATGGCTCCTTATGTCGCTTCTGTTGCAGCTTCAAATTCAAGCGGTTTTTGGGCTAAATGCTTCCTGCAAGAAAGAACACTAAAACAGCAGAAGATGAAATAATATAGATATCTATTCAAGCTAGTTAGCTAAATCAGTAAAGCATAAACCATACACATCAACCAAGATCTTGCAATATGGAATATCAAAGCCAATACAGATGCATATAGGGAAAAAAAGCAGTACTCTTTATTGATGATAGAAGGAGAGGTTACAACCTAGTGACTGCTTTGAAGTGACCTTCTAGCAACGTTCCCAAGCCTTATCACAGTATAAATCTCTCCAGTAGCAGCTACACAAATCTAGCTCTCAATTGAAAATTCTCCATCATTTCTCTACTCAAATTCTTCCTCCTCAAGCACTTAGATTTGTGCTCAATTTATAGATGAACTGTAGGTTGTTTTGCAATCAATGACTTTCCAATAATAGGAAAGACATGTTTCTTATCATGTAGATGTCAAATGGACACTTGGATCTGAAGCTTGACACATGTGAACTCTTCTAGAAGGCACTGGCCAAGTGGAGATTCTGGAACAATGAGAATTTTTCTCCCAATGTGACCAACGCACCTGTAAATGTCGGGAAGTACTCTGCAGAGTAGCCTTGCATGGGGCTACCAGCATATGCAATGCACTTAGGCCCCTTAGAGCCTACGTTGGTGAGCTCTCATATGTTATATAATAAGCTTCAAACCATGGAAACCTTTGCTTTAATTAAAGTCTTGCATGATTTGTCTTGTTTCTTATCTTAGGGCATGTAGCAACTGAAATGATAGGGTATGACAGACCCTTGATCATTGGTCCTGGATATGATGTCTAGTTAACCAGGTCATTGGGAATGGTGCCCAAATTGACCTATAACAATTTCCCCCTAAAGCATGATATCCAATTAATAAGAACATTTGATTAAGATGCTTTACACTGTGATGAGTCTGGAAACAAAGCAGAGTGGTCACCTGCATCAATATTGCAATACATTATATAATGATATATCCTCTTTGATCATAATTTCTGAGGGTATGCATTCCCATGTTCAGCACATAAAAAAATATAATAATATGTACATAATTCAAAAATTCATCTTCATTGGAATGTTGCCCAGATGCAGACATGCCTACAGATATAGGCCCATGTTTGGATGATAATCTGTATGTAAAGTCACCGTACAGATGATGTGTACAAAAATCCTGAAATCACAGCCCGGATGGCTGAAACAAGATCCGGGGTCTTCTTATCTCGTTCACTTGATCATTCGGGTACAAGTCTAGCCATGCGAATATATGATTTGTAGTCGAACATGGAAAGACATCGTTTTATTACCAACCAATGATGTGAGTTGTTAACAAACGCGAGAGAACCACCATTAATGTCAATGGCCCTCAAGGTACTGAAATACATTTTGTAAGGCGTGAATAGATGATTTGATGTCGAACGCCAAACAAAATATTTCGGTCAAAGGTCCGGAAGTGAGGATCTTGTCGATGCTATAACAAGCCTCATGGTACTAGAATCTAATGTTTCTAAGTGAACTTCCTAGATATTGATTTGTCGTCAACAGGAAGTCACCTTATTGCTAAACTGGAGTTACTAATTTCGGATACAAGGGTATGACTTGATATAGCAATTTTCAGGGATGACGGTCATGAAAATGAAGGTTTATGAGTATTGCAAAAGGATGAGTTTTTAATCATTGGATGACTTCTCTTGAACATATCGGTGACACTATGATGAGTTGGCAGCATTGACCCAAAAATGAAGTGAAGGTATGATGAACCATAGGTGTGAATGAACCATCAAGATGATTACCCAACCCAAACAGTCATGGACATGGAGTGAAATAAGTGTCATGTTCAAGAGCGACTTGCTACCAAAAAGAAACTTTGCTTACTTTTCCCAAATTTTCCCCGGTCATTTGTCGACCAGTACCTCTTTTTTTTTAACAAGCTTGAGGAGGATAACATTTGCTTGATCTATAATTCAACCCTTCAGGTGAATAAATTATTTCTATTTAATAATTTAACAAGTCTAGCAATGAATGAAACTCGATTCTTTCCATGATTGACAAGCCTGTCGCTATTTTATGTTTTAATGAGCTTAACAACAGTGATAGCCCAGTCCTTTTTCATATTTCGAGAGTCTAAAAAAGAGGATGAAAGAGAACTCCAAAAAGTAATTTTTCGTAAATTTGTCACTCAGATCCGAAAAAGTGCAAAATAATATCTGAGAGAACCTCTTTGGTCATGTTTAACCAAGGTATTCTTTTTTCATAAATAATCCATCTCAGTCCGGAAAAGGGTTAAACTTATACTGAGTAGATATCAATTCATTTACTTTAACGAGCTCGAAAAGACAAGTGCTCGGCAATATTTTCACATTATCTAAGTCTAAAAAGAGCTGAAAGAAGACTCTAGGGGTTCCTCTTTCACTGTTATTGAAGCTCGAAAAAGAGATAAAAGTGCACTTCAAATCCTTTTTTGTTTTTAACAAAGCTCGAAAAATAAGGAGGAAAAGTATGCTTTGTGGTCAAGTGATTCTTTGAATAAATCTGCACGACTAATTTGTTCATCAATTATATTTCTTTTTCAGAACAACATCAAATGGATTAAAAATACCTGTTTCATGATAAAAACATATCAAAACTATAGTCATAGCAATAAATTTAACTTGCAAACAATTAAATGACTATAAAAAGTAGTTTCACTATTCATTTTTACCATTCCAAAGTTACCATTTGCATTTTGGAGCTCTGAACCTGATTTTTCCCCCGAACTTCATTCGTTGATTATGGTCGTTTCTATGGACATATTTAGTTGTTGTTTGATCCAAGTTAGTACCATGAACCTCCTATTCCCTTTGGTATGCATTTTGTTTCCATTCTTTGCATATTTTTAGGGTTTTAAGGCCCCTAGGGTAAATTCTACCCAAAATGAGGGCAACGCACCCCTGAATGTCGAAACCTGCATTGCATAGCAAGTACAGTGAAGGGTACTTGCATATGCAATGCACTGTCTCAACCCAGGGAGTGTGTTGGGCGCAATTCAAGTTTTTGGTTTTCATGTTGTGCCCAAAATTTGCCTAGTTTTTTGCAATGAATGGAATATAATGGATCTTATGGTTGTGTTTTAGGTTTCCATCGGGTTATAATGATGATTACATGGAGGGAAAGAGAACATGAAGAACAAGATACGATTGCCTTGAATGATATGGGTACTGTAAGAGCCCTAAGAGATTGTGGACTACTTAAGTACTTCAAATTGTTGGGAATGAGGCAACAAATAGAACTCTTGGAGTTCTTAGTTCAAGCATGGGATCCGGCGATAGAGGCATCCCACACTAAAAAAAAAGTGGTTCCCATAATAGTTGAGAACGTGTATTTTCTCACAGGTTTTTTAGGAGAGGTTTGCCCATTTCTCTCACAAGGTCTACCGTTGGAGGAGATACAGTGAGGGATTATGTTATGTAGTATTGCTATCCAGGGGCAGAACCTAGAAAAGATGGAAAAATTAACATCCGGGATGTCAAGGATTTGCCTTTGAGAACCATCCTTTTCACAATTGCTAAACTTGTTGGCACCGTTACACTACATGTAGCGAACAGATCGTATATGTAGTATCCGCTAAAGTTCTTAGAGCCAACAGTCTTCAACTGGTCTGAAGCTGTTTTATCTCAGATACAGGAACAAATGAACAAAGCAAAGGGAGGAAGGAAGAAAAATTTTAGTTATGGTTCAATCCTTATTTCCTTCACTTTGGAACGGATTACACTAATGTAGCCACAGCATGTAACACTGGATATATCTAGTCCTTGAGATCCTCGAATGCAGAGATGGGTAGAACTCATGGGTCGGCATGCAGGCCAATCGACCATTGTGTTCTCTACTGCATTCTTTGCCTGGTTCCAGCGACAGATCATCACCATCGATGAGTATGCATACGTAGGCGTCGACTTCCGAGGAGATCCAGATTTAGAATTACCAGAAGGCGCTCAGTGGGGTGCAATAGGTAAGAATGATTTGACCATGTTTTTTTATTTTTCTAAGATTTATACAATGTTTTTTTGTTTTTATTTATTTCCAATAATAAACTAAATGTTTGATGTAATGCAGATATCAGCCGTGTTGAACCAGTAGTGGAACCAAAGAGCGAAAAAGATGCCCCAGTAGAGAGGGCTATCGGGAGAGCAGTCCTTCAGGACCTTGATATAGCTGAGACTCTAGCTGAGCTTCAGTAGCCCATAGAGGGGTTGACCTTTGGGATTCCGGATTGCCGGATCGAAGAGCTTCCCATGTGACCACAGCGACACACTATTGGGATTCCTAACCGTTGGATGCGGTTGCTCTGTAGGATTGCTAGATCTATAGCATGTTACCATGAGCACCACTAGTTTACTTGTGACATTTTTCATAAATTTTGAGGTTACATGACCAATGTGTCTTGGGAATTTTTTTTTTAAAACCTATAACTATCTATCTATATGATTTCAGATTTTTTCCTAGGTTTAATGTGCAATCCTATTCAATGGTGTGAATTTTTTCTTTACCTATGTTGCAAATGTCTGTCTAAAACTTGATTAGCTAATGAATCAGTGAATGTGTTCAAATTTCTAGAAATGTGTTGATATTGAATAAAATCAAAATGTCTTTACAAAAGTTGAACTCTTAGGAACAATCTAAGAAGTGTTGGATTTCTAACAGTATAAACACTAGTAAGTTGTAATACCACAAGTTGTGAGTCTAACCTTATGACTATGCAGTTAATACCAAATGAAATGGCATCAGAGAGAAGTTCAATCAACGCGCTATACTCAGTGATATTGTTTGTCGATATACCAATACAAATCCCTTGAAAACTCACTAAATCGTTGTTCGGAGCGAAAATGGCCCACGCTGCAGAGGATAGATTCTGCGTACTACGACTAGCACCACCAGCATATCCAACAAATGGTTCTGAAGATTCAGACATCTGCGATAAAATTTAAAGTGGATTACTAACGTCAAGAAAAATATAAAAAAAAAATTAAGATAATGAATGCAAATCAACAACATATATACAATATAATACAAAAAATTACTACGCTCATGATTAAGCATAGTAACGTTTAAGATATAACCCATTTCTAGGTTGTGCCAATGGAATCCCATCGTAATCAACTAACTCATAGGCACCCTTACCAAGAACTCTTTTGACAATATAGGGGCCATGCCACAATGGCTCGAATTTCCCTATACTTATTACATCAGCTTCTTGATCATAAAGAAGGACCAAGTCACCCTCTGAGTAGATGCGAGGCTGGACATTTTTGTTGTATTTGTTACACAGCATTTTGTCACTGTCCCTGCAATCCCCATCCCGCACATTGGAGGGTCATTTCTGTGACTTATGAAAAGTGTCATTCTTTTCAAATACCTTCATTACATCCCTCTACATGAAGGTAACATTCCTCTTGTTGAAAATTTCGTGAACAGAGCATCAAAAACCCATGTTTTTGCCTTGGTGTGAGTAGCCAATTCTACCCTCGCGTCGATGTGGAAGATTAACACTAGGGCCCGCACCGCCTAGCGCTCTGTCCCAGTGTAATACCCATGCCAAGCTATTTTGGGAATGTTTTTTTTTAAATAGAGGCGGAGGTTCAATTCCAACAACCTCGAGGATGAGTAATTGGGAATGGTTGAACTAAACATCCACGGGTTTCCTCCTTTGGTTAGTGGTTTCCACCTCCCTTGGAACACTCCTAAAGGATAGGCCTCCCTTCCACCTTTGTAGGGATCCCAACCTCCTCCTTTTCCTCTATAAACAAGCCATCTCCCTTTATGAAAGCTAGATGAACTTGGAGAACTAAACTATAGCTGAATAACTGAGTTATTGAGAAGGTGGATCAAGAAGGAACTCAATCGAGGGAGCCCTCATCCCGTCTGAATTCCCTGAAGAGCTTTGAGACGTTCTTCACCTGAACCCCGCTGGAGGAGACCACAACATCAGAGCATGGTTGTATCCTTCTTTCTACCTAATAATATAAGTGACTATTGTCTGGTTCCCATATTGTATTTTGTCTTATCGAATGAAATGTGCTTAGTCTTCTCTGACTGACTAGTAGTTTTTGGATGAAATTATTATGTGTAATGTCCCGTGTGTGGGTAGGGCCCGCAGCCACATGTCCAGGGTCTACATAATGAGGGGTTTTGTGCAAGGTCCCCCACCCTCAGATGCTCTGGTGGGCCTTGAGACCTCAGCCTTAACACCCTAGGATGCCACCCTCACTAACAGTTCGAGCTTTCAGTGTAGTGGTTGGGCCTTTGTGGTATAAGAGCTGATGTCTCGAGGTCGAGACTCGCAGATCATGCTAGGCTATAATGTCCCATGTGTGGGTAGGGCCCACAGCCACGTGTCCAGGGTCTACGTAATCAGGGGTGTTGCACAAGGGCCCCCACCCTCCGATGCTCTGGTGGGCCTTAAGATCTCACCCTTAACACTATAAGATGCCACCCTCACTAATAGTTCAGGATTTTGGTGTACTGGTTGGGCCTTTGTGGTATCTATAATATTCCCAATTGACCCAAGCTAATGGGAATATTCAAATTTACTTTGTTTTGCTTTGATTTTCATGTTGATGAATAAAGTGTAAAGGAGGACATGTAAAACTCCTAAAAACATCAAAATAAATCAATGCTCAATGTAAACAAGGTTAAAACTGGGCCATTTTATAAACACACTTGAGTGTGAAAGAGGTTGATCACTTGACCAAGTCAACCATGACCATATCTACAGCGCATTCTAGATGCATTGAATGTCCTTGAGGCATAGCGCAGTTCTAGATGGAGGCTCTACATGTGAAAGGAGCTAAATTGATGAAGTGGTTTAGGGTTTGACAAGACTCCTATCTTATAAAAGGAAGAAGAGAGCAGCATGAGAGGGGTTGTTGAAGATATTATTTCAGAAGAATTTTTCTGCTTAGACTTTTCTCATTCTCTAGTTGTTTAGCTGAGAATAATGTTGTTTAGCATTGGGTGTTCCTGAGCGGGAATCCCACCTCCTTCCTAAAGCAGCTCTTAGAGGAGTTTTTGCTTATCTTTTCCACTATTAGGCTTGGGCCAAGCTTCACCTTACACCTACAGCGCTGATACCATTGAGGTTTGGGTTGTCCTTGTGAGTTGCAACAAGTGGAGGATACATCTCTTCAGATCTATGCACATCTAGCACCCCTTTTCACTGGGAAAGTCTCCTATCCCATTGGCAAGAGTGTTCTAGACCATTGGAGCTATAGATCTAGACGTTGGCATCATGCCAAATCATTCTCATAGGTTACAGCGTAGTTTCCCTTCCCTAACTGCGTTATTTTCAAATCTGCTGTTGCGGGGTGTTTTGTCTACATTTTGGAGGAGAGATCTCTGGTGATAGGATTCTTCCTCTCACTGTGGTGATCCATGGATTGGCCATCCAATCCATGTTTTTTTCAAATCTGATCTACTGTTCTATCATATGATTCATATATTTTTGAATATTACTGCAGATTTGCAACTTTAGATCTCAGATCTACTCTTGTACTTTCATGCTTTGCACAAAACCCCAAGGGGAATGTATAGATGAGCTTTTATTTTATACAGATATGAATTAGATCTATCTTTTTGTGTAGAGATCTGCTCTAGATCTGAGTTGTAATATATTTCTGCTTCAGCCCACTAAAATAACGCTGTCAATTTTATGTAGACATTTCTTGTGGTTGTAGCACCTCATTTCTAAGGGTTTATTCCTATATAGTCTTCTGCTTTCTCTTTTACACTGTATGGGATGTAATGTAAATCTAATTTGTTGTTGTATATATGATCTTTGAGCCTCCATATTGGCCTACTACTTTACTTCAGTGGAACTGCATTGGGTGTTTTCCAGCAATACTAGGTGGTGGGAGATTTGTTTACTCACCTACTTTGATTTGTTTTTTATCTCCTTTTGGATTTAGACATTATATCCACTGATCTAAGGGATCTAGGAGCTTCAAACTCATTTCAGTGCACCAATTTTGAGAGAGAGCATTATTCCAGCAAGCTTTGTTGTGCATTCCCATTTTGGGATATTACAATGGTATCAAAGCAACTTTCTTGGCTCAGCGTGTGAGCTTCAAGAATTATGGAGTATTCTCATGGGAAGGAGGATATCTGTAAGAGAAATCAAAGCAAACCCTTGTTTTCTAGAGAAAAGAGGTTCATAAAACTTCTATCTCAAGCTCTGCAAGGTATCAACAAGGACATCAAAGAAATGAGGAGGGAAAAGCATGGAGATCCCTCAACAAGATCTATACATGAGGAAGGTTCTAAGTCCTCATCTCATGGATATGAGCACTCAGCCATATCATCAAATCTACAACGTTCTGTCAGCAACTTCTTCATGAAGAGGAAGGAAGGAGATGTGCCAAAAAGAGAGAACCACTTGAACTTCTAAGGGTCTTGCAAGTTCAAGGAAGAGAAGGCTGGGGATAACAATGCAGTCATGAAAAGGGCACAGCTAGATCCTCGTGGAGATGAATAAGGAACAATGGCTCCAAGGAGAGCAAATCTTGCATTGTTGCAAGGAGTTCCAGAGAATCTCACATATGGAGGTTTTGGCACAATCCAAGTGTAGCATGTGCCATCAATATCAAATGGCAAGAATCTGAATATTGTAGAAGATAAAGGGGAAGGAAAGCACCATATGATGAAGAATATACACCCCTCTTTATTTCAAAATACTGATGCACAAATAAGGCATGAGGATCTATGCAATGAAGGCAAGGACAAATCAGTCCATACATTTATGTATCCTACTCTATGCCTTGATGTCTCTTTGCATGGAGGAATTCCACCAGGGAGACCCCCTGATTGGAAGAAAGCTAAAGTGTTCTCTAAACTATATGCAATAGCAACATATGTGTCTAAAGACGGAACCTTAAGAGGAGCCACTATAGCGCTGAGAATCATTGATGGGGAGCTAAGCAATTTTCTGAAATTGACTTTGCTATCTTCCATTCATCTATTTACGCTATAAAGGAGAGATTCAGAAATCTATGTTGATATGAGCATAGTATCAAAAGGCCACTCCATAGCCTTGGAGCAGCAAGAGATACTCCAATATATAATGAAAATTTCTGAATATAAGAAGAAGGTATTTCCATTCTTGTATGCAGGAGAAAAACTGTGGAAGTTTTAGAGGAGGAGAACCTTTAGAAAGAAGGATGACTCTCCCAGACTTCAATATTGTCTTGAGCAAGATCAACTGCAAGATATGCAGCAAAAGAAAGTTGGGAATACTCCAACATGTTACTTTGACATCAATCATGTCGAGGAGGAGAGCCATCATATGGCAGATGCTTCATTTCAGACTTCTACAATGCTGTCAATGTTGGGAAGCCTAGATCCACACTGGGGATTCCAACTCTTGATGAACTATTCCAAGGACCTCTTCACATGTAAGGTTATTGATGGGAAAATGATACATATGGGGTATAGAGTAGTTAATGGAGTCATTTATCTCTATGATCAGATCTACTTATCCAAAAACTCCAAACTCAAGGACAAACTACTTAATACAACCTATGAGATCTTGATTTCTAAACCCCCTAGCTTCATTAGAACATGCCATACTATATTGGAGGGATTCATGTGGGAAGATCTCAATAAAGAGATGCACTCTCATATGAGGAAGTGCATGGATCATTTTTTGGTTAAGGAGGGACATAGCTCTTGGGAAAAGACATGATCAACACCTCCTTATTCTTTGAGTGTGAGAAGGAACTCATCCATGAGTTACCTCACTAATGTAAAAAAATTATATGGAGGGATTTGTATTTCTAAATATCATGATGTATCTACTATATGCTTTTATTTTTCTAATGCTCATGTGCAGGGCTTTGCTCCAAGAGGGAGCATTATTTCTGATGGGTTTCATAGGCCACTTGTGGCTATGAAAAATGGTGATTTTGGCCATTCTTTGGAAGATCTTGGAGAGATGATATAATCTTCATGGTGTGATTCCTTTACACCAACTATTATGCACCTTCTCCAAGCATGCAAGAAGGATGGGGTAGAAAAAAAGTGTTGGGGAAAACACTTGTCACATCATGTTCTATGGCAGTATGGAGTAAAATTGCGCTGGTTGCACTTGAGGGAACACTGTCCTTCTTCATTATTGCATATGGCTGTAGAAATTATATAACTTATGTGCTATATGTCCAAGATTCTCCTGATCTCACACTATTTTAACTTCATTCAAAATACAGAATCTATTCCACCATTGATCATCTGCGGAAATTAAATCAAGATTGCAATGCACACATGAAACAATAAAAATTCACACACATTAAGACATTTGTTTAACAGGAAAGCCTGAAGCTAAAAACCCCAACTATTTGTATATAATATATGTCATAGAGATCATGTAACAATCCTCATACAAATCTGATCATATCAAGCTCTCAGTACAATACAATCACTACACACTAATCAGGCCCGATCTTGCAAATCCATGCACCGATCTTTGCCACATGTTAGCCTCCCTCTACTGCGCAATCCCTGCTGAAGAATGGCTCTGAATGAGTTCAAATTACTCCAACCTTGCTCACGCAATCCTCATTTTCATCTCCACTGAGTGTTGAATGCAATCAATGCATCACTATAGTCACAACTGAGAGTCACACTTTCTCTTTCACCTATCTCTCCACTGGTCTCCACTGAAACTACCATGCACTGTAATTAACTGATGTATTGTTCAGTTGATTAATGAGTTATTATTTTGTGAATTTATTAACTAATTAATTCATTCCACTCTCACTAGTGTATCATTCAGTTAGACTACATACAACTAGCTCAACTGAGTCTAACTGAGTTAAAATAAATACAACTCCACCAACTACTTCTCCAACTCCACCAAAATTTGTCACATGAGTTCTAAATAAATTCCTCCATGAAATAGCTCTAGTAAACCCTCAAGAATAGCATAATTCCTTCTATCAGCTACTGTGCCACATCTTTTCACTTAACTTAAGTGCTCCAAGAGAATAAGATAATGTTTAGAGTCCAAATATTATTAAGAGCTAATAATATTCAACATATCTATTTTTAGACTGGCAATCTAAAAATAGACTCCGCTCAATATGTCTAAAAATAGAAGTCCATCTATTTTTCCAACTTGACCAACCATCCACAAATAACATCTTGCAACTCATAGAATATGATCGACATGTCTAAAAATAGACTTTGCGCCAAAAATAGCCTGCGGGCCCACTTAGTGAAGGCAACTCTTTTCACTAAGCTCATCATCTTGTTGAATATAAACACTCCCTCTCAACAAGATAGGGATTATATGCCACCCCAATCCTGTCTCTATGGTATTTGAATTTTCTCCTGGTGAGCGCCTTCATCAGAATATATGCATCCTAATCCTCCATAGGAATGTAAGAAAGCAGCATGATCTTTCGCTGCACACAATCTCTGATATGATGGTACCAGATGTCAATATGTTTAGATATATCATGAAATACTATATTAACCGAGAGTTTAATGCAACTCTGATTATCACAATATATCATAGTAGGATCTAAATAAGAACTGAACAACCCAACCAGGATCTTCCTCATCCATATAGCCTCGCATGCAACCAAAATTGTTGCCATGTACTCGGCCACCACTGAACTGAGTGCCACGGATATTTGTTTCCTGATGTACCAAGAAACTGTTGTAGATCCGATACTGAAAATCCCTCCAAATGTGCTCTTTATGTCTGTTGGGATTCCTGCCCAATCTGCATCCGTGAAGCCATGCAACTTCAAATCATCCGACTGTTTGTACCACAATCCATATTCAGATGTGCCCCTGAGATACCCCAAGACATGCTTGCCTGCCTTCCAAAAGAGCTTGGTAGGCTTCACCATCGTTTGTGAAAGCTGGTTCACATCATAGCATATGTCCGGTCTGTTAGTTCCAGTCTTCGTAGCCTGTCACCAGAGATCAACATGAGCTCTTACTATGTCTGGTTTTGTTAGATGTTTTGCACATGATTTTTAGCACAAAACATGTCACAAGTGTGTCCATCAGAAGAAGCTCGGAAAAATATTTCCAACGGTATATCACACTCCCGTAACTGGCTCCCGGATTAGAATATATGATCAAAATGAATAAGTGATTCTTGGTTATGCATGTTTTGAGGTCAGTTGCTGCACACGATGACAAGTTTAGTAAAAAATCAGTTTGTGAAATAATGGTAAGGAATTTTTCAAAAGTGAAAGAGGTTTTTGTTAATCACATACCAAATAACAAAAACATCCTTCATTTTATGCACAGGTGCTACTATGTAGAAGATATACAGTGATATTTGGGGCCTACATTAAAACAAAGCAAAATTTTCATATTTTTTACTGTTTTAGTCATTTTAGTGCGCGACCATTTTACAACAGATGGAAAGTAATTCTGCAAAACCCAAGGAGGTTTTTGTTAAACACAAGCCATATAACAAAAACCTCTTTATTAAAATGTGTCATGAATTGGGATATGTGACTAGATCTTTACAGCTCATTTTTACAGATTTAAATTTTTAATGATTTTCTGTTTTAGAGATGATTTTGTGGAACCGATTGCGAGCAACTGGAAACGAATTTCCAAAATTTGAGAGAGGTTTTTCTCCAACATGACCTTATCTACAAAAACCTCTTTCATTTTTGTAACAGGTGCTATGGTTTAGGAGATACGAGTTCATATTCAACACCTATTTTCAGAAATTCGGCCCAAGTTTAATGTAACTGATTCTATTTTTAAGAAAATGGTTGAGCTCAATTCCCGTAGTACAAGGATGAGAAAATGTATATATTTTATGAATTTCATAGTGTAGAGGTTGGATTTTTGCAGCAGAGGGAGGCCGCTATTGTATTGTGTAAATTTTTCCTCGAATATTATTTTAATAAAGTTTTTTTCTGCTCTTTAAATTTGGGATTCATCACGGTGTTTAATGTGCAGCATGTTTTTCTTGTAAATTCATTTCCATGCTTTGTTTTTTCTGCTAATTTGTTTACATCATTCTCTAAGAGAAGTGTTAGGAATACATCCACGCACGATGCTCCTCTCACAATGATTATGTTGTTTGATGTAGTGGTTATCTTTTCAGAATCCATCCTCTGTTAGATGCTCTGTTGAGTAACCCAGTGCTTCTCTTTCTTCTAAAGTTGTCACTGTAGATCCATCCCCTGATTGATGCCTACAGTGCAGCGGTATTTTCCCTATTTTCTTCTCTCATTACATCTTTAATTTGGTTGTACATTGCACTTACTTTGCCCCAATTTTTCCGGCAGAAACTAGCCCCAAATTTATAGTCCAATAGTCCCTTCTCTTGCTCTTTTCAACCCACAATTTTCAATCAAACCCTTCTACTTATATACTTAGCCTAAAATTAGTTTTTATTTCAGTCATCTCAAGCCCTATTGATTACTTATCGCTGAGATTGACCCAGAGAGAGCCCTCTCCTTTTCTGGTAGGGCTAGCTACCAGACTGAGTGTGGTATGATGTTACCCTGAACTCTGCCTTCCTTCAGCCTGAGGTAGATTTAGGCAATAACATAGGATCAACATGACCTCTTACTATGTCTGGTTTTGTTAGATGTTTTGCACATGATGTTCAGCAAAAAAAACATGTCACAAGTGTTTCCATCAGAAGAAGCTCGGAAAAATCTTTCCAACGGTATATCACACTCCCGTAACTGGCTCCCAGATTAGAAGATATGATCAAACTGAATAAGTGATTCTTGGTTATGCATGTTTTGAGGTCAGTTGCTGCACACAATGACAAGTTTAGTACAAAATAAGTTTATGACATAATGGTAAGGAAATTTTCAAAAGTGAAAGAGGTTTTTGTTAATCACATACCAAATAACAAAAACCTCCTTCAGTTTATGCACAGGTGCTATATGTGGAAGATATACAATGATATTTGGGGCCTACATTAAAACAAAGCAAAATTTTCATATTTTTTACTGTTTTAGTCATTTTAGTGCACGGCCATTTTACAACAGATGGAAAGTAATTATGCAAAACCCAAGGAGGTTTTTGTTAAACACAAGCCATATAACAAAAACCTCTTTCATTTTATTCAAATGTGTCATGAATTGGGATATGTGACTAGATCTTTACAGCTCATGTTTACAGATTTAAATTTTTAATGATTTTCTGTTTTAGAGATGATTTTGTGGAACAGATTGCAAGCAACTGGAAACGAATTTCCCAAATTTGAGAGAGTTTTTTCTCCAACATGACCTTATCTACAAAAATCTCTTTAATTTTTGTAACAGGTGCTATGGTTTAGGCAATTCAGCCCAAGTTTAATGTAACTGATTATATTTTTAAGAAAATGGTTGAGCTCAATTCCCTTAGTACAAGGATGAGAAAATGTATATATTTTATGAATTTCATAGTGTAGAGGTTGGATTTTTGCAGCAGAGGGAGGCTGCTATTGTATTGTGTAAATTTTTCCTCGAATATTATTTTAATAAAGCTTTTTTCTGCTCTTTAAATTTGGGATTCATCACGGTGTTTAATGTGCAACATGTTTTTCTTGTAAATTCATTTTCGTGCTTTGTTTTTTCTGCTAATTTGTTTACATCATTCTCTAAGGGAAGTGTTAGGAATCCATCCACGCATGATGCTCCTCTCACAATGATTATGTTGTTTGATGTAGTGGTTATCTTTTCAGAATCCATCCTCTGTTAGATGCTCTATTGAGTAACCCAGTGCTTCTCTTTCTTCTAAAGTTGTCACTGTAGATCCATCCCCTGATTGATGCCTATAGGGCAGCGGTATTTTCCCTATTTTCTTCTCTCATTACATTTTTAATTTGGCTGTACATTTCACTTACTTTGCCCCAAGTTTGCCGGCAGAAACTAGCCCCAAATTCATAGCCCAATAGTCCCTTCTCTTGCTCTTTTCAACCCACAATTTTCAAACAAACCCTCCTACTTATATACCTAGCCTAAAATTAGCTTTCATTTCAGTCATCTCAAGCCCTATTGATTAATTTTCGCTGAGATCGACCCGGAGAGAGCCCTCTCCTGTTCTGGTAGGGCTAGCTACCAGACTGAGCGTGGTATGATGTTACCCTGAACTCTGCCTTCCTTCAACCTGAGATAGATTTAGGCACTAACACGGCCGTGTATTGACTAAATACATGAGCGAACCAACCAACTGTCGATAAACAGTGGCATCCACTACCTCTGCCGATGTAGCATCCTCCTTCCTCCAACCACCAAGAAGAGGAGTGTTGATAGGCTTGCAGCATTGCATGTGAAACTTCTCCAGTATCTCCCGAGCATACTTGCCTTGAGACACAAATAGTTCACATTTCCGCTGCCAAATTTCCAATCATAGGAAATAATGAAGGAGGCCCAAGTCCTTCATCTCAAACTCCTTTGCAAGATCTGCCTTGCATGAGTGTATCAACAGTTCATCACCTGTTAGTATTAAATCATCTACATAAAGCACAATTATCAAAAGCTTACCCTCCACCACAATCTGGTATAGGTTTGGATCCGCCTCACTCTTGGCGAAACCAAGTCTGGTGAAATAATTGTCTATCCATGTGTACCAAGCACGAGGTTCTTGTTTCAACCCATATAGCGCTCTTTTGAGCCTGCACACAAGTGATTCGCTGCTGAAGAATTCGAATACTTCAGGCTGCTCAATGTACACCTCCCCCTTAATGATTCCATTGAGGAATGCAGTGTTCACATCCATCTGATGAATGTGCCAACCCATCTGTGCTGAGAGAGCAAGGATGGTCCATATGGAAAAATACCTTGCGACAGGTGCAAAGGTTTCTTCATAGTCGATCCCCTCAATCTGTGAGAAACCTCGGGCAACAAATCTTTCCTTATACTTCTCAATGCTCCCATCAGCAGCTTGCTTTACTTTGTAGATCCATCTCGAACCTACCACTGATTTCCCTTCTGGCCTTGGGACAATCTCCCATGCACTGTTTCTGACAATCGAATCATACTCTTCCACCATGGAATCTACCCATGCAGGATCCTCCACAGCTTCCTCGAAAGAGGATGGCTCGTCACGATACACTTGCTCATCAGAGCCATGTATCCAAGAACCTGGCCGTGTGATCGTTCGTCTACACTGTGATGTAGGAACTCCTACATTCTGCACTGCATCAAGATTCAGTCGCTCAGCTTCTGTAGTGCGCTTCTGCCCTCTAATATTTGGCCCTGTATGAGTGGTTTCTTCCACTCCATGAACCTCCTCTTGTGGCTGATCCACATCTTGAGGCTCATCTTTAGGAACAAGTAGCTCCTCCTCTGCATGAAAGTGTAGCTCCCTCTCAAGTGACAACTCCATGGCTTTCTCCTTATGAAATTTGATATCCCGTCGCATGACAGTCATCCGATTTTCTGGAAAATACACACAATAATTGTGGGGTGTTTCTATGTACCCCACAAATATCCCAACCTCTACGGTCAGCTCCAGATTCTTTATGGCATCCTTCGTCACATGAATGTAAACAGGTGAGCCAAAAATCTTCAAATGAGAAATATCAGGCTTCTCACCAGAAAATGCCTGTTCGGGTGTACTCATGCCAAGTACTCTATGAGGACAACGGTTTTGCACATAAACCGCAGTGTTGCATGCCTCAGCCCACAAGTGTATGGGAAGGCCCTAATCATGCAAAATTGCCTGTGTAGCACCCACGATCGTTCTGTTCTTCCTCTCCGCGACCCCATTCTGCTGAGGGTTCTGAGGCACTATGAGTTCTCTTTGAATTCCTTCTTTGCTAAAGAAGTCTTTGAATTTTCCAGAGATGTATTCACCACCATTATCGCTCCTTAGAGCTTTCACATTCTTCCCCGAATATTTCTCAACCAGCGCCTTGAACTCACAGAACTTTGAGTATGTTTTGCTCTTCTTCTGCATGAAGAATATCCAGCACTTACGAGAAACGTCATCAACAAATATCACATAATACTTGTGCTTTGATATTGAAGCAATCGATAAAGGTCCACACACATCTATGTGAATTCTCTTAAGGATCATCGAGGCATGACTATCCTTCTCATGAAAATTGGTCTTTACAAATTTTCCCAAAGTACATCCCTTGCACTGATCTGACTACGCAAGTGTACCTTTGGGAAGCCCGGTAGAAATTTGCCGCAAAATTTTCAAAGCGCCATGGTGAAGATGGCCCAATCTCCTGTGCCACAATTCGCCCTCATCCCGGCTCACCACTCCTTCTGCTTTGCCTGCCATTTCTGCGCAGCCATCTACCTACAATTGATAAAGATTCTTAACTCGAATCCCTATCCTCTTGGTTTGACCAGTTGTTTTATGCCGAAGGAAGGCTTTTCCCTCACTGAAAACAACATAATAACCCTTGTCTTCCAACATCGCCACAGAGATCAGATTCTTCTTCAATCCTGGAACATGCATGACATCCTTCAAGATGAAAGGTTTTCCAGACTCCCTCTCAAAGGAAATGGTCCCAATACCAGTCGCATTGTATCTACCATCATCGCCCATCTCGATTTGCACTCCAAGATCCTTTTCATCCAGATCACTAAACAAATCTATGTCTCCGGTCATATGGAAAGACACACCATTGTCAAGAAACCACACTGATCCCATCATACTTGAAACCAAGCATGTGATCAAAGAAAAATATATCTCAAACTACAAGGCTAAGGCGTCTCCAGCTGTAGATCCAGTAGCCTACTTATTCTTCTTCTTCTGTGGGCAATTAGTGGCGAAATGCCCGTGCTGGTGACAGTGAAAACACTTAACCTTGGACAAATCCTACTTCTTGCCTTTCGCACCGGATTGAGAAGGATTTTTCTTCCCCTTCCCTTTCCTTGCTTTGGCAACCAAAGCACAATTTTCTTCATCTTCATTGTTTGATGAAGATCCATCCCTGGTACCCCGCCTTATCTCCTCCTGCACAAGATCCGACCAAAGTCGTTCCCATCCTGGCAGTTTCTCCCGTCCATTGACAGAGTATTCGTAGCTATGCCAACTTTTTGAAAGCCCAAGGAGAGCCAATCTCACCAATTCTTCTTCATCAACAGTAACCCCCACACTTCCTAGCTCATCCTTGCAGTGGACAAACTTCGTGAGGTATTTTGGAATATTGTCGCCTTTCTCCATTTTTATTTTTCTGAGCTTGTCTTTAAGCGCCAAATTCCTCTGGTCACTTCTGGTTTGGAAAAAATATATCAAAGCCTTCCAAATTAAGAATGGAGTGGCTTTCCCGTGAAGGATGGACACAATTTGGTTCTTCACACCTTCCAACAGAATCCTTCGACACTTTGCTATCTTTTTTTGCCATGCGTCAAGTGTGGCTGCATTGCTAGAAGCAAGCTTCAGAATATCAACATCTATGAACTCCTTCAACCCATTATCATCCAAAATCGGCTCCATCCTATCCTTCCATGCTATATAATTTGAGCTCCCATCAAGGGCATACTCCAATCGCAATATTTTGAAAGAAATTTCAATGAATTCTCAACTTCGACACCAAGAAAACACTGCAGAAAATTCGAATTCCACCAACACAAAACTCAACTGCTTCAATAATTACAATCTGCTCCAATGATCAACTGCTCCAATACCATGTAGGAATTATATAACTTATGTGTTATATTTCCAAGATTCTCCTAATATCACACTATTTTAACTTCATGCAAAATACAGAATCTATTCCACCATTGATCATCTGCGGAAAGTAAGTCAAGATTGCAATGCACACATGAAACAATAAAAATTCACACACATTAACACAGTTCTTTAACGGGAAAGCCTGAAGCTGAAAAACCAAACTATCTATATATAATATTTGTCATATAGATCATGTAACAATCCTCATACAAAGCTGATCATATCAAGCTCTCAGTACAATACAATCGCAACACACTAATCAGGCCCGATCTTGAAAATCCATGCACCAATCTCTGCCACCTGTTAGCCTCCCTCTACTGCGCAATCCCTGCTGAAGAATGGCTCTGAATGAGTTTTAATTACTCCAGCCTTTCTCATGCAATCCTCATTGGCATCTCCATCGAGTGTTGGATGCAATCAATGCATCACTATAGTCACAGCTGATAGTCACACTTGCTCTTTCACCTATCTCTCCACTGGTCTCCACTGAAACTGCCATGCACTGTAGTTAACTGATGTATTTTTCAGTTGATTAATGAGTTATTATTTAGTGAATTAATTAACTAATTAAGTCACTCCACTCTCACTAGTGTATCATTCAGTTAGACTACATACAACTAGCTCAACTGAGTCTAACTGAGTTAAACTAAATACAAATCCACCAACTACTTCTCCAAACTCTGTCACATGAGTTCTAACTGAAGTCCTCCATGAAATAGCTCCAGTAAACCCTCAGGAATAGAGTAATTTCTTCTTTCAGCTATTGTGCCACATCTGTGCACTTAACTGAAGTTCTCCAAGAGAATAAGATAATGTTTAGAGTCCAAATATTATTAAGAGCTAATAATATTCGACATATCTATTTTTAGACTGGCAATCTAAAAATAGACTCCGCCCAATATGTATAAAAATAGAAGTCCATCTATTTTTCCAACTTGACCAATTATCCACAAATAGCATCCTGCAACTCATAGAATATGATCGACATGTCTAAAAATAGACATAGTCTAAAAATAGACTTTGCGCCAAAAATAGCCTACGAGCCCACTTAATAGAGGCAACTCTTTTCACTAAGCTCATCATCTTGTTGAATCTCAACAATGGCAGCTAGCATAACTCTAATTATGATTCCATATGTTGAAATTGCTCTTATCATTATTTGGAACGTGGATGAAGGGAAGACACATTGGTTGGTTGTGTCCTTGGGGAAAGGAGTTCCCCATAATTTTTGCACTACATGTTCCAAGGGAAGCATGGGATATTATATGGCCACTATGGTAGACCGCTTGTTCCTTTGTAAAGTGAGCCATATGTTTGATCAGGACATGCCTATCATAAGCATTAGGGAGGAGTTTTCCTATGAATTTCCAAGCTGGGAGGTGATTCATTTCATTTGGATGATAGCATGGAGATGGGAGTCTTTCATTGATGATGAAATTCCCCATGATTGTCATCACTTCTATCTTGAGGAGGCCATGGATCAGCAAGGAGGTTTCCATATATACCTTCCAACCTTTCATAATGAGAGCCATTGAGATTATTCACCAAAAGCCAACTTGCACACTTGGGAGGAACCAATGGGAGACAGGATTATTGCAGAAAATCTGAAGCAATGGTGGAGACTTTTGGATGAGGAGGCCACAAGAGAATAAGGGGAGATTTTGTAGCAATCACCTTATCCGTTGCTTGAGGACAAGCAACATTTTGGAGGGGAGGACTGTAATATTCCCAATTAACCCAAACTAATGGAAATATTCAACTTTGCTTTGTTTTGCTTTGATTTTCATGTTGATGAATAAAGTGTAAAGGAGGACATGTAAAACTCCTAAAAACATCAAAATAAATCAATGCCCAATGTAAACAAGGTTAAAACTGGGCCATTTTATAAACACACTTGAGTGTGAAATAGGTTGATCACTTGACCAAGTCAACCATGACCATATCTATAGCGCAATCTAGATGCATTGAACCTCCTTGAGGCACAGCGCAGTTCTAGATGGAGGCTCTACATGTGAAAGGAGCTAAATTGATGAAGTGGTTTAGGGTTTGACAAGACTCCTATCTTATAAAAGGAAGAAGAGACCAGAATCAGAGGGGTTGTTGAAGATATTGTTTCAGAATAATTTGTCTGCTTAGACATTTCTCATTCTCCAGCTATTTAGCTGAGAATAATGTTGTTTAGCATTGGGTGTTCCTGAGCGAGAATCCCACCTCCTTCCTAGAGCAGCTCTTGGAGAGTTTTTTCTTATCTTGTCCACTATCAGGCTTGGGCCAAGCTTCACCTTACACCTATAGCATTGATCCTATTGAGGGTTGGGTTGTCCTTGTGAGTTGCAGCAAGTGGAGGATAGATCTCTTCATATCTATACACATCTAGCACCCCTTTTCACTGGGAAAGTCTCCTATACCATTGGCAAGAGTTTTCTAGACCATTAGATCTATGGATCTAGACCTTGGCATTATGAAAAATCATTCTTAGAGCTTACAATGCATTTTCCCTTCCCTAACTACGTTGCAAATCTGCAGTTGCAGGGTGTTTTGTCTAAATTTTGGAGGAGAGATCTCCGGTGATAGGAGTATTCCTCTCACTGTGGCAACCCATGGATTGGCCATCCAATACATGTTTGTTTCAGATTTCATCTATTGTTCTATCATATGATTTAGATATTTCTAAATATTATTGCAGATCTGCAACTCTAGATCTCATACCTACTCTTTTACTTTCATGTTTTGCACAAAACCCCAAGGGGAATGTATAGATGAGCTTTTATTGTATACAGATCTGAATTAGATCTATATTTTTATGTACAAATCTGCTCTAGATCTTAGTTGTAATATATTGCTGCTTCAGCCCACTAAAATAACGCTGTCAAGTTTATGCAGACATTTCTTATGGTTGTAGCACCTCATTTATGAGGGTTTATTCCTGTACAGTCTTCTGCTTTCTTTTGCACATTGTATGGGCTGTAATGTAAATCTGATTTGTTGTTGTATATATGATATTTGAGCCTCCATATTGGCCTACTTCTTTAATTCAGTGGAATTGCATTATTTCTGAAGCTGTTTCTGCATATAGCTGCAGCCCCCCCTTCATTGGGTGTTTTACAGCCATACTAGGTGGTGGGAGGTTTGTTTACCTCACCTAGTTTGATTTGTTTTTGCTCTCCTTTTGGATTTAGACATTAGATCCACTGATCTAAGGGATCCAGGAGCTGCAAACTCATTTCAATGCACCAATTTTGGGAGAGATCATTATTCTAGTAGGATTTTTTGTGCATTCCCATTTTGGGATATTACATTATGTGGTAAGTGGTTATCATTTTCTGATCTCTGTGCAGGTGTCCAAACGTGATAAGTGAAGGGGTTGTGACTTGCCAAATCAGGAATGAGAGGTTCTCATCACCACTACGATTATCGACGACAGCATTGGACCACAGGTAGGCCATCTTATTACGTCCTCTTTCATTCAAATATCTCGGAACCTACACTCTAGCATGATTCATTGTTACTAGACCCACCCTAGGGCTAGAGGGATCGTCTCTGTCCGCAGAGAGGATTTACCTACATAACAAGTTGGCAACTACACTAGGGATCAATTTGAGTTTTTTTTTTATCTTGTTGGGTCGTTTTTTGGGTTTTTTGTCTTGTCGTTTACCTTTCTGGTTCTTTAACTATGCTTCAAACCCTTGTTCAGCCCTAGAGTTTCAAGATTGACCTCTGCTCTGTAGAGTTTTTCCCTTTTCCTTGGCTAACTGGCTTGGCGTGGTTTTTCTCTGAACAGTCACGCTGATTGGCATAGGTTGCTTTTGTAGCGCTCGTGCCATCCCCTATTTGGCACTGAATACTCCCTCACAGTCGCGCCGACCCTTGTAGGTTTTTAGGTGTGAGCTTTTCATGAGTTTTTGATTAGTTGTACTTGTTTCTGGGTTATTTTTAAGAGTAATTGAAGTGTTTTGGACTATCTTTGATTGTTGAAGGATTGTTTTCCTCAGTCGTTTGTCCATTTCTTATCAATGTGGCTTGAGGTCTTAAGGTTTCTGAGTCCCTTGGTGCACTGAGCCTTCCATTTGGAGATCGAGTTTCTTGACAGATGTCAAATTCGTTCCCTATTTAATTGCTCTTGGTCTCTTTGATCTTGTTGAGTACGTTCATTGGTTGAATGATCATCGCCTTTCTTGTTTTATTCTTCTTCCTCTTACTTCAAGCACCGATTACATTGCTTTTATGGATCATTTTGGAGATTTCTCTTTGATTTGAAAATATTGTCGCATTAGTTTGGGTATCATTGTGTTTGTTTCATGTTACTGGAGTCATTCCGCTTCGAATTTTACATTCACTCTCTCAAGCTAGTGTTTTAGTTTTGTTTTTCATGTTATTTAGTGCATTGTTTTCTCTATTGCATTGAAAAAACCAAAATATTGCATTCTTTTTGCTTTTAAAATGAAACATTCCCTCGCATAACTAGCATTGTATAGGCTAGGAAAGAGTTTTGTTTTATGTATATTGCATTAGATGCATTAGTGGATGTTTTCGCGTGATTTCATTATTCGCTATCGCTTGAAAGTTTTCTTTCCTTCTCGTAGATATATTTCATTGAACGAAAATGTTATCCTTCTGCATGTAGTTTTGCATTTAGGAAAATTTCAGATCCAACATACGTTAAGGCCTGGAAATTGAAACCTAATCCAAGATCAACGTTAAAATCTATTTCAGTTAATTTAAGGCAACATTGAAACCTAACGAAATATTCTAGTGGTCTAAGTTAGAGACTTGTTACGACGTCTTAAAACCTTGTAGTTTTCGTTCGCCATCTGGCTCCAGACAGTGCTAGTACGGACTTGTGATCCCCGTACCGTCGAGTATATAAAGGGAGACCCTTCTAGGTTACAATCATTTTATCCATAAGAAGTCGAGTCTACCGCCTTGTAACCGTGATACACTGAACACAGCATTTGGGGACACTAACTGCATGTACGTTAACTCCTTGGTCATTTCTCTTTCATTTGATCACCAAGGTGTATATGGAAATTCACGAAAACCTGGCATACCCTCTTGCTTAGAATACCTGAGCAGTCATTTTTTATCTTTACTAACTCCTTAAATTTGAAAAGATCATCGAGCACTTGTCCTTTCGTGCTTGTTCAAAATTGAAAGTGACTAGAGTCATATTTTTCCTGTTTCTTGACTGTTAAAACATGAAACAGATAAGTTTGGTTTCAGTGTCATAAAATAAAATACCCACGATCACACGCCCATTAAATTTTTTAGCACTTGGCCTGTTTTTGTTTGCGACGGTTTCTTGAGTCTTTGCCCGGATCTCTTTTTTTCCTTCTTGTTGTGAAGCAATCATGGTGGTGGAACCACCGGTTTCGTCATCCTCGCTCCCTTCTAGAGGTAGTCCTTTACCGGACAGTTCATTAGAAACTCCTTGATCCACTAGGTCTATGGAGCTTCAGCAGCCTATTCTCCCATCAGTCTTACCCCTTGCTACCTGATCTCCCACTGACAAGCCAGTTGAGTTCAATTGGCCTCCCTCAGGTGCTTGTTCTGGTTTTGGGGACGAAGAAGAGTTCCCTCCTATTACATCAGGATCACCATTTCTAGTTGTTGTTATACCTCCTAGTCCCTATAGTCTTTTTGAAGATCTTACGGCGGAGTCATACATGGACTCATCAGGTTCTATTGGTAGTGATGGAATTCCTGTTTCTAATGAAGAATATCAACTTTTCCCTGAAAACACCCCTCAAGTGTCTGCTCAATCTTCACCATCGGTGTCGCTTCCAGCTAGATATAGGTCCTTGGGTCATATTCTTGTTGGTTTTTCATCCATGGCAGCATCTACTCTGTCTAGAAGTCCAATCCTTCCATCATTAGGACTATCACCGACGACTCCTACTTCGTCACTTTCAGTTACATATGTCCTAGTTCAACCTATTGTCTGCATGGTTGCGTCTGTGACAGTCACTCAGTCATTGTGGCCTCGACTGAGATACCTGGTGGCCTTACTTTTGAAGCTATTCATCAACATAACTCTCAGGGTTCTCAGCAGTCTCATGCTCCTGTTAATCTGCCACACCATTATGACGAATATGGTAATCCTGTCTATTTTCCCTATCTTTCTCCTCATCACTATGATGTTGTCGGTACCCCCATCTATGCATTTCCTACTCCCCATCATTATGATGAGTGTGGCGTTCTTGTTTATGACCCCTATGAAATCGTTCCTGAGATTGGGAAGACTTATCAGGTGCAACCCCCTGGCCCACAAGGACAACCCTTTCAGGGACAACCTTCAACTCAGTCGGGGCTTGCATTAGGTCCTCAGGGACAACCTTACGGTCTGCAAGGTCAACCTTTACAAGGTCAGCCTATGGTCCAACAAGGACAACCCTAGGGGCCTTTCGGTCAAACTTTGTATCAACCAGGACCTTCTTATGGTCCTGGGTGGCAAATCTATTCGTCGCAGGGACAACCTTTTGCACAACAACCAAGATCATATACTCAAACTGGTCTGAACATTGGGCAATAAGGAAAACCCTATGGTCCTCCTCCAGGGAAACCTGGTCCATCACAACCATCAGGCCAACTTGCCCAGCAAGGGCAACTTGGTGGCCCTTAGCATCTAGGCCAACCTGCTTCGAAAGGGCAACCTGCTCAACTAGCCCAACAACCAGCTCAATCTGCTCATCAGCAATTTTACTCTGCTTCACAGCAAGGTCCTACTTTTCAGCAGCCTGTTCAGTCTGCTCAACAGCCGGTCCACCTTGTTTATTCAACTCAACAGGGCCCCACTTATCAACAGCCATTTCAACCCCAAGGCGCTTATTACCCTCGTGGTCAATATCGACTAGTAAATAGTGTGCCTCAAGGCTTTACTTATCACCCTCAATCTCAGTTGTAATATAATCAACCGCAAGGCCATGCTTACATTCCACCACAAAATCCTTATGTTGCTCAGCAAGGACCTCGATGGTATACTCAAAATCAGTATCTTGGTCCTCAACCTCCGCATCGACAGAATTATTCGGCTTATCCCCCATATCATCAGAATCCTTCGGGATAGAACCAATGGGGGCAGAACTTTTCTCAAACGTGGTGGAATGTGAATTTAGGTTCTTACCAGGGACCATTTCTTGCCACATTGGAGTTACCGGATGTGTCAAAGTTAACGAATGATCCTATTCTTCATAACCCATATTGGCCTCTAGTTCCGACTAAGATTCCTGGTGATTGTCCCAAATTTGAGGGCAAGTCCAGAGAAGACCCCCAAGCACATGTTATGACTTACCACTTGTGGTGTTCCTCTAACTCTTGGGTTGAAGATTCTATTCCGCTTCATCTTTTCCAACTGACTCTTACTGGTGTTGCTGCTAAGTGGTATATCAAGCTCTCTCGTGGTATCTTTCAAGATTTCAACTCTCTTTCCATGGTGTTCCTTACTCATTTTTCAGTTACCGGTTCGTTATGAAGTCGGGACGCATCTCCTCACCTCCTTGAAACAGGATCGGGCTACTCATATCTCGGACCATATTCAAGAATGGAGACGTCGTTGTCACTTGATCAAATTTGAAATTCCTGATCAGCTTCTTACGCATTGGTTCACTACCTCCTTTGTCAATCAAATTGCAAAATACATAGCCATGGGGGCATGTGTAACCGAGGAACAGGCCATTGCTCATGCCTAGTACCTTGATCTCGTGTACTCTCAATTGGGCATATTGTATGATATTTTCACTGATGCCCCTCGACCTAGAACTTCTAAAGCATCGGTGACCACATCCATCGATGGTATTATTGGTTCTATGTCTCAGACTTCACGTAAGTCTTCTTCTTCCAACCCTGGGAAGAAAAAGTCTAATTCTTCCAATGATATTGCTCCTCAGTCTAGCCTGAATCCTGGTAAAACCTCGGAGGTCAATGTCATTCAGGCCAATCCTACGGATAATACTTCTAAAGGGAAAAATAAGGGTAAAGGCAAGGCCAAGACCAATGCCCCAAAACTAGATTCGTCCAATTCTCGTGTTGATGATGGTTCGCAGCGTAAGCGAAGTACCCCTGTCTGATTTGTGATGAAGATCACTACACCAAGGACTATCGTCGATGGGTCGAAGTGAGTAGATTGCTCAAGGGCACTCAGGGTACTCCTGTTGTCCTTAAAGAACCTTTTCTGTCTCAGCAAACCTAGATGGTCGAGCAACCTCATTCATTTTCTCCATTTAGCTCTCAAGTGTTCATGATGAACGGTTCTGCATCTGTTTCTATCACTACTTGGTCAAAAGATTATGCTGGGTCGCACCAGGAAATAGAGAAGGAGATCTCTGATGGTCCTCCTCCCCCACCTATTTTCGGCCCTCTTGAGACTGAAAGGCCCAGTTTTGAACCCGTTATGTGACCACCTTCCAAAGGTGTTCTCCAGAGGTCTTCTTATAATCCCGACGCCCGTGCTACTCAAAATTACAGTATTGTTGAGGATTTGGCATAGGCACCATCCGCGATGTCCGCATTAGAAGTACTTCAGAGTTTTCCATCTTAGCGGAAAGCTTTATTATCTGCGATTGGTGAGGTTGATCCTGTTGATATTATCCTTCTCGCTTTCGATCTAGAGAATTTTGTCCCACGACTTCCGCACCAGATTGCGCTCATTATACAAGTCGTTATTAATGGTCTCAACATCCATCGAGCTGTTGTGGATGAAGGTGCATCAACCTGCGTCATGTCATCTTCTTTTTGGAAGGCCATTGGGTCTCTAGCCCTGAATTCCTCACCAAATTCCCTTGAAGCATTTGATGGAAGGGAATCAAAACCTTTGGGTGTTCCCGCAAGTTTGTTGATTACCTTGAAAGGGAAGATAGTCAATGTTGAAGTAGAAGTAGTTGATGCCAAACTCAATTACAATCTTCTACTAGGTTGTAGTTGGACTCACGTTATGCTTTGTGTTCTGTCCACCCTCTTCCGTGTTTTTAAATTTCGAGACGAGGGCAATATTGTTACTATCGATCAATCGTCATTCTTCACCTCTTCTTCCGATAACAACGTTCCGTATGTGGATAAGATCCCTACTCCCTTTGAGAGCGTTGGGCCGGGTCTCTTCAAGGATCCAGCCTTCATGGGTATTTTTCCCCTTTCGCCACCAAATACTGTTCAAGTTAATATGATCTCTCAATCCACTAACCCATGGATTATTCCTTCATCCGAACAAGTCGATTTATTTGGAGATTCAATTCCTTTGAGTCTGATTGAAATCGATTATTGTGAACTCATTGTTGCACCGGATACTCCACCCTCTGATGGTTCTCCTTTGAGCTTGTCTCTTGATGTGTATTCTCAATCCCCCTGGCTCAGTGATTCAGAATCACCTGATCCTTTGAAAGAAGTGTTTCCTTCCTATGAAGCCATCGCGGAAACCATGTCTCTCAAAGACTTGCCGTGGGACGATGGTCATCATCGTTCTTCGTTTATGCCTGGCCTCGGGGCTATGTCTACATGTCTTGAGCGTTTTTCATCTCAAGTTCCTTCTCCTCTGCTTTAAAATCCAATCCTGACACATGAAGTCTTTACAGAAGGAAACTTGAGCAATATCACACAGACGATGCCTATTAACATTTCCGTGAAGTTGGGAGTCGTCGAGAACATCCATGTGGGGGTCACTTGTTCTTCAAATGAAGTCCAAGTTTATACTAGCATTTTCCATGAATTCTATGATGTCTTCACATGGTCCTATGAATAAATGCCTAGCATTGATCCTATTATAGTGGTGCATGAAATCCCTACCTATCTTGGTTCGAAGCCTGTTCGCCAGCGTCTTCATCTGGTGCACCCTAGAAAGGCTACGGCCATTAAAGGTGAAGTTGGAAAACGTCTCAAAGCTGGTTTCATTTATCCAATTCCTTTGATAGAATGGGTTTCGAACATAATTCCTGACGATAAGAAATAAGGAACTATCTGTGTCTGTGTTGATTACTGTGACATAAATCGGGCCTGTTCTAAGGATAATTATCCTACTCCCTTCATCGATCAGATCATTGACGACTGTGTCGGGAGTGAGATTTTTTCCCTTATGGATGGCTTTTCTGGATATAATCAGATTAACATTCTCTTGGTTGATCAACACAAGACGGCTTTTATCTATCCTTGGGGTACCTTCGCATACAAGAAGCTCCCTTTTGGCTTGAAGAATGTCGGGGCCACATTCCAGCGAGCGATGTTCTACGCTTTCCATGACATTCATCACATCGTTCAACCTTACCTGGATGAGCTTCCAGCTCATTCAGCTAAGCGTAGGGACCATCCGTACCATCTTTGTTAGATCTTTCTTCATTGTTGACACTACAACATTCGGCTTAATCCACATAAATGCGTCTTCTGCGTTGGTTCCGGTAGAATTTTAGGGTTTATCGTGTCTAAAGACGGGATTCCCCTCAATCCTCTCAAGGTTGAGGCTATTTTCAATCTCCCCTCTCCATCCTCATTACATCAGTTGCAGAGTTTGCAAAGAAAGGCGAATTTTCTACTCTGTTTTATACCGAACTATGCAAAAGTAGTTAAAGGATTCACACGACTTTTGAAATAGGACATCCCTTTCTGTTGGGATGAGATTTCTCAACAATATTTTGATGCACTCAAGATGTTTTTGTTCAACGCTCCTTCATTACGTCCTCCGAACTATCACCGTGATTTTTCCCTTTATTTAGTTGCTTCTTTTAGTACAATTTCCATGGTTTTGTTACAATACGATGATGATGGTAACGAACATGTCATTTATTACTTGTCTCATAACCTTCTTGATCCTGAAACGTGTTATGCTCATGTCGAGAAATTAGCACTAGCTGCAGTCCAGGCTGTCCAGCGCTTTCGTCATTATATCCTTTTGTGTACGATGACTGTGATTTCCGATTGCAACCCCATGACCTATATTTTGTCTCGACAATTGCTGGGGGGAAAATACTCGAAGTGGATCGTCATCCTTCAAGAGTTCAATTTGGAATTTACTATTTCCAAATAAAAGAAATCACTAGTTTTTGCTGAAATGATTTGTTCCCTCCCTTTCAACTCCGCTCCATCTCATTCTGAGGACTGTATTCCAGACGATACACTTTTCTTGATTAGCACCCTCGACCCCTAGTACAATGATATCATTGTATATCTCCAGAATTCCACATTCCGATCTGAGTTGACAAAGGATGCACATTTCCGTATCTGGCATCACTTGCAACCTTATCGTATAGTCGGAGATACGCTCTATCGCGTTGGAGTTGATTCCGTACTCCGACGATGTTTGACCCTCAAGGAAGCTGAGAAAGTTTTGAATGATTGTCACAGTGGCGCATGTGGTGGTCACATGTCTGGTTATGCCACTGCACAAAAGCTACTTCATGTTGGTTATTTTTGGCCTTCCATTTTCAAAGACTGTATTGTCACAGTTCGTAAATGTCATGATTGTTAGATTTATCAACACAAATTGTGTGCGCCACCTATTCCTCTTCACCTTATCATTACTGTTGGTCCCTTTGCGAAGTGGGGCATCGATTTTATGACATGTAACCCTCACTCGGCCGGGGGGCATGCTTATATCATCGTAGCCGTGGACTACTTCACCAAATGGGCTGAAGCAATGCCTACACTTCCCGCTGACGGTAAGACAACTACTCAGTTCATATTCAATCATATTATTTCTAGGTTTCGTGTCCCTCAAGCCATCATTATCGATCATGGTTCCCATTTTTGGCATTATATGGTGGCGGAGTTGACTTCTAAGTTGGGTCTGCATCACAACAGCTCAACGCCATACTACCCTCAAGCTGATGGCCAGGTTGAAGCTGTGAACAAAGTTCTTGTCACAATTCTTCAGCGTACGATTAGGATCCACAAATCAAATTGGCATCTCATGTTATTTTTAGCTCTTTGGGAATACCAAACTTCGACTAAGAGTGCGACCGGATTCACCCCTTTTCAGTTGGTTTACGATCTGGAAGCTACTCTCCCGATTGAGTGTGAAATACCTTCGCTCAAGTTAGCTATGGAATTACTGCCAAACACTTCGCCGAAAGAAGAGCATCTCCTCTACTTAGAGAGTTTGGATGAAACTCATCGTTTAGCCGCTTTGGTCATCGAAGCACAAAAGAAGCGAGTCAAAGCTCATTTTGATCAATCAGTTTCCCCTCGTTCTTTCGTTGAAGGAGATCTCATCCTCCTGTATGACCAAGGTCATGATAAGCTGGGGGCAGGAAAATTTCAACCTATGTGGCATGGGCCCTACATCGTTAAATTTGTGTTGAAAAATGGGGCCTATGAGCTAATTGACTACAAAGGTCATCCTCTTGAACAGCCCAGAAATGGGTTGTATCTCAAAAAATATTATGCATGAGTCATTCATGCATAACAGGTGTACATAGGTGGTTATTTTCATTTTTGTACATGTTTTTTGGGTTTAGTGTGCTTTGTGAGCATTTTCCTGCTTATTAGGTCTTGCTTATTGTGCAGATGTCTATTACCCCTTATGTCGGTTTCGTGGATGGTGCTTCCCGTAGTACCAAGAATTTGTCTTCGGCAGCATGGGTAATTTATGACCCTACTGGTGAGTTGATAGATCTGCAAGGTATTTGTCTAGGACGAACTACAAACAATGTCGCTGAATATAGCATTGTCATTGAGCTATTAACTGAGGCAATCAACCTCGACATACGTGCATTGCTTGTAAATCTAGATTCACAGCTTGTTGTTCTGCAACTCAATAATCATTATTCGGTTAGAAATCCGCACATTCTGAGATTGTATTTACGTATTCGTTTGTTGGAAATACATTTTGATTTTATTACTTATCAACATATTCCTAGACGAATGAACACATTAACTGATATAGTGTCTAACATTGTATTAGATAGAAATTTGCATAGTTTGTAAAAGCAACATCATATGTAAGAGATCCATGTAAGGAAATGGATGTATATATATATATATCGCATGTTTGCAACTGTGTGCATCATAAACATCAAAAAAAATATATGTATGTTTCTGTTACATCCTGAAACATCATGTCTCGCAAAATATGCAGATAAAATAAACTTAGGTGTCTAGTCAGCATGATGCTCGTGATAACATGTCACGACCCGTACTAGCCGCCTCAGCAAGCAGTGGATTCGGATGGGCACCCCTACAATATGTCTCTGATAGGCACGAGGAACATCATCAAAACGTGCATAATCTGGGACTCCTCAAGTGATCCCCTCCAGGTTGTGCACTATCTCATCTTCCTCTCTGCCCTCACCTTGAGGGTCAAAATCATGAGGGATTCACCTCGCTATCAGTGACATACTGACAGATCTCTCTAGTCCAACATCTGCATCACATGGATTTAATGTTAGAACATACATAAATAAACAAAAAATCATAATACTCATAAAAATTAAAAATTGAGTCTCACGCAAATCTTCTTCCCACTCTTCTCCCTCCAGGAGTGGGAGGTCTGGATCATCACTGAAATCTGTGCTAGAGTAGGGCCAATCCTCCATGACAATCAGTTGTCGATGGAGCCAATCAAAAAATTCCGGCCTCCAAGACATTTGTTGGCCGCCCCCTGCCCTTGGCATCAGTGCTGCCCATCGAGCCATCTGTGGTTCTCTGCTGGTGGTGTTGGAACTATGACCTCCTGTTGCTAAAAAATCGGTAATCGTTCCAAGAAGAACAATACCAGGATGGATCCATAACCAAATTGTTTGTTTGGTCTTCTTTCATTTGGTTAGTTGCGCTTATGGTCACGGCCTCTGCCCAGTTGTAGATGGTCGATGCCATGCAATCCACAGCAAGAAGCAACTGTGTCTTTGTTGCTTCATGTGGTGCTTGTGATCCCACAACCCGTATGATGGTATGCAATACCATGCGTAGTGTCAAATCTGGGATAGTTTGTATGTCAACTTTCCCACTACCTGATCCTTTCTGTGCTCCTCAACATACCCTGTCTATCACCATGGTCATTTTTTCCATGTAGGGCCGGGTGCCAGTTAGGAGTGGTGTTGCACCTCTCCACGATAATCCTGTGATGAAGTACACGTCAGAAACATCAATCTCAAGTTCTTGATCTCGTAGGATGAACTTCTTTTGATTTTCGTCCCATATACTGATCAGATATTGTAGCAATTCTAGTTGGGCTTGGAGACATGGTGTTAGAAATAATTTTTTCAAACCACAGTTTCTGAGGGCTGCCATAACTCCCTCATTTTCCATGGCAGCTATCTCATCTTCTTCACTATGTTCCTATTCTTTCCATTCAATGACCATTTTGCCTCTTTCTACTTGCAAACACACACATATGAGTGGTATTAGTCAATTTTAGCCCTTAATTTGTAAACAATTGGAGTATTTGATGTATATTTTTGCTAGAAATTGCTTTGCGCCATTGGCGCGCCCTAGTGTTAAAAATCGGGTGGTTGGCGCGACTCCATGCCCGAAACCCGTGTTAACTGCGCAGCCCTAACTTTTACATTTTTCTCTCCCAAAATTCAAAATTGACAAATGCAGGAAGCAAGAAATAGCTTAAAATAAGAAGAGGGATCTCAGCTCTTACCTAGAGTTGACGGATTTGTGATTGATCTACTGGATTGGCCGCTATCATCGCTGCAAGATTGCACAGTAAAATGGGTAACTATTGCTCCACAAGAGGTAAAAAATTGAAAAGTAATTATTTTTACCATTTTTGGCATTTTATAACTTTTTCACAACCCTAATTAGGTTTTTAAGACATTTTTTTCGATTATTGTATTGTATTATTTTCAAAAAATGGGTTTTATACATGTCTCTTGTGCAGCAATAGGTTTTCATGCGAAAATGATGAAGTAACGAGTTATATTTTATACTTTTTCGGACTCGGTAAAAACACGAAAAATTCACTACTGGAGTCATCTTTCAGCCCTTTTCTGACTCTCTAAAATTGAAAAGATTGTCGAGACGCTTGTCATTTTGAACTCGTTAAATGGCTATGAAACGATATCTACCCAGTATACGTTTACCCCTTTTAAAGGCTGGGATGGATTATTTACAAAAAAATAATACCTTAGCCTATCGCGACTAAGAGGTTCTTTCAAACTTTTTTTTCTACCTTTTCAGATCTGTGAGACTACCTACGAAAAGGGACTGTTGGATTTTTTATTTTCTGCCTTATTTTCAAACTCTCTAAACATGAAAAGATGTCGAGTTCTTCCTTTTTCAAACTCGTTAAACTCTGATGACATCGGACTTCATCACCATGACATTATTTGAGTTCCTCCTTCCTAGGGCTGGTAAAATGTACTAGGATGGATTTGTCCAAAGGAAAAACTTACAGTGCAAGCATATGCTATCCCCTTCAAGCTTGTTTTCAAAAATAATTGGGGTACTCACCAAAAATGGTGGGGGAAAATGGAACCAGATTTTAGTTGTGTTGACAGTATGTCACTCTTGAACATGGCACTTGTCTGCATTCGTGTCGGGTTGAGGACATCTCATTTCATCATTTTTGCCTCCATGGGTTTGGGTAATCTCTTTTGACCTCTCATTTTCTCTTTACCACGTCATCATGACCTAAGATCTTTTGATGTCAAATACTACCAAACCCAGTTTCGTGTTGTTGATATGTTCAAGAGAAGTTTGCCTCTGCATTTTTCAACCTCCCTTTGATTCTCTATTGGTCCTTATTCACAAACATCATATTCTTTTGTCTCGTATCGATGATCTAGGAAACATTATGGCCCTCCTTCGACCAAGTCAGTTCTTGTCGACTTCAGCTCATTATCCAGGAATCTGATCTAGAGACTCCCTTCCAGTGCCTTGGAGCCTGCATGCCTTAATGGCAGGTTCTTTGCATTCAACACAAGGTCCACATCATTAGCCTTCAATCAACTGACTTTGCAGGTGTTCGACGCCATATCACTGTTCACATTCCGTGGATTGTACCTTTCGTACCTTGAGAGCCATTGTCATTATTGGTGGTTCCTCTCGCGTATGTTAATAGCTTTCATCATTGGCTAGTAATCAGACGATTTTCTTGCATGTTCGACTTCAACTCATATATTCACATGCTTGAATTTGTACTTGTTCAGATCGAGATGGAGCGCAAGACCCTGGGTTTTGTCTGCTAAAATCTAGGTTGCGGGTTCTTTGTGGATTATCATGACTTATTGCATGACTCTTTAATTGGATGGCTGCGACCATACCTGAGTCTATTTGTTGATATTTACTGCTGGATGGCTACATCCATACCTCGATCTCAATTTTTATATACTCTATTATGGATGGTTGTGCCCATGCCACATGTTCATATATCAAAGGTATCAGTTGCATTTGTAACTGCAGGTTTTCCGATAGCAGTGTTTGGTTCGAACGCGTTCTCATAAATCATTTTTCCCCTCCCTCTCCCTCGGACCTCATGCTTTACGGGGCATATGTTACACAGCATTTTGTCACTGTCCCAACAATCCCCATCAAGCACATTGGAGGGTCATTTCTGTGACTTATGAAAAGTGTCATGCTTTTCAAATACCTTCATTACATCCCTCTACATGAAGGTAATATTCCTCTTGTTGACAATTTCTTGAACAGAGCATCAAAAACCCCTGTTTTTGCCTTGGTGCGAGTATCCAATTCTACCCTCGCGCCGATGTCGAAGATTAACACTAGGGCTCACACCACCTGGCACTCTATCCCAGTGTAATACTTGTGCCAAGCTGTTTTGGGAATGTTTTTTTAAAATAGAGGCAGAGGTTCCATTCCAACAACCTCGAGGATGAGTCATTGGGAGTGGTTGAACTAAACATCGACGGGTTTCCTCCTTTGGTTAGTGGTTTCCACCTCCCTTGGAACACTGCTAAAGGATAGGCCTCCCTTCCACCTTTGTAGGGATCCCAACCTCCTCCTTTTCCTCTATATAAAAAATCCATCTCCCTTTATGAAAGCTAGATGAACTTGGAAAACTGAACTATAGCCGAATAACTGAGTTATTGAAAAGGTAGATCAAGAAATAATTCCATCGAGGGAGCCCTCATCCCATCTGAATTCCCTGACGAGATTTGAGACGTGCTTCACCTGAACCCTGCTGGAGGAGACCAAAATGTCAGAGCATGGTTGTATCTCTTCTTTCTACCTAATAATATAAGTGACTATTGTCTAGTTCCCATCTTGTATTTTTTCTTATCGAATGGAATGTGATTAGTCTTCTCTGACTGACTAGTAGTTTTTGGATGAAATTATTATGTGGTGTGTGGTTATCATTTTTTGATCTCTGTGCAGGTGTCCAAACGCGATAAGTGAAGGGGTTGTGACTTGCCAAATCAGGAACGAGAGGTTCTCATCACCACTATGATTGTTGACGACAGCATTGGACCACAAGTAGGCCATCTTATTGCGTCCTCTTTCATTCAAATATCTAGGAACCTACACTCTAGCATGATTCCTTGTTACTAGACCCACTCTAGGGCTAGAGGGATTGTCTCTGTCCGCATAGAGGATTTACCTACATAACAAATATTGCGCCTTTATATGTATCTTATGCACTTTGTTGTCCAATTGGGCTTCACGTCGCGTTTCATCAATATGGATGAGGTTAAGGAGACACGCTTCTTCTTCTAAGGTGTTAGGTAACAAGTCTATCATGAGTTTTAATGATAATATTTCGCATTGGATTGGTAAGATAGCTTCCAAACCATGCACTAATTGAAAAGGAGTAAATCCGGTTGTGTTTCTCACCGAGGTTCGATACGCCCACAAAGCGGAGTATAGGATCAAACGTCAGTTCCTTTTACGGAATCCTATCATTCGTTGAAGCATTCGTTTAAGAATTTTGTTAATAGCCTCAACTTGTCCATTTGATTGTGGATAATAAGGAGAAGAATTATCATGCGACAATCCTAACTTGGTAGTCAATTCAAACATCATATGGTTGGGAAAATGCTTCCCATGATCTTAACTATAGCTTATGGGACCCCAAACTATGCAATAACGTGGTTGAAGAAAAATAATGCAGTTGTTTGTCCTGTGTTATTGAATGTAGGCATCGCTTCAGCCGATTTGGTAAAATAGTCGACTGTGACAACAATATAACCATGCCCCCCAGACGAAGGAGGGTTACAGGTCATGAAGTCAATACCCCATTTCGTAAATGGTCCAACAGAGAAAATAGGATGCATTGGCGCTGGCAGTTTGCGGATTTTACGATCAAAAATATGGCATGCATGACAACTTCTGACTACGAGGGTGCAATCTTGAAAAATAGTAGGCCAAAAGTAACCATCACGGAGTATCTTCCTCGCGGTAGCATATCCAGATAATTGTCCACCACAAGCCCCAGCATGACAATCATTTAACACTTTTTTGGCCTCCTCATGAGTGAGGCACCTCCTTAAAATGGTATCGACGCCATGACAATAAAGTGTATCGTCGACGATCAGATAATCTTTGGCTTGGTATTGAATACATTGTTGTTCAGAGAAAGAGGTATTAGGTCAAAAAGTTTGGGTTTGGAGATAAATGATGAAATCCCCATACCAAGGATCATATGATGCGATCAGAAATAGAGACTCGTCTGGAATATATGGTTCCAACGTAGTAGCAGTACTATCAGAGGGAAGGTCACAGAGAAGCTCAGCAAAAATTAAAGACTTCTTTGACTTGGATTTTATGAATTCCAAATCAAATTCCTGAAAAATGGCAATCCATTTTGAATATTTTCCCCCCAGCAATTGACGTGATAAGATATAAGTCATGGGGTTGCAATCCGAAACTATTTTTGTTTTTTCGGAGCAGGATATAATGGCGAAATCTTTGGACAGCTTGAACAGCTGCCAAGGCAATATTTTCCTCGTATGAGTACTTAACTTTCGTATCATTGAGATTACGACTCAAATAATAGATCAGATGTTCAATTCCATCTTCTACTTGGACCAAAAACATAGCAATGGTCATTTTAGCCGCGGCGATATATAGGAAATAATAATTTTGATAATTAAGAGGATACATTAAGGACGCTCGGACAAGGGTGTCCTTGAAAGCATCAAAAGAAGCTTGCGCAACTTGATCCCAATGGAAGGGAACCCCCTTTTTCAATAATCGAGTAAATCCTTTAGCCATTTCAGCGTAGTTTGGAATGAACCTTCTCAGGAAGTTAGCCTTTCCTTGAAGTTTTTGTATCTGAAGTAAGTTTGATGGTGCAGGCAAATCAAGAATGGCCTGAACCTTCAGTGGATCTATTCGAATTCTTTCTTTTGAGACTACAAATCCGGGAAATCGACCAGAACCAACACAAAACACACATTTATGTGGGTTGAGGTATATTTTGTAGTGTCAGCAGCGTAAGAAAATGGATTTCAAATGCGTTGGGTGATCAGTCCAATTTTGTGAATGTGCTGGTAAATCGTCTAGATATGGTTGAACAATGTGCTTGACGTCATTGAAAGCATAATCCTTTGCTCTCTAAAAAGTTTCCCCAACGTTCTTTAAACCAAACGGAAGTTTCCTATATGCAAATGTGCCCCAGGGACAGATGAATGTTGTCTTATGTTGGTCATCTGGGCAGATATTGATTTGATTGTAGCCGGAAAATCCATCCATGAATGAGAATATTTCGCATCCAGCACAATCATCAATAATCTTGTTGATAAAGGGAGTAGGATAGTTTTCTTTTGGAAAAGCATGATTAACATCTCGATAATCAACGCACACTCTAATGGTTCCTTGTTTTTTCATAACGGGAACGATATTGGAAACCCACTCAGTTAGCAGAACAGGGTAAATGAAACCAGCACGCAAAACTTTTTCAACTTCTGCTTTGATGACAGCAGCTTTCTTTGGATGGACAGGACGAAGTCGTTAGCACACTAGTTTGACATCATGATACATATTAATAGTGTGTTCAACTATAATAGTATCTATGCTGGCATTTCCTCGTAAGACCAAGCGAATGCGTCACGAAATTCACGAAATAGAAAGCGATATGAATCAAGTTCTGATGGAGAACACGATACACTGACATGAATATTTTCTACACTGCCTGGTTTGGTCGAGATATCGATAGAAATGGTTTCTTCGATATTTGTTAAGTTTCTCTCGAAATTGATTGCATTAATCGATAAATAATTCAAAAAGAAAGTTTTAATGGATGGGTGATATAGTTCACGGAGATTGTTTTCTTCATAATCAGGAATATGGGAACGATGATGATAATCTTCCCATGGTTCTCCTTTTGACATCATAGCTTCCAAAATATTTTCATCTGTCAAAAATTTTGAGGAAAATGGACCAGATGGAGCACCAAAATCTAAGGAATGATCAACCCAAACACTCGGCGACGCTAATTTCAAATTTTCCGCCCAAGCCAAATAGATTGATTTCTATGCTAGCTCAATAGGGTTGGGCGGTAAAAATTCACCCAACGTAGAAATAATAGAATCCCTCGTACTCTCCCTTAAGCCAGATAGAGTGGAAGAGATCTTGTATCAAGTCTCTATACTTTCAATTTATGTCGACGTCGTGGGCAGCGGTAATGCAAAGGTTCCCATAAGAGTGGAATCCTTTAAGAGTCCTACACCAATATTCTAAATTTCTAGTTGGGGTAAGTGAAAAAATGAAACGCTTCCAGTTACCTATGAAGTGGAGGCAAAAAAGGATAATTGATTAATGATTGTGATTGTACCTTTATGTGGAAAGGCAATAATTCTGAAGTATGTAGAAACAATGGGAGTCATTGCATATACCATGGTCTTCCAAGTAAAATATTATAGTCAAGGGGTCTGTCAACAACCTTGACATCAATATTCATTGTTTTTCCCCCTAGTTCAAAATGCAGGTTATTAATAATACCACAAGGTGTATATGTTCTTCCATCAAAAGCCTTCAACGTCATTGATGATTGTGATAATCGCGGTGTAATGTTCCAAAATTTTATGGAACATTAAAAACTTTTGTATTTTCTTTAAGAGGAGAATAAATGGGTAAGAAAACCCATTGATAATAAAAATCTGAATATGGAACCCTTATAATGTGAAAGGGGATCAATAAAGGACTGAATTTCACACCCCATGTGTGAAAAGAGACAATTTTCAAATGGATAATTCTAGAAGAGGCCAAGTTGACTGTGCAGATAGAGAAGATAAGATTCACTTGGTGGGCCAGCGTAGTTTGCATGAGGAGGAGATCATTCTAGAGAGGAAACCCTAAGGTGTGGGGCCCATGGAAAAGCACCTTTCACTTGTTTAAAAGGAGAATGAAGCAACCATTCGTGTTCACACTTTTGATTATCATTTTGCTTGTCTTCTCAGACAAGAGCATTCTCTGGCTGTTTTGCTGAGATGCAATGCTGCTAGCACTGGGTGTTCCTGGGCGGGAATCCCATATTTTCCATTGAGTAGCTCTTGGAAGAGATTTTTCTTCATTTTCCCCATATTCTAACTTGAGGCCAAAGCATTCCATTCAGCTCCAGCGCAATCTCCATTGGTGGTTGAGTTGTGTTGCTGGGTGTTGCAGGGGAGGGTTTCTCAACATCACTTCCGGCACTGTATTTCAGAGGAGAGGAGTCCCCATTCCTTTGGGAGATCAGTGAGGAAGTTTCATATCTTCATTCCATCATCCTTGGCATTAGGCCAATAATTTTCCATCAGCAGAAGAGCATCCCTCTTCCTTGACTGCGCAGTTCATAGAGAGCATTTGCAGTGAGGGTTGCAGCATTTCAGTGGGTAGTGAGATCTTCAATGAAAGGATCAACCTTTCATTTGGAAGATTGAGAAGAGGAGTTACATCATATATTTCATCATCTTTAGCAAGGCTCCTCCTATTTCCAGTTTCTATTGAGTTGCAGCAGCTGCCCAGCAACTCCGGCATTTTGGTAAAAATGCCATTTTGTCTAGTTTTCATCCAATCCTTTTAGAGGATTGTTGTATTGTATGTTCAAGGGTTGAAGCCTTGCTCCCCCATATTTAGTTGAGCTTACATTGTTGTATCTTTCATTTCCATGTATTTATTGTTGCAGTACCTCCTATAGACTGCGCAGTCTTAGTAGGAATAAAATATGTGAGTAGTGCTTTCTCCATTCTTATGTACATTGTCTCCTTGAGATTCTTTGGCTTGATTTAAGTAAGAGATTCCTCAAGAATTTTTATACATTTTCTGCTGCACATATATGTACAGATTTATTTCATCTTCATGTGACATGGCTCATTAGAAATAACGATGTCATTTCCTTTATTGAGCAAAGTGTTGTTGCAGCCCTCTTCATTGGGCCCTTTTCTGAAGATAACAGGTGAAGGAGGATTGTCTCAAGCTCCTAGAAGGATTTTTTTTTAGTCCACTTCATGATTTTAGCTCTAGACATATATATGAAAAGGATCCCAGACCAGGGATCAAATCCTGCTGCCTCCATTTCTAGAAAATGCATTTTCCAGGCTTGGGTTGCTAGCAATTCCTACTAAGAAATTTCACATATCTGTAGACAGAGTCTGCAAAGGGCCAGAAAGCCTCTGGATCTCACCCTTCTTTAGAATGTGACATATCCAATAAATTCCCCTGCAATCCATCTCTGGCACAAACTTGTGATATTTCTGAAAAAGGAATATTATAGTGGTATCAGAGCATCTTTCTTGGCTCAGCCTGTGGCCTTCAAAGCCCAATAAAGAGAACAGAAGATGAAGAGGATGAGATTGATCTCATCCATTTTTGAGAAGAAGAAGAACCTCCCCAAGGAGGAAGAGAAAATAGAAAAGGAAGACCTCTGCACTTCCTATTCTCATCTAGGAGGAAATAAAGAGTTGAGCAGGAGAGAGACTCCATCTCTTGAAAGAAAGGAGAAGAAAATACTCACAAGTCTTCTTCCAAAATCCATGCAAGGCACACATGAATATTTTAGGAAGGATAGAAGGGAGATTGATGGAGAATATCAAAGAGGGTTCGAAACTGAAGGAAGCCCTAGATTTGCACATGGTGAGGGTAAGCATGCATCCACACACCATGATGAACAGCGCAGTCAAAGACCCAACATTCCTGTGAGGAAGATGAAAGAAGGAGGAAAGGTGACTAAGGAAGAAACCCTTAGTGATTTCTTGAAGGAGCATGAGTCTCACACTCATGGATTCATAAATCAACCCACTTTTTCTGATTTTTGCAAGAGCAAGGTGAAGGGGAAGGAGCAGCAAGATGGATTTCATCTATCTACTTTTGGAAGCTCACCTTCATATTCAGCCAGAGCTTGGGTGGAGGAGCCAAACACCTTCCAATAGTAGCACCACATCTTAGAGAAGGAAATCATCAAGGTTGCAGTGCTGCATTTGAGAGGTAAGGCTCATGCATGGTGGAAACTTGAGTCCATTTCTTTTGAGAATGTTAAAGCTTCATCTTATATAAATTTCACTAAGTCATTAGTGAAAATATTTGATCAGAACATTCTTGAAACTCATGAGATGGAGTTAAACCAAGGGACTCAAAAAAAACCCTTGCATAGAAACACAGAACCACCTCAAGAAACAATTGGAGTGGCTGAAAACTTGCATCAAGCCTTTTTGGAGGCCAAACTTTCATCCCACACCTTTGAGCAACAAAACAAAGAGCTCTCTTGTCCAAAGGTGGATCAGATTATTGGGGTGTTGCCCAATTTTATTACAGAAATAGAGGGAAACAACACTACCAAATCTAGAGATCATCTAGTACGTCAGACAGAGGAAGAAGGAGCTTTTGCTCCAAATAGAGGGATTCTTGTGTCTTTGAAAGAAGGTCCCCAGGATCTCATGCATGGAGATCAAGGCACACTTCATTATTCACATGTGCCATGGAAGATGAGGTGTAAAACCATGAAGATTCAGGAAGAAGATAGAGGAGAGACCCAGCACCATGTGATGAGGAGGGCCCATCTCTATCCATTTTTGGAGGTCATTACACCTAGGAAGGTGATTGAGTTGCGCAGTGGAAGCATGGATAGAGTTGTTCATCCATGTATACAGTCATCTTCAAATGAGGGTGTCTCATGGAGTGGAGGCATCACACCAAGGAGGCCACTGGTTCAGAAGAGGAGGATAGATGCTTCAGACAGTGAGGAGGCCTTGGGACAGCTTGTTGCAGCGCTAGGGGTTTTGGGTAAAACCAAAGCAAAGGGTAGCATCCCCTCACTATAATTCTTACCCACTCTCTTTCCAGTACCTGCACTGTGGCAGAGGAAGAAAGGGAGGGACAGCAGCCTTCCCACTTGTACAGTTGGCAGGGGAGAAGTATATGCACACCACTCTTCGGAAGAATGGGCACAGTCACTTCTTTTCCTTGGGAGGAAGAGGAGAGGTCCATCTATGAGTTGCTCTCTTTGCATGAGCAGAAAACATGGTAAGGATATTTTTATTTATATGATTTACATTTTGATTCCTTAACCATGTATATGCAGGATGTTGCTCCAAGTAGGAGCATTCCTTGTCAAAGGCTCTTTGGTCTACTTAGGGCCAAGAGCATAATGGATGACCATCCCCTTGATGGACTTGGGGGAGATTAGAGAACATGCTCACCATGCATCATACATCACACATTTTCTCCAAATACATGAGGAGAATGCAGCAGCAAACCGGTGGTTGAGAAACCACATATTTTATCATTCTCTATTGCAGTTTATGCTCAAACTGCACTGGTTGCATGAGAAGGATCAATGTCTCACTCACTTGCTATATATGGCAGCCAGCATGACTTTTACTTTGGCTCTCTATGCTTCTATAGATCAAACTATTGTTGGGAGCATGATGGGAAGAAGGGCACCTAAGACAGATGTGTCCTTTGAGGGAGAAGATCCCCATACCTTTTGCAAGGCATGCTCTAAGGGGAGCATGAGAGATGATGTGGCCACCATAGTTCAGCACTTATTTCTTCTTGAGGTGAGCCATGAGAGTGATGGGGGGGTCATATGATGGTGTTGATCTCCTTCCTATCACAAAGGAGAGACATTGGGCCAGATTGATTCACAATGGAGGAGGGAAGATCTTTGGAGATCCAAAATTCATCTTGCCATTTGAGGGTAACATTTCTGCAGCCCAAGAGTAGCCTTCACTCTACACTTTTCATGAGTGGATAGGTGAATAGTGTGGGGTAGGTTATGATGCCTACCACTTTCAGATTTTCAGCCCACCTTCTTTGTTGAAGCTCAAGGTGGAGGAAGATGTTCAACGGTTGCCTTATCCGGAGGTGACTAGATTCTTGTGGAAGATTGCTTGGGAATGGAGGATTCACATGAGGGGAATGATATTCCCAATTCATTTTGACACCATGCCTCAAGGAGACCTCTAGATAGCACCTTATTTCCTTCTTGAGTACACTCCATGTTAATGATGATGGCCACCCCAGCTAGTTTACAATACTTTAGAGGAGCAGTATGGAGACTCTTTGTTGATACGGCATCTCATTCTACCTAGGGGAGTTCATCATAAGTAGATGCTACAATTGGAGGGAGAGGACATCCTTAAATTCTATCCTTACAAGTTGCTTGAGGGCAAGCAACATTTGGGAGGGGAGGACTGTAATGTTCCAAAATTTTATGGAACATTAAAAACTTTTGTTTTTGCTTTAGGAGGAGAATAAATGGGTAAGAAAACCCATTGATAATAAAAAACTAAATAAGGAACCCTTATAATGTGAAAGGGGATCAATAAAGGACTGGATTTCACACCCCATGTGTGAAAAGAGACAATTTGCAAATGGATAATTCTAAAAGAGGCCAAGTTGACTACGCAAATAGAGAAGATAAGATTCACTTGGTGGGCTAGCGCAGTTTGCATGAGGAGGAGATCATTCTAGAGAGGAAAACCTAAGGTGTGGGGCCCATGGCAAAGTACCTTTCACTTTTTTAAAATGAGAACGAAGCAGCCATTCTCTTTCATGCTTTTGATTATCATTTTTCTTGTATTCTCAGACAAGAGCATTCTCTGGCTATTTAGTTGAGATGCAGTGCTGCTAGCACTGGGTGTTCCTGGGCAGGAATCCCATCTCTTCCATTGAGTAGCTCTTGGAAGAGCTTGTTCTTCATTTTCCCCATATTCTAGCTTGAGGCCAAAGCATTCCATTCAGTTCCAACGCAGTCTCCATTGGTGGTTGAGTTGTGTTGCTGGGTGTTGCAGGGGAGGGTTTCTCAACATCACTTCCGGCATTGTATTTCAGAGGAGAGGAGTCTCCATTCCTTTGGGAGATCAGTGAGGAAGTTTCATATCTTCATTCCATCATCCTTGGAATCAGGCCAATCATTTTCCATCAGCAGAAGAGCATCCCTCTTCCTTGACTGCGCAGTTCATAGAGAGCATTTGTAGTGAGGGTTGCAGCATTTCAGTGGGTAGTGAGATCTTCAATGAAAGGATCAGCCTTTCATTTGGAAGATTGAGAAGAGGAGTTACATCAGATATTGCATCATCTTCAGCAAGGCTCTTTCTATTTCTAGTTTCTATTGAGTTGCAGCAGCTACCCAGCAACTCCGGCTTTTTGGTAAAAATTCCATTTTGTCTAGTTTTCATCCAATCCTTTTAGAGGATTGTTGTATTGTATTTTCAGGGGTTGAAACCTTGATCCCCCATATTTATTTGAGCTTACATTTTTGTATCTTTCATTTCCATGTATTTACTGCTGCAGTACCTCCTATAGACTGTGCAGTCTTAGTAGGAATAGAATATGTGAGCAGTGCTTTCTCCATTCTTATGTACATTATCTCCTTGAGATTCTTTGGCTTGCTTTAAGTGAGAGATTCCTCAAGAGTTTTTCTACATTTTCTGCTGCACATATATGTACATATTGATTTCATCTTGATGTGACATGGCTCATTAGAAATAATGTTGTCATTTCCTTTATTGAGCAAAGTGTTGTTGCAACCCTCTTCATTGGCCCATTCTCTGAAGATAACAGGTGAAGGAGGCTTGTCTCAAGCTCCTAGAAGGATTTTTTTTTAGTCCACTTTAGGATTTTAGCTCTAGACAGATATATGAAAAGGATCCCAGACCAGGGATCAAATCCTGCTGCCTCCATTTCTGGAAAATGCATTTTCCAGGCTTGGATTGCTAGCAATTCCTACTAAGAAATTTCACATATCTGTAGACAGATTCTGCAAAGGTCCAGAAAGCCTCTGGATCTCACCATTCTTTAGAAGGTGACATGTCCGATAAATTCCCCCGCAGTCCATCTCTGGCACAGACTTGTGATATTTCTGAAAAAGGAATATTACACGCGGTGAGCCAAGTGACTTCCAACATTTTAGAGACATAATGCACATAGATGCTTCCTCATGACTAATAGTGCAATGAACAAGGTGATTGAGAACATTTACTTGTATGGAGAATGCCAATTCTGTTGGTAGCTATGGCACATAGCCCGTATGATTAAAGACGACAAGGTTAGAATCATTCAGATCAATTCCACCAATGGCCGACAATAAAGCCTACTTCTGGGAGGGACAATTTTGTAATACCTCAAGAGCAGACATAGCTGAAGGGGATTGAGCCAAATCTTAAGCTATATTATAATTTTTTGCAGCTCTTGCTCGAGGATTATATGTCGATTTATGAATTACTCCCTTTGGTGGCTTAATTGTCAATTCAAGAATAACGGTAGGTGGTACTGATTTAGTAGATGGATTCTTTGTCGAGGTAGTAGGTTTATTAGTGATCGGAATACCATAGTCTTTATTACGCGTTGACACCAAAATATCTTGTGAAGGTTTTTTGGTGGATAACATTAACACTTGGGAACTAGGAGCTGGATCCGTAGCAACCAAATTAGTGTCTAGATTTGGAAATGGTTCTGTCAACACAGCTGATGCATGGGAAGTCTTGATGATTTTTGAGACTTCAGCACGGTGAGGAAAATCCCTAACAAAGTTTTCCTCGTTATAGATTATGCATGGATACGAGGTTTATGTGGTTCAGACGGTTGATTAGATGATCTTTCCTGCGGGTTAGAAGTTTGTTTTTTCTTTGATTTCCCCTTTTTCGTACTTCCTGGTTGCTTGTCACTTTTTCCTTTGTCAAATGACATGGACTTAATTTCTAAAGTAGGAGCAGGATCAAATGCAGTAGTGTGGTGTGTGTTTGCAGTGCCTATCAAGCCGTCTCTGGAATGAGAGTCCTTTATTTGAGGAGGAACATTGAAATCAGATCGCGGCGCATTAGGGATTTTTTCATAGAGCGTGTTGGACTGAGTGTAAATCAAGTCTAAATATTGGGCACGAGCGATAACTTGCTCTTCCATGACGACACCACCCTTAGCTACATCCTTAGTTATAGATGGTAACAGGGACTTAATGAACCATTCAAAAAGGAGTTGATCCAGAACAAATGTCTTAACCATTCGTCAACAGCGACACCACTCATGAATATGATCGGAAATGTGAGTAGAATTAGTCTATTTGAAGTTGGTCAGGAGTTTCGTTCCAGTTTCGTATCTGATCGGTAACTGGAAATGGGTCAAAAAGACAGTAGCTAAAGTAGTGAAATTGTCAAAAGAAGCTCTAGGTAACTCAATGTACCATTTAGCAGCCGGACCTGTCAGCGTACACTGGAAAAGACGTAGTCGAACAGAATCATCATTCAAGGAATTTGATGAACACCATAAATGATAAGTAATGAAATGAGTCGACGGATCTTCTCCAGGTTTTGCATTGAATTTAGGAATATCGGAGGGTAATTTATGAGGTATCACCGGCCACCAAGGAGCATAATTTATAGGATCATTAGTTAACCGGTTTAAATCTGGTAATTCCAAGGTTGTAACAAAAGGAAATTGTCGATTAAGGTTAGGTTGAGCATAGCTAGGGTAAGATGGAATTGCTTGAGCAACAGGCCTTGGAGCACTAGCATATGGAATCTACTGCCGGTAACTCATATAGGGGTTGTTTTGCATAGCAAACGCTTAAGGATTCTATTGACCAAAACCTGGATATGATGCTTGTTGAAATGAAGTTTGAGGCATTTGTGCTTGTGGCTACCAGGGGATATGTCCACCAATATTATAACCCAAATTAGTATAACTTGGATTCGTTTGATATGTATAACCAAGTTGCGTTTGATACATCCCATAAAATCGTACACTAGCTTGTGAATAAATGATTCCTGATACAGGTTGTTGTAAATTAACCAAAGGATTTTGAGTCTGTGGACCCAACATTTGATGATATTGAGTTGAAGGACCCACTTGATAAGGTTGAAGTACATTATTTTGATTCTGTAACAGGGGTATAGATGTGTTAACAAGAGGTAATGAAGTGGGCGTAACAGGTTGAACCGGTTGATACGAGTGTACAATCATTTGTGGTTGGGTAGGCAGAGTGGGCTGTCATTAACAAACATTCATGTCAACATTAGTTTGACCAAAAAGTGACAGAGTACTGTCATATTGGGTGACCAAAGGTTTCCCCCCAGCATAAGGAGGATAATAAGACAGAAAATAATTTTCTCCAAATGTTGGGAGTCTAGTTGATATCGTACTTAAAGGAATGGACCCAAAAGGACCAACTTGATATTGCCCTGATTATGTATGTAATGAATCAAGTCGTTCAGTACTAACGATAGGACTACCATTTAAAATACTGGATGATGACATTGGAAAAGACCATTATCGTGAAGATGTACCAGAGAAAGTGCCAAATAATGATTTGTAACTTGTTGGGACCGAAGGGCCACTGTGAAAATATGAATCTGGTGAGGTTGTGAACATCGATGGAGTAGCAAGGGTAGGATCTGACGTATTTGGAACAGCAGACCCAACCGAAGATGTTGGTTCAGACATGGTTATGTGACCAAATGTATACCCTCAAAAATCGATGGGAGATTGAATGGGAACAGGATCAACAAAAGTAGATGGAAACGATTGAGTAAAAGACTCGTATAGGTAAAGGTCCCCCCCAAAATGGGTTGGAGTTAAAGGTGTATCGTCTTGTGGGATTTCTTCAATCGTAATTAAACTAGGAGGAATAACTTCACCATCATGCCAAAAATATATTTTAGACGGTTAACTCTGTGATATAGGAGTTTCAATAGCTACAGAACTTTGTGGGATGACCAAGGTAGGAACAACTTCTGGTTGTTCGACTTCTGGATTCAGATGTTCTGGCAAAGAAGAGACAGGATCGTGATCAATTTTTGATTGAGCAACGCCAGGTCCAGGAGGTATGGTCTCAGCGATTGAATGGATCTTGACCATGGGTAGCTGTGAAGACTTTGTTTCGACAACAGTAGACGAACCGAGATGTGTGGAAATAATTTGAGCTAACTCTGGTTTAAAATATGATGTTTCACCAGAGGTACGAATTGTACTTGATTCAGAAAATCGTGATAGCCTTCGCTTACCAAAAGTAACTTCTGGTAGTAAAGGTGCTAATCTACGTGAATGACAGGGGATATGATTTTGTTCTTCCACGATTACTGATTTATTTTAACCAAAAAACAAATAAACAAAAAGAGGGTAATGCTAGCCAAAAGGGTTTACCAAGAAACTGTGAACTGCAGAATACCTCCTGGCGAACCAAGAAGTATGGGCAGGTAATCTCCCCGAATGTTGTGTTCGGTGTATCACAATTTCAAGGCGGCCGACTCGGTTCACTATGGATGGATAGAACCTAAAATTTGTCCTCCCAAATATACCCGAAGGTACGTGGAGGCCCAAGTCTGTATTAGAGTTGTCTGATGCGAAACCGCACAGTGAGAGCACCCCTTTATACTTATCGTACTGTAACACCAACATACCCGAAAGTACGTGGACGAGCTACGATATACTTACATACATGGAGTGAGGTATCACACTCGGAATGTATTGTAGACAATTTAATGATAGTTGTTATGTTTTACGATGTTGGAACACGTCTCTAGCCTAGACCTTCTAAATGTTATCGTTATGGTTCCAAAGCATTGTTAAGTAAATTGAGCTTAATTTTATGTTGATCTTGCTTAACAATTTGCCTTTCAAAGGTTCACCGCGATGATGTGTATGAAATTCCTAAAATGCAAGTTAAGAATGATAAAAATCTTCCACTTTCAACTTTTTCAATGAAAAACCTAGCTACTAAGGGAAGAGAGAAAATACTTTGTGAGCAAACAAATCAATGAACAAAAAAAATCAATGATTTCAAACTAAATGCAGATTTCCTAATGTTCCTTTTGAAAAACACACATTATTCTACATGAAAATGCAAGTTTTTCTTTTCAATTTCTTTAATGTTATGAATGCTAAAAAGAAACTAGGTGCACTAAGTCAACAATTCAAATGCTTTTTACTTTCGAGAAACGAAGAATACAAACAACAATTTCTCTTTTGAAGGAAAAACGAGGATTTCAACAACAATTTCTCCTATCAAGGAAATGAAGATTTTATGACAATTTCCTATTTCGAAAGCAAATGATTCTTAATGCGACCATAAAAATTACTTTGAAATCAACTTGTCAATGATAAAGAAAAACTTTTTTAAACCAACATTGAACAAATTTTTAGTCAAAGGAGGAAGAAGTATATAGATTCACTGGTCAATTGAGGATCAAACTTTTCAAAACACAATATCAAACAAAATTGAAGCAAATTGCAAAGGAAAATTCAAGGCAATTTGGGTGTTTTCAGGATTCAACGCAGTCTCCAAGGGGAGACAGTGCTCTGCAATGCAAGCTAGGAAGGGAGACAGTGCTCTAAAAAACATTGTGTCCTGTCTAAGGGTGCATTGGGCGCAGTATACAAAGAAAAATAATACTATTTAACTCAATTTCTTTGCTAATTTGGCTTTGAAAAAGTTTAATATTTATGAGTAACAACTACTGGGTGGATAAACAAAGAAAATTAGAGGCTTAAACACCTAGAACTAAGAGAAATTCTCCCCAGTGGAGTCTTTAATTTGTTGGGCCAGAATTACGAATTACGGATAAATCACGCTTCCCTAGACAGGTGCTAGTCTAGAACAACATGTGAAATACTATACGACTATTTCTCCTAACTCGGAACATATACACAGAGAGGATTGGAGGCTTACTTGTTTAGTCGCTTCCAAATGTGTCCTTTTGTTGCTTATGTTGCAGCTTCAAATTCAAGCGGTTTTTGGGCTGAATTCTTCCTGTAAGAAAGAACACTAAAACAGCAGAAGATGTAATAATATAGATATATATTCAAGCTAGTTAGCTAAATCAGTAAATAATAAAGCATACACATCAACCAAGATCTTGCAATATGGAAAATCAAAGCCAATACAGATGCATATGGGGAAAATTAAGCACTACTCTTTATTAATAATAGAAGAAGAGGTTACAACCTAGTGACTGATTTGAATTGACCTTCCAGCAACATTCCCAAGCCTCATCATAGTATAAATCTCTCCATCAGCAGCTACACAAATCTAGCTCTCAATTGAAAATTCTCCAGCATTTCTCTACTCAAATTCTTCCTCCTCAAGCACTTAGATCTGTGCTCAATTTATAGATGAACTGTAGGTTGTTTTGCAATAAATGATATTCCAATAATAGGAAAGACATGTTTCCAATCATATATATGTCAAATGGACACTTGGATCCAAAGCTTGACACATGTGAACTCTTCTAGAAGGCACTGGCCAATGTCGGGAAGTGCTTTGCATAGCAGCCTTGCATGGGGCTACCTACATATGCAATGCACTTAGGCCCCTTACAGCCTGCATTGGTGACCTCTCATATGTTATATAATAAGCTTCAAACCATTGAAACCTTTGCTTTGATGAAAGTCTTGCTTGATTTGTCTTGTTTCTTATCTTAGGGCATGTAGCAACTGAAATGATAGGGAATGATAGACCCTTGATCATTGGTCCTGGAGATGATGTCAAGTTAACCAGTTCATTGGGAATGGTGCCCAAATTGACCTATAACACGTGCCTTTTATGTTTTTGGCAAATTATTGGGATCAAAATATTGCTCCATCTGTAGTATCCATGTTACGGGATCCTTGCCATCAAAATTCCTCATATCCATTTTTGGAATATGGTGGTTCTTCCATCCAACATTAGAGTTTATGAAATCACGAATAAAATTTATTTTGTTCTCATCATGAATTTCCTCTACTATCTTTTCACCATTAGGAAACATTTCTTGTATCAACTTTGTCAAACCTTCCATGTCTGCTTTTAGATCATTCTTCATGTTTTCCATTTTTTCATCGATCGTAGCTTCCATGTCATCCATCTTAGATTCCATGCCAGCTTCCATGCCATCCATATTATCTTCCATGGCATTCTTAAAACCATCCATATTATATTCCACGCCTTTACTCAAACCATCCATCTTAGTTTCCACACCTTTCTTCAAAACTTCCATGTCATTTTTTGTTGCTCTTTGCGAGAGCGAAATTTGTTGCATTTGCTCTTGTAATTTTGATATGTCATGTTGCATTTCTTCATCTTCATGAGCCATAGTAGAGTCTTCTGAAGGCTTAATGGGCATTGAATTATTTTTAGGGGGCATTATAGAACCCAATACTGATATCTATTCTACAATATGTCCTTGGAATCAATTCAAATTGATTCTTCAAACAAGACTTATGCAATTCGGAAAAAAAAAAAATACACACCTTTTTCTTGCTTTTGAGAAGCTCGATATTGAAATTGAAGTATCTTTGTGATTTCAGATCTTCAATATTTGAACTTTGGTCCTACGGTAGCCCTTTGAATCCTCTTTCGAATGGTATAGGTCTTACCTGATTTGGATTCTTCAAGGAAAATTTATTTCCAATCTCCCACAATGACCTAATTATGGATTAGTTCAGTAGAGCGAACTTGTACGACTTTCCATGTGTCATTGTTTGCTCCTTCGGCTCTAAAATTGATAGAAAGGAAACTATATTTTGTGTAATTCTAGCCACTTTTTACAGAATTCCAATCCGATTCTCAGAGAGAGAGCTATGAATATTTTCCCACGATCACCTCTTTGAGATGAAATTCAGGAGCCTGAAAAATCCCTAACTTCCACAGATCATATCGCCGCAAATATTGGGAACCAAGCTCTAAAATTTTGAGAAGAATTTCCTCAGGATTTTAGCTTCGTGCTCTAAAAATTTCAACTTCTGAACCTTCATATAAAAAACGTTATAGTGAAAATTCCACGATGACATGTTTGGAGCAGCAAAACCCTAGAATCCAAAGCTCTGATACCAAATGTTGTGAAACCAGCTCCAAAAATAGAAGAAAAGAGATATCAACGCCTTAGAAATAAGCCACTTCTAGGGGGTAACCTCCAATACATTACATGAGTGAACAATTCTTGGATGATACAAATTACAAAACCTACTTTCTTTATATAGGAGTCCATGGGGCCACAATGTAATCCTAGCCGACCTAACAATAATAATGTAAGGGCACAATAATAACAATATGGGGGTTATAGGGGTACAACAATAACAATAAGGGGGTTAAAATAACAAAAATAATGGACTATACTAGTAATATAGGGACCTAACATTTAATAGCTTCCAAGCTTCTTAAAACTTAGTCCATCTCTTGGATTTGAATATCATAGGACTTCCCTCATCCTCATCAGAGATTTGTTTGGGATTTGTATATTTCTTGAGTAATTTAGTGACTACATTACCTGTTCCTCCTATATTTTTCCTTTGTTGGCCTTATATGTTCTATTCTAAATTTGGTATTGGTATCTCAATTTTCTCTAGTGTGGCTCCCTATTTACCTTATATTCTTGGTTTCTTTTATCCTTTCTTTCTCTTAATTGGTCCAAAAAAAAATTCCATTTTTTTAGGGATCCTTCTCTATAATTCATTAGGTTTCTTGTTTTATACTTTAAGTATTATTTCCTATCTTGTGAGGTATATGAATAAGCATTGAAATTGGCATCTAGAAACAAAATCCAGAAAATGGCACCTAGAAATGGATACCATGTGAGGTTTTTGATTTAATTATCCATTAATTAAATTGAAAAAAAAATGTAAATTTATCTCATAACAACATGTATCAGTTAACTAAGTCAGAAATACTAATGTAGCTCTAAGATGAGGCATGTAGAGTGCTTCTAATATTTTCAAGGTCTAGTTGCAGTTGTAGGACTATTGTGGTGTGTGTAATCAGTTAACTCAAATTAATTGAGTTAAAATCAGTTTAACTAGTTCTAACTGAATGAAGAATTAGTGAGAGGTCCAGTGAATTAAATTAGATTTAATTCACAAGTAGTTGTCTATAAAATAACTGATGATTCGCTATTATTATTTTCATGCATGTCAATTATAATGACGACCCAGTTGAGACAAAGGTTAAATGGAAGATAACTATCAATTGTATTATTAGAAAATTGCCTGGGCGTAATTATAAATCCATAGGAAGACCATGATGGATTACGTAGTCAAGGAAGGTTTATTATCCTATTTAATAGGGATTAATTTCCTAGGGATTGCATGAGCAAGGCTAGGCTTAGCATAGGCTGAGAATTGGCTAATTGTTTGTCAGTTTTCCTGAGAATTGATACTAATTTTTGATCAGGATCAGAGTGAGACAATCAGGAGGGTGCAAGATTTTCTCGGTGTGAGAAAGCACTATATTATTTCATGATCCTGTGACTTTTCATAATATATGATAGAGGGGTTTTAAGCAGTTTCTTTCCCCAAATACATCTTTTGTTGTGTGATTGATAATTCCTTTCTCTTACTTGAATGTGATTGAGAAATAATTTTTTATATTACGCAAATATTGTAGAAGGATTTAGTATCTTGTTTTAGTACATAACAAGAACGGATTTAATCCATTGGTAAAAAATTTATATATAATTTCTACATGGTATCAGAGCACCATGAATCACAATAGAAGAGAATATATCAATTTTGTCTTAAACAAGTTCAAATTTGCAGATTTATTCTTCAGGATATAGTAGCAAATCAAGATGTCTTTCAATGGATTAAGACTTGAATATGCACTCAAGGGAAATTCGAATTATATTACATGGAAGGATAGGATGGAGGTAGTTTTGGAGGAAAATATGTTGAAGGAATTCATAGATATTGATATTCCCAAGCCTGCAGCAGCAGATGCCCAACTTCTTGATGCATGGCAGAAGAAGATAGTAAAGGTGAGAAGGATCTTGTTAGCGGGAGTTCAAGATCATATTTTCTCGAGTATCCATGGGAAGGTGACTCCATATGCTATATGGAAGGCCTTGACAGATCTGTTTCAAAACAACAACAACCAAAGGAAGTTGGCGCTAAAGGAAAAGCTCAGAAATATCAAGATGGAGGAGGGCGAGACGATACTTGGAGAAGTTCACTCAATGTTGAGATGAGCTTGGAAGTGTTGGTGTGATCGTAGCTGATAATGAATTGGTGAGCCTAACACTTCTAGGCATTCCCAAGATCTGGCATAGTTACCAGGACACTGTGAATGGGAGGGAGAAATTACTAGATTGGGAGTGTTTGTGGTCCAACTTGGTAATAGAAGAGATAAGGTAGAGCACCAAAGACAGGACCTCTAGCATCAAAAAAGAAGAATATTTTGCATTGGTCGGAAAAGAAAAGAAGGCCAAGAGACAGAAATCTCAAGGCAAAGAGGGAAAGAGAGACTCTTCCAAGATCAGATGTTTTCATTGTCACGAGCATGGGCACTATGCTTCGAATTGTCCATAGAAGAAGGCAAGCAAGAAGGAGCCTATAGTTGCAGCTGGTGAAACATTGGCTTCACGGTTCGAGCTTAATTTTTCTCTCATTGCATGCATGGCCAACAATATAATGGGATGAATGTGGTACCTAGACAGCGGTGCCTCATTCCATATGATGGGGAATAAAGATCTCTTCAATGGCTTGGAGGAGAAGGACCTCCAACAGAACATAGAGTTTGGATACGACGGGAGGTATAGCGCGACCGACATAGGTACAATTACCTTTCAGAGGGAGTCTGGCTCCCCTCTCAAACTAGTAGAAGTTTTTTATGTTTTAGGCCTAAGGAAGAATCTTTTCTCCATAGCGGTATTGGAACAACGTGGTTATGAATTAATGTTTAGAAAAGGAAAAGTTTTCCTTAAACACATAGCCACGAGAAAATGGAAGAAGATATGTGTAAGAGTCAAGAACATGTATGCTCTCAAGGTTGAGGATGCATGCAAGGCTTTGAGGAGAAAAGCGGTGGTTAATGACTTGGTGGTTCAGAGGGAGTAATTATCTCTCAACATGAAGCCTCAGAAGCAGTCTCAAAAGGTAGTGGAGCAGCCACAATTGGAGAAGCAGAGAGGAGACCGAGAGGAAGATTCCACTGAAGAAGAGACCTCCAAGAGGGGGGAATTTCAATCCAGATGGGCAGAGGGAGTACATGCAGTTATACCTCCAGGTGTGAGGTGGGGTGATGTGCAGAATTAATCCCAAGAAGAAATTTGGGCAAGGTCCATCGAGATGGTGTGTCTCATGGATCGAACCTAGCTACGAGGAGCCCATAGTACAACAGTAGCAGGAAGGATCAGTTAGATTGATGCAGTCATATTTCAGGAGGAAAGAAATCAGAGTGAAAGGTGTTGTATACTGGAGCACAGATCAAAGTTGGCAGTAGTGCAGAGCGCACAGATGCAGATATCAACAACAACACAGGGAGTCTAGTAGACATGTGCATTAGATAGCAGCAGTCAGAAGACTCTAATGACATATGCATTATACTGATTCAGTTTTTAGGCTATTTAGTTTCAGGAGAGTTGCATGTGATAAAAACACTAGGAAAGTGTTGCATGCAAGAACATTCCAAAGGTACCAGTTCGGGATAGATTGATTCCTTTCTTGTTGAGAGGGAGTGTTGAAATTGGCAATAATAAATAGTGAAATTGGCATCCATAAACAAAATATATAAAATAGCACCCAGAAATGGCTGGCATGTGAGGCTTTTGATTTAATTATCCCTTAATTAAATTGAAAGAAAATTGTAATTCTATCTCATAACAACTTGTACCAGTTAACTAAGTCATAAAGACTAAGTTAGCTCAATAATTTCGATTTGAAGGTATAAGATGAGGTATGTAGAGTGTTTCTAATATTTTTTAGGGTCTAGTTGCAGTTGTAGCACTATTTTGGTGTGAGCGTAATCAGTTAACTCAAATTAATTGAGTTAAATTAGTTTAACTAGTTCTAACTAAATAAAGAATTAGTGAGAGGTCCAGTGAATTAAATTAGATTTAATTCAAAAGTAGTGATCTATCAAATAACTGATGATTTTATATTATTATTTTCATCCATTTTAATTATGAAGAAGAACCAATTGAGACAGCGGTTAAAGCGAAGATAAATATCAGTTCTATTATTAGCAAATTTCCTGGGCGTAATTATAAAGCCATAGGAAGACCATGATGGATTGCGCATTCAAGGAAGGTTTATTATCCTAATTAATAGGAATTAATTTCCTAGGGATTTTGTGAGCAAGGCTGGGCTTAGAAGAGTTGAGAATTGGCTAAGTGTTTGTCAATTTTTCCAAGATAATTGCTAGTCAGTTTTGAGCAGGATCATAGTGAGACAATCAGGAGAGTGCGGGATTTTCTCAGTGTGAGAAAGCATTGTATTGTTTCATGATCCTTTGAATTTGTAAAATATATGATAGAGGGGTTTTGAGCAATTTCTTTCCCCGAATACATCTTGTGTTGTGTGATTGATAATTCATTTCTCTTACTTGCATATGATTGAGTGATCGTGTTTTATATTCTGCAAATATTGTAGAAGGATTCAATATATTTTTTTAGTACATCACAAGATCGGACTGAATCCATTGGTATATAATTTATATATAATTTTTACATGGTATCAGAGCATCGAGAATCATAATAGAAGAGAATAAATTGATTTTGTCTTGAACATGTTCAAATTTGCATATTTATTCTTCAGGATCCAACAACATATCAAGATGTATTTCAATGGCTTGAGACTCGAATATGCACTCAAGGGAAATTCCAATTATATTACATGGAAGGAAAGGATGGAGGCAGTGTTGGAGGATAATGGGTTGAAGGAATTCATAGATATTGATATTCCCAAGCCCGCAGCAGCAGATGTCCAATTTCTTGATGCATGGTAGAAGAAGGTAGCAAAGGCAAGAAGGATCTTGTTAGAGGGAGTTCGAGATCATATTGTCTCGAGTCTCCATGGGAAGGAGACTCCATATGCTATGTGTAAGGCCTTGAAAAATCTATTTCATAACAACAATGACCAAAGGAAGTTGGCACTGAAGTAAAATCTCATAAAGATCAAGATGGAGGAGGGCGAGACAGTACCAACATACTTGCGAAGCTCACTCAATTTCGAGATGATCTTGGAAGTGTTGGTGTGACCCTAGCTAATGATTACTTGGCGAGCCTAACACTTATATGCCTTCCAAAGAGATGGCATAGTTACCAGGACTCTATGAAGGAGAGAGAGAATTTACCAGACTGGGAGAATTTTTTGTCTGACATCGTAATAGAAGAGATAAGGCGGAACACCAGAGGTGGGACCTCTAGCACCAACAAAGAATAATATTGTGCATTGGTCAGAAAAGGAAATAATACCAAGTGAAAGAAATCCCAAGGCAAAGAGGGCAGGAGATAATATTCCAAGATCATATGTTTTCACTATCATGAGCATGGGCACTATGCTTTGAATTGTCCACAGAAGAAGGCAAGCAAGAACGAGCCTGCAGTTGCAGCGAGTGAAGCATTGGCTTCACAGTTTGAGCTTGATTTTACTCTCATTGCATGCATTTCCAACACTATAATGGGATGCATGTGGTATCTAGACAGTGGTGCCTCGTTCCATATGACGGGGAATAGAGATATCTTCAGTGACTTGAGGAGAAGGACCTCCAATAGAACATAGAGTTTGGAGATGACAGGAGGTATAGCGCGACCGACATAGGTACAATTACCTTTCATAGGGATTCTGGCTCCCCTCTCATACTATTAGATGTTTTGTATGTTCCAGGCCTAAGGAAGAATCTTGTCTCCATAGCGGTATTGGAAGACCGTGGTTATGAGGTGATGTTTAGAAAAGGAAATGTGTTCCTTAAACACATAGCCACGGGACAGGTGAAGCATATCAGTTCAAGAGTTAAGAACCTGTATGCTTTGAAGGTTGAGGATGCATGCAAGGCTTTGAGGAGTAAATCAGTGGTTAATGACTTGGTGGTTGAGAGGGAGAAATTATCTCTCAACATGCAGCCTCAAAACCAATCTCAAAAGGTTGTCGAGCAGCCACAATTGAATAAGAAGAGAGGAGACCGAGTGGAAGAGTCCACTCAAGCATAGACCTCCAAGAGGGGGAAATTTCAAGCTAGATAGGCAGAGCGAGTACGTGCAGCTATACCTCCAGGTGTGAGGTGGGGCAATGTTCAGAATTAATTCCAAGAAGAAATTTGGGTACAGTCCATTGAGATGGTGTGTCTCATGGATCGAACCTGACTACAAGGACCAATAGTACTACATTAGCAGGAAGGATCAATTATATTGATGCAATCATATGTCACAAGGACAGAAATCAGAGTGGCAGGTGTCAGATACTGGAGCGCAGATCAGAGTTGGCAGTTGTGTAGAGGGCACAGATGCAGATGTCAGCAACATCACAGGGAGTCTAGTAGACATGTGCAGTAGCTAGCAGCAGTCAGAAGACTCTAATGATAGATACATTATAATGATTCATTTGTTTGGAGGCTATTTAGTTTTAGGAGAGGTACATGTTAAAAAAACACTTGAGAAGTGTTGCATGCAAGAAAATTCCAAAGGTACCGAATTGGGATAGATTGATTCCTTTATTGTTGAGAGTGATTTTTGAAATTTGCAGTAAGAAATAGTGAAATTGGCATCCAGAAAATGGCACCCAGAAATGGCTAGCAGGTGAGGCTTTTGATTTAATTATCCCTTAATTAAATTGAAAGAAAATTGTAATTTTATCTCATAACAACTTGTATCAGTTATTTAAGTCAGAAAGACTGATTTAGCTCAAGAATTTCGAGTTGAGGATCTAAGATGAGGCATGTAGAGAATTTCTAGTTTTTCAGGGTCCAGTTGCAATTGTAGCACTAGTGTGGTGTGAGTGTAATCATTTAACTCAAATTAATTGAGTTAAAATCAGTTTAACTAGTTCTAATTGAATGAAGAATTAGTGAGTGGTCAAGTGAATTAAATTATATTTAATTCACAAGTAGTGATATATCATATAACTGATGATTCGTTATGATTAGTTACATGCATGTCAATTCTGATGACGACTCAGTTGAGACAAAGGTTTAAGGGAAGATAAGTATTAGTTGTATTATTAGAAAATTGCCCGGGCACAGTTATAAATCCATAGGAAGACCATGATGGATTGCGCAGTCAAGGAAGGTTTATTATCCTATTTAATAGGGTTTAATTTCCTAGGGATTGCGTGAGCAAGGCTGGGCTAAGCAGAGGCTGAGAATTGGATAAGTGTTTGTCAATTTTTCCTAAGAATTGCTAGTTAGTTTTGAGCAGGATCAAAGTGAGATAATCAAAAGGGTGCATGATTTTCTCGGTGTGAGAAAGCATTGTATTGTTTCATGATCCTTTGAATTTTTACAATATATGATAGAGGGGTTTTGAGAATTTTCTTTTCCCAGATACATCTTGTGTTGTGTGATTGATAATTCCTTTCTATTACTTGCATGTGATTAAGCAATCATGTTTTATATTCCGGAAGGATTCAATATCTTGTTTTATTACATCACAAGATCAGATTGAATCCATTGGCATAGAATTTCTATATAATTTCTACACCTTTTTCCATACGCAGTTCTATTTTTTTCATACTTATTAATGGTTTTATTTCCTAACTAGTTTTTATCACCTAAAAATCATTCAAAGTGAAACACAAGTGATTTCCAAGTATGGCGTTACCATAGCAAGACAGATCTACCCATGGTAATTAAATGAAAAAATTAAAGATAGTGAAAAAACTATATAAAAAGTGAGTTTTGATCCATCCGTGAAAATTATTAGTTTGGATTTTCCATGAACTCCATGATTTTTCATTTGATAGTTGCATAGATTCATGTGAATAAAAATAATACCATCTTTTCGATGCAATACATTCTCTCATCCCGCCAAGATAGAAGAGGGAACTCAAACTAAGATGGGTCAGGGTTCAAAAACAACATTAGAAGGTACTTAGGAATAACAAGATAATATTCGTGCATGGAAATCTATAATGGTATTGAACTCTATTCCCAATTGGGGCTAATTCTAATGAAAATGAAAAAAGTATATAAATAAAAGGGCATGACAAAAAATTATGGGTATGCTGCCCAAATCTCGCAAAGAGTTCTTTGAAATCTCAAGCTATTGCATGAACTGGTACTACTATTTGGAAATCTTTCCATCATTGTAAGATCATGTGGACTTCATGACTTGGAGAGAGAGAACCAACAAAAGGAATGATAGAGACCCTCCGCACGGTGATTGAAGAAGTCTCACCTAACTCAACACAATACCATTTTATGTCTCATTTGTAGGCCATAAAATATTTTCTCTATTGATAATAAATAAATTTATTCCTATTTATATTACTTATTTGATGTGTTTATTTACTTGCATGTTAGTTCATTCATATTTGTGTTATGCGAGCTATATTTTTTATTTTTTCTAACCATTAAAAATATTTGTTATGTTGTGTGGATGCAACTACCTCTATAACCATTGGGAATTTTCTCAACCTATTGGTTAATCCCATCCTATATATTGGCAACAACGCTAATGTTTAAATATTCATTTACACTCTCTTCATTTCTTGATACACTTGTTCTCCATGACAATTTGAGAATTTCCTCAACATCCTTTAGGAAGAACTCAGATGCATAATTTATGTTTGAGAATTTTCAATATGTTTTAGTATTGTTTGTACCATTATAAAAAATAATAATCAATTCGTTTAAATCTTTGGTTTATGCTTTGCATGAACTCTGTTAATATAAGTCACTTACCCATGTGGATATGAATTTTTTTTAATTTTTAGAGTTTTTCTTTTTTCTTTTTGAGTTTGGTAGAAAAATATGTTTAAAATTGGAAGATAAGGGAAAAATTCATTCCCCTAAGAGGCCCAAAAAACCCTGAGTAACCCCTTCTAGCCCTTGGAAAAATTTGATTTGTTGATGGAAAAGTATTATTTTCAAATTCAACTCCAAAATTATAAGTCGGACCAAAAGGATAACTTCATCCACCAAATCCACATATAAATACAGCTAAGGTCACATCACATCATTCATTCTAACTCATTGGTTCGATCTGGTTTGAAAATTGTAGGTTCCAAGTTCACGTGCGAAGGAGAGAGAGGATAATTATATTAACCAACACTGACTTCTATTTTGGTACTATTTGATCAACATTAACCTGGAGAGTTTTTTACTTCGTTTCACTTACTTTTGGATATGTTCTAGTAGGTTGAATTCAGGAGAGAGAAGGCCAATTTTTTCTAGGCACTTTGATCATTGTTGACCGCAAATTTGAGGCTAGGGTTTTCGCAGGTCAAACTTTAACTTCGACCAGAATTTGTGCATTGATTTTTATGATTGTTTTGGTTGAGTTTAACTAAGGGAAAGAGGCCACATTCTTTGACTGGTGGACCAAAATTTTTGGAGCTGATTTGAGCGTTGACTAAGGATTGGTTAGGGTTGCGTTGATTTTTGTTGACTTTGACAGAAAAATTGAATAATTAGTATTTGACCATATTTTAATTTTATGTTCATATTAGATTGGATATTGATTGGTTGACTTGGATGGTCAAGGCTTCAACCTTTGACTAGTTGTTAATGTACTTGGATTATGTATCTCTCTGTTGAACATTTGATGAACATATAATAGAAGAAGAATCCGGTTAGGGATTTCCCTCTTGTGGGGTTTTCCTCTAGTCTTTGACGAGAAATCTTTGTCTCTCTATTGTTCTTGGCTGTCTTCTATTTCATATTTTTTATTATTCTATATACAATTTTCTATTGTTATTAGGTAATTGAAATTAAATTGGGAAAATGATTGTTATTGAAAGAATAAATTAATAAAGTGATTTTTACAACATATAAAAATGAAAAACTAACATGGTATCAAAGATGAGGTGAATACAAGCCCAAGGATTCAAGAGAAATCACCCTTTGAATATATCTTATCCATTGTTGAATCCATTTGATTTGGTCAATATTACGACCTCATACTTCAATATTGAAGAGAATTTGAATGAATAATATAACCATGTTGTCTGGAGAGCTAGGGTGGATTTGAATTTGTAGAATGATGTTTTGGAATATGTTGAAGGAAAGGTACTTGAGCCTCCGAAGAATGTTTTTGTTGTTGTCATGTCCAAGTACAAGAAAGGTGAGGTCAAATCTAAGAAAATCAATATTGATTCTTTGAGAGATCACTTGATCACTTATGTTTCAAAGTTTAACAAGTATGAGGAAACGTATGATAAGATGGTTGGGATGTATGAGGTCAAGAACTTGAGCCATATTCTTTCTTTGAAGAATCAACTCAAGGACATCAACATGAACAAGGGCAAGACCATACAATCATACTTCATGAGGATATCTACACTCAAGGATCAAATTTTGACTACTAGAGAGATTACATCTAATATGTTGAGATTCAACAAGATGATGAGCTTAGTGAAAAGAGTCGCCTTCACTAAGTGGGCCCGCAGGCTATTTTTTGCGCAAGTCTATTTTTAGACATGTGATCATATTTCAGAATTTGCAGGATGCTATTTGTGGATGGTTGGTTAATTTGGAAAAACATATGAAATTCTATTTTTAGAATATTGGGCGAAGTCTATTTATAGATCGTCGATCTAAAAATAGATGCATGTCGATTATTATTAGCTCTTAATAATAATCAGACTCTAAACAACAACTTATTCTCTTGGAGCACTTAATTTCAGTATATATATTTGTCAAATAAGTGGACTAAAGGAATTACTCAATTCATAAGGGTTTACTGGAGTTCATACATGGAAGACTCAATTAGAACTGAAGTGGCAAAGTTATGACAGAGTTGGAAGAGTAGTTCATGGAGTTGTATTCAGATTAACTCAGTTAGACTCAGTTGAGCTAGTTGTATCTAATCTAACTGAATGATACACTAGTGAGAGTGGAGTGAATTAATTAGTTAATTAATTCATAAATAATAACTCATTAATCAACTGAACAATACAGCAGTTAACTACATTGCATGTCAGATCTAGTGGAGACCCAGTGCAGAGATAGGTGAAAGGGTGAGATAGACTATCTATTGTGACCATAGTGATGCATGGATTGCATCTACATACACATTGGAGTTTCCAATGATAATCACACAGTCAAGGAGAGTGGGATTGCATCGAATTGGTCTTTGTAATCGGCTTGGATTGTGCAACAGAGGTAGGCTAGCAGGAGGGCAGAGATTGGTGCATGGATTTTGTTGTAGCACAATTTTACTCAGCAAAAATTCGGGAGAAGCTCTGGGAAATTTAAGGTTGCCGAGGAAAAATTATCGAAGTGAAACAAGTTCAAGGAGATAAAAAAAAAAAAAAATTAAGGCATTTGAAACACTGTGCCTAAGAAATCTGTTATTGGGTGATTTAATTACATTGCAGGGGTTGAAGCAATTTGAGCTTGAAGACCTTGCTTTCCAGTCTTTATTTCCAAATTCATATTCATTTGTACATACATGGTTAAGAAACTATGGAACATGGGGTGAAGCCATTTAAATGAATATAGATGCCATCTATTTGAAGCTCTACAGAAAGATTATGAATTGGAAAATATGGTGGATAAGATCTCTATACCGGGACGATACAAAAGCCATTTTAGCACTATGAAGAAACTTCTGAAAGATGGTCGTAAACCAGAGGAAGTATATGATATACTAGGCTTGCGGATTGTCTTGAACCCTAAGCCAGGGAAGGATGGATAGGAGATAGGAAGGAAGGCATGCTACAGGGCCTGTGTTGTTATTCGATCCTTGTGGAAAGAAGTGTTGGAAAGAGTGAAAGACTACATTGCTAAGCCAAAACAAAATGGATATGAGAGCCTGCACTTAAAAATTGATCTTAATCACATTAATTTTGAATCCCCTTACATGGAGATCCAAATTCACACAGCTGAAATGGATGCTAAGGCTGTTGGTGGGGAGTGATGTGTACGCCGGCAGAAGCTCGCACTAGCTTATTCACAAAGAAAGGGGTTTCTTTCTTTCTGCTCAAATCCCAATTCTGTGCTAGGGCCAAATGCAGTTATATACGGAATGGGGCAGATAGTAAATGAAATACAGAAAGATAGCGTTGTGAGAATGCTTGATTCGTTGAACTTAGCAATTGAAACTGGTAAATTCATGAGTGATAAGGTGGCGTCTCCAGATGATAAAGAGTGCGGTCATATCGGCGAGTTATCCTCTGTTTACGTAGCTTTAATTGAAGTGGCACTAATGAGACAGCAGCTTTGGTTTTTTCCGAGCGATTAAAAGAATTCAGGCCAAGCAATCGATTGATTCTGAAAAGCTTCCGAAGTGCCAGAAAACCGGAGACATTTCACCTAAAAAATATTTTCAACTTTACAAAAATTGATCAGAAATATCGTCGTTGGGCATTTGCATTTGTAAATTCGATGGCCGGCATACCTCGTCAAATTCTTCTGTAGACTCTAAGATTCTCCTGTAGACCCAATTTTAGAGTCACCATGGATGGTAGGGTCTGATTCTTATGTTCGGTCCATCCCTGAGACTGGATTTTGTTCCACATTCTTTTGATGCTTCTGGTAGCCACGGATCAGCAAACTTAAAAATGAAGAAAACCATAAATATCTTAGATCTGGTCAAGTAAGGGTCTCGCTGATCGTAGAGGGAATGGTTTGGCTCGATTTCAATGGAGTGTTTGAGTAATTATTAGTGGTGTTAATAAATATTAGACATCGCAGAAACTGTGAGCCTCTCTGACGGTGATACCTTGACAGCAGAGTTTTACAAAATCACTGTCGGAGCTAAATAAAAGCAAAGGTAAAATATCTGTATGTTCATCTGGCAGGAAGGAATTTACTGAAATGCAAACAGTTTTGGAGATTGAAGGGGAAGTAGCAAAATCAAAGCATCGAGTTTCAGGGATAAAGAGTATTATATAAGTGTCATACCTTCAAATCGACACTTAGAGTCTGGATTAACAGTCAGAGACAGTGAAAACTTTTGATCGAACATGATCGATGCAGTTGTTCTTGACTTTGTTGCCGATGACAGTGGTGGTTTACCAAAGCAGAAATTCACATATAACATAAGAGTTGGATCAACGACTTGGATCATCCAACTCAGATCCAATGGTCTTGCGGTGGCATAAATCAAATGGATTTTATGAGAGATAGTAGTACCCCCCGCAGATGGTTTGATTTAAACCGCTATTTACAAAATCGACGGCTATGATGCATTACGGCATCTCGTAGTTATTTCTCAAAAACCGCTATTAATGCTCCCGCAGGTGGTTATTGGTTTTCATAAACCATGGGTGACTTTGTCATTAAAACATATGGGTGTAATGGGACCCAAAGTGTACCACTTGTTCTTCTCACTTGCACTAGCGTACAATCTGATTTTTGGTTTTATATTATATATATTATATATAATATTAAAACAGGCATTTTGTAGATTTAAATAATTCCAAGACTTTCAAGAATCAGTTTTATAACTAATCATAACAGTTATGGAGTTACATTAGAAGGCAGACATAAAAGCAGAGGGAAAATGAGGAGCAGGGGTTCCAATTTTTTAGATCTCCGGAGAGTGATCTTTGTACTCAGATTTCAATTGATTTATGAAGGAAAAGCAAGCTTCTAGTATTTGTTGATGTTGATACGTCTTCTAGTTTACATAATGTATTTTCAGTCCTTGAATAAAATGAAGTATCGAAGCAGCAGGTCTCTTTTTACGTGTGTAAACAAGAGTTAAAACCCTTAATAGGCGCTCCTTCATTTTAACTTTTCTTTGCTTTTAATTCTTCTAAAGTCTGAGATGATAGATTCTGTACAGCAGCATATTGTTTTGGGCTTTTTCCTTTCATTCTTCTTCTGAATATGTCATTCAATATCAGCAAATAATAGCATTGTGGGACGTTTAATGCATTTGATTTTGAAGATTCAATGATTGAACTCTGGAGTTGATTAAACATGGACCAATATTTTTGTGACATAATTATAAGAATGTCTTAAGCACGGATTCCTTTTCACAGCCAAGGAATTGTTTCTTAAGGTACAACAGATTCACAGATTTATTCTATGTTAGTGTGTGACGATTGATTGTACTGAGAGCTTGATGTACTAAGATTTGTATGAGGATTGTTACATGATCTCCATGATACATAATATATTATAGTTGGGGTTTTCAGCTTCAAGCTTTCCCATTAAACAACTGTGTTATGTGTGATTTTTTTTATGCTTCACATGTGTGTGCAATTAATTTTCCGCAAAAGATTAACAGTGGAATGATTATGTATTTTGCAAGAAGTTAAATATTTTGAGATCAAGGGAATCTAGGAAATATGCATGCTTAATGTATATAGGGGTCCAAATTAAGAATCTCTACAAGTTGGAGGTATATGGTTGCATTGCAATGGTGGGCAAAGCAGAAGAAATGGTGAGCCAGTATGAGGGTGAATTATGGCATAAGAGATTGGGCCATCTTCACCATGGCGCTTTGAATATTTTGCAGCAGATTTCTACTGGACTTCCCAAGGGTACTCTTGCATAGTCAGATCAATGCAAGGGATGTAATATGGGTAAGTATGTGAAGACCACCTTTCATGAGAAGGAGAACCGTGCTTCGGTGATCCTGGAGAGAATTCACACAGACGTGTGTGGACCTTTCTCAGTTGATTCAACAGAAAAACACAGGTTTTTTGTTATTTTTTGTTGATGACTATTCTCATAGATGTTGGATATTCTTCATGTAGAAGAAGAGAGAAACATTCTCAAAGTTCTGTGAGTTTAAAGCATTGGTGGAGAAGGAGTCGGGGAAGCAAGTGAAAGCTCTATGGAGTGATAACAGTGGTGAATACATCTCGGGAAAATTCAAAGGCTTCTGTAGCAAAGAAGGAATTGGAAGAGAACTCATAGCGCCTCATAACCCACAGCAGAATGGGGTCGCGGAGAGAAAGAACAGAATGATCGTGGGTGTTGCACAAGCGATGTTGCATGATCAAGGCCTACCGATGCACTTATGGGCGGAAGCATGCAACATTGTGGTTTATGTGCAAAACCATTGTCCTTATAGAGTACTTGGCATGAGTACACCTGAAGAAGCTTTTACTGGTAAGAAGCTTGATATTTCTCATTTGAATATTTTTGGCTCATCTGTTTACATTCATGTGACAAAGGATGCCAAGAAGAAGCTGGAGCCGACTGCAGAAGTTGGGATATTTGTGGGGTACACAGAAACACCCGATAATTATTAGGTGTATTTTCCAGACAGCCGGATGACTGTGGTGCGGTGGGATATAAAATTCAATAAGGTGAAAACCATGAAGTTGTCGCTTGAGAGGGAGCTACACTTGCATGCAGAGGAGGAACTTCTTGTTCCCAAAGATGCGCCTCTAGATGTGGATCAACCACAGGAGGAGATTCATGGAGTGGAATAGTCCACTCATGCAGAACCAAAAATCAGACAAGGCAGAAAGCGTACCATAGAAGCTGAGAGACTGAAGGTTGATGTGGCACAGAATGTAGGAGTCCCTACATCACAGCATAGACAGAGACAATCACCTAACCATTATACTGGATACATGGCTCTTATGAGCAAGTGTATCATGACAGAGCCATCTTCTTTCAAAGAAGCAGTGCGAGAGCCCACATGGGTAGATGCCATGGTGGAGGAGTATGACTCCATTTTCAGAAACAGTGCTTGGGAGATTGTTCCAAGGCTGGTGGGAAAATCAGTTGTAGGATCAAGATGGATCTACAAGGTAAAGCAAGTTGTTGATGGGAGCATTGAGAAGTATAAGGCAAGATTTTTTGCCCGGGGCTTCTCACGGATCGAGGGGATTGACTATGAAGAAACCTTTTCACTTTTCGCATAGTATTCTTCCATACAGACCATCCTTTCTCTCTTAACACAGATGGGTTGGCACATTCATCATATGGATTTGAATATTGTGTTCCTTAATGGGATCATTGAGGAAGAGGTGTACATTGAGCATCCTGAAGGATTTGAGATCTTCAACAACGAGTCGCATGTGTGCAGGTTCAAAAGAGCATTGTATGGGCTGAAGCAAGCACCACATGCTTGGTACGCTCGAATCGACAGCTATTTCACTGGACTTGGCTTCACCAAGAGTGAGGTGGATGCAAACCTATACCAAATTGTGGTGGAGGGTAAGCTTTTAATCATTGTTCTTTATGTTGATGATTTAATACTAACGGGTGATGAGAATTTGATACACTCATGCAAGGTAGATCTTGCAAAGGAGTTTGAGATGAAGGATTTGGGCCTCCTTCATTATTTCCTTGGATTGGAAATATGGCAGCGGGAAGGTGAATTGTTTGTGTCTCAAGGAAAGTATGCCCTGGTGATACTGGAGAAGTTTCACATGCAAGGTTGCAAGCCTATCGACACTCCTCTTCAAGGAAATTGGAGGAAAGAGGATGCTACATCGGCAGAGGTAGTGGATGCCACTGTTTATCGACAGTTGGTGGGTTTGCTCATGTATTTAGTTAATACAAGACTGGACATATGCTATGCGGTGAACCAGATTTCACAAGCGATGGCTAAGCCTACCAAGCTCTTTTGGAAGGCAGGAAAGCATGTCCTGAGGTATCTCAGGGGCACATCTAAGTATGGTTTATGGTACAGACAAACGGATGAGGTGAAGTTACATGGCTTCATGGATGCAGATTGGGTAGGAAGCCCAACAAATAGAAAGAGCACATCAAGAGGGATTTTCAGTATCAAATCTACGGCGGTTTCTTGGTACAGCAGGAAACAAATATCTGTGGCACTCAGTTCAGCAGAAGCAGAATACATGGCAGCAAGTCAAGATGCATGTGAGGCTATATGTATGAGGAAGATCCTGGTTGGTTTGTTCGGTTCACATTTAGATCCTACAGTGATACATTGTGATAATAAAAGTTGCATTAAACTCTCAGTTAATCCTTTGTTTCATGATAGATCTAAACATATTGATATCCGGTATCATCATATCAGAGATTGTATGCAGTGGAAGATCATGTTGCTTTAGTACATTCCTACGGAGGATCAGGATGCATATATTCGGACGAAGGCGCTCACCAGGAGCAAATTCGAATACCATAGAGGCAGGATCAAGGTGAAGGATAATCCCTATCTTGTTGAGAGGGAGTGTTTAGATTCAACAAGATGATGAGCTTAGTGAAAAGAGTCGCCTTCACTAAGTGGGCCCGTAGGCTATTTTTGGCGCAAGTCTGTTTTTAGATTATGTCTATTTTTAGACATGGTGATCATATTTCAAAAGTTGTGGGATGCTATTTGAGGATGGTTGGTCAAGTTAGAAAAATAGATGAAATTATATTTTTAGAATATTGGGTGAAGTCTATTTATAGATCGTCGATCTAAAAATAGATGCATGTCGATTATTATTAGCTCTTAATAATAATCAGACTCTAAATAGCAACTTATTCTCTTGGAGCACTTAATTTTAGTATACAGATTTGTCAAATCAATGGGCTAAAGGAATTATGCAATTCCTAAGGGTTTACTAGAGTTCGTGCATGGAAGACTCAGTTAGAACTGAAGTGGAAAATTTATGACAGAGTTGGAAGAGTAGTTCATGGAGTTGTATTCAGCTTAACTCAGTTAGACTCAGTTGAGCTAGTTGTATCTAATCTAACTGAATGATACACTAGTGAGAGTAGAATGAATTAATTATTTAATTAATTCACAAATAATAACTCATTAATCAACTGAAAAATACAGCAGTTCACTATAGTGCATGTCAGATCCAGTGGAGACCAAGTGCAAAGATAAGTGAAAGGGTGAGATAGACTATCTGTTGTGACCATAGTGATGCTTGGATTGCATCTACATATACGTTGGAGTTTCCAATGATAATCACGCAGTCAAGGAGAGTGGGATTGCCTCGAATTGGTCTTTGTAATCAACTTGGATTGCGTAGTGGAGGCAGGCTAGCAGGAGGGCAGATATTGGTGCATGGATTTTCATATTTCTTCTAAGTTGGTGTGTGAAGATTGATTTCACTGAGAGCTTGATGTAGTAAGCTTTGTATGAGGATTGTTACATGATACATAATATATGATAGTTGAGGTTTTCAGCTTCAGGATTTCCCATTAAACAACTTTGCTATGTGTGATTGTTTTTATGCTTCACATGTGTGTGCAATTAATTTTCCACAAAAGATTAACAGTGGAATGATTATGTATTTTGCAAGAAGTTAAATATTTTGAGATCAGGGGAATCTAGGAAATATGCATGCTTAATGTATATAATTTATACATGATAGAGAGTTGGTTCTAATCGCCTTGGAGGTAATCCTGCGATTTGGGAAACATTTATTCCAACCATTAGCAAAAATTTCAGGTTTCCTTCATTTAATGAGCTATTAGGAAAGTGCACTAAAGAGGAAACCAGTATGATCTCTAGAGGGAGAATTCAAAAGCATGAAGAAGGAGAACCATCTGCATTTGCCACTCGAGCCAAGAAGAGGGAAGGAAAATAAGTACCATTTAATTCAAGAAATCATGCTCCTTAATCCAAGGACTCCAATAGAAGACATAGAAAGAATAGACCAAAAGTTCAATGATACAACTGCCACAAGCATGGTCACTATTCCCAAGGCTGTCCAAAAAAGATAGGTGCTGCAAGGTCCAACTACAATAACCATGGCAACAGCAACAACATGTTCAATGATAGAAGAAGAAGAGAAGTTATTCATGTTCTTGTTTTTGCACTTTCTAGTTCCACTCCTCCTGATTCTTTTGATAGTTGGTTGGTAGATAGTGGGGCTTCTATAATTTTCACTAGCTATAGAGAATTCCTCTCAAATATGGATTAGAGGGAGTTTTATTTGAAAATCATTCTTGGGGAAAATTCTACATCTCATGTGAAGGGGTTTGGATTTGCTTCTTTTCGTTACAAATATGGTCAAATCATACGTCTACATGATGTCTTATATGTGTTGCTGTTGAATAAGAACCTTGTCTCAATTTTTGTTATGGAATAAAAGGGTTTCAAAGTTGCATTTTTTGGGTGTGTGTTATATTATTTCCACAACTAGTCGCATGCACAGTGGGGATGACAACCCTCCCTGTCGGGGGGGTTTTTTGTTGGGTCCTAGGAAACACCTTTGGAAAAAAAATTTGGACCCTATAATAGGCAGGCAGACCTACCTATGGGTTTTGCACATGGTTTTTGGTACAATGGTTTTTTTCGCATGGTATTTTGTAGATACGATCAAGGGTACTATGGTTATGTTCTAATCCAGGGTTAATGGATTGGGGTTTATGAATGCTTTGGCATGTATACATATCTATTGTAACATTGAAAGGAATATAATGAAAAATCATTTTGGTAGTCCCAGTTTTGGGATTTAGGGGAAAATATGTGTATATTTGTTTTATGTTTCTTTTTATTGTTTATTTTTTCTGTTTTAAGAATTCATTTGCAGGTAATTTATGTACAGGGTCAGAACCTACATTTGGTACCATAGTTGTTTCATATTCAAGGGGACACCTTTGCTGCTGAGGGGTTTTTCCCGAGCCTGTGGTAGATCCTTTTCATTGGGAGATCTGCGGGATCGATTCTTGTGGTGAAATAAGATGGTGAGTAGTGGAAAGATAGAGATTCAGAAATTTAATGGTCATAGTTTTTAGCTGTGGAATCTCAATATGGAGGATCTGCTGGTGGATAAAGATCAATGTATCATAGTAGATTCGGGTACTAAACTAACATAAATGTCAGGAAAATACTGGGGAAAGTTGGATCAGAAGGCAAAGAGAACAATACGATTATGTATCTCATATTCAATATTGTTCAATGTATTAGGGGAAGCTACAGAAAAGGCTTTGTGGGACAATTTATAGACTTTATACCAATCTGTCTCTGGTGAACAAACTGTTCCTACAGAAAAAAATTGTATAACCCGAGAATGAAGGATAGAGGCTCGATGAAAGCGCATTTGAACACCTTTAACACTATGGTAAGCCAATTGTTATCTTTTGATATTAAAATTTCATATGGATATAAGTGCATTAGTTTGTTGTGTTCTATACACCATTCATGGGATAGTCTGGTTATTACAATAAATAGCAATGAAAATTATTTGAAGTTTGATGAAATAATCTCATCCTTGTTGTCGGAGAAGATGAAACGGAAAAATATGGAGAACTGGAATGGAGATGCCTTGTCTGTACGAGGACGGTCCCAGAACAGAAACAAAAATAATTCCTCGAGTGGGAGATCTAAATCTAGAGGGAGATCTAAATATCCAAGAAAACCTGTAAAGGTGTGCTGGAAATGCAGAAAGGAAGGGCACAAAAAAAAGGAATGTAGATATAAAGCTCCTGAGAAAGGAAAGGAATTTCATGATGCTCCTTCTGTAGAGGAAAAAACCACCTCAAATGAAGGTGGGGATGTGTAATTGGATTCTTCTTCAAGAACACATGTAGATCATGAGGCATGTTTGATTGACTCAGGTGCATCCTTTCACTTCACTCCCCATAGGGAGTGGTTGTGCAAATATGATAAATATGATGGTGGTGATGTATTCTTAGGGGATGACAAGGCTAGAATCGTCAAACACAGATTATAATACTTCCTGGTGTTATGCATATTCCTGCATTAGCTAGAAATTTTATCTTTGTAAGAAAGATGGATGATTCAGGTGTAAAAATAGTGTTCAAGAAGGATACGTTCAAGATGGTTCGAGCTGCATTAGTATTGATGCAGGGAGTTCGGATTGGAACTCTGTACAAGCTTCTGGGTAGCACTATTATTGATGGATGAAATAGTTTTGTGGTTCCTAAAATTGGAGTTGAAAACCTTGTGGTCTCTAGTGAAAAGACAATGTTGTGGCATCAAAGGCTTGGACATATTGGAGAGAAGGGCCTTTGAATAATGCATGGTAATGGTATGGTAGAATTTATATCTAATTTATCTATGTATTTCGACTTTTGTGAACATTTTGTATATAGGAATAAAAATCAGGTTAGTTTCTACTCTGGTGTTAAGAGGGCGAACATGATATTAGAGCTTGTGCACATTGATGTATTTGGACCTGTGTCAGTTCCATCACTCAGTAATTCTATGTACTATGTATCATTTATAGATGACTTCTCAAGGAATACATGGATATATTTCCTCAGGAAGAAATATAAAGTCTTTGACAGGTTTAAATAATTTAAGGTTCTGGTGGAAAAATAGACAAAGAAGAATATAAAGGTCTTGAGGACATATAATGGTGGAGAGTTATGAAAGAATGAATTTGAAGAGTTTTGTAAGAAGTGTGGTATAGCACGGCAGAATACTAATCCATATACACCTCATCAAAATGGAGTTACAGAAATAATGAACAGGACGTTGATAGAAAAGGCAAGAAGTATGCTTAGTGGTGTCAGGTTAGAACGAGAATTTTGGGTAGAGGCAATGGAGACTACATGTTACCTGGTTAATAGATCACCTTGATCAATTTTGTAGGGTAAGACTTCACATGAGATATGGAATGGTAAGAAACCCTCTCTTTCACATATGAGGGCATTTGGTTGTGATGCATGTGTACACATTCCAAGGATAAAGGACTAATGTTCTGACTATCATAGGTATTGCTGCCTAGTTAGGGATTCTTGTAAACTTGGAAAACCCTCTCCTTAATCTCCCAAAAACCTCCTCTCAGTTGAGGTCCACCTCACCCTTCAATTTTATTCCCCTCAATATGTCTGAACCCTTAGAAGACCTCTTGGCCCCCTATTCTAGGTGACTCCAGACGCTCAGCCCCTCCTGTAGCATGAAATATGAGTTGTGACTTATTTCTGAGGTGGTTACCCACACAAAATGGGACTAAAATATAGCCCATCTTTGTCCCTTTTCACTCAACCCTACTGTAACGTAATCTTGGCACCAAAACAGTCATGGAGAAGCCCCACACAGAGGCTTCTCCTCCTTCGCTTGGCTACTCCTTTACCTGTGGCCCAAAGCAGAAATGCCCTTCCACTTATGTGAGTTTCTTTTTCCCTTCTTCGCGTGCTCTTATGTTGCTCTCTTAGATATCTTAATGATCTCACACAAGCCCTCTATCTATATAATATTCATCAAAGCCTCCAGTGAAGTCTCTCCATGCGATTTTACAACTGTCATAAGGCCTCTAAACATTAGGTAAACTTGACCAACACATGTGCAAACCCAACCGTGATATTCAAAAATTAATATTTCAAGATTGAAAACTCAAATTTTGATGAATTTCGATGCTTCCGGTTTCTCTCAGAGTCCTTTATCATCTCCATCCATCACATGTCAAAATATCATCACAGTTTTGGACCAATAACTTTGGGTGAAAAAACCCAAGCTTGGGTTTCAATCCCTCAAGGCCACTTGTAGAGATCCTTCCTCCAAACCCTTGATCCTAGAGGCTTGGATTACCTCCCAAGCTACACATCTCAATAAAACATAGGTCCCTTGTACCAAGGATCATGGCCCTTACAATTAACCCTGATACAAGAACAATGAGGACTTGGTTTCAACAACTTATTCTACCAATATGCCCTGAAAAAGATACACTTGAATTACTTGTTGAAGGGGATATTGAGTCAACCCTTTCAGTCCATGTACCTTGAAAACCTGGTAGGTCCTTTCAACACCTCTTTTTCTTCTCACAAGTACTTATGCATCTTCAGAATGCTTGCATCTTCAGTTGACAAATTTTCCTCTATCAATCTCATAATTGTTACTAGAATTATTGAACATAGGCTCAAAAAACTTCCCTATACCAACCTTCTTAGTCCACCAAGATGCTTGATCTTAGGGACTTCATGCACAACCCTCTTATCACTAATTTGTCACACACAAATCACTGAACTACAGCTTCTCAACTCATCCCTATTAATTGACTTCTATCTGCTCTAAAATATTAGTGCTTAGAACACTCATACTAGCCCTCATAATAGCCTCCTTGCTTCACCAATATGATTGTCCTTAGGGTACACAAGGCAGCCCATACAGCTGAATTTTTCCCCAAAAATTATATATAACTTAGGGCTCCTTTACTATTGTCCAAAACTCCTATGGACAGACCTCCACTTCCAACAGTCTTTTCCACAATTTTAGCCTAAACAATTCACTCTATGGCAACCCCTTCATTTTTTCCCTACTTCACACCACTACCCTTACTCAGACATATAACTCGGCCTCACTTGATTCCTAAAATATCTTGCTTGATCTCATAGATATACTACCCTCATTACAGTGACAATATATACATCTTTTCACTCCTATCAAGGTCTCAATGTTCTCTAATCGTGCATAGAAATCAAGAGTGAATTGTCACAGTCTTAAGGGAAGACTTCTAGGGAATAAATTTGGTGACTGTAGCTACACTGAAGCATCCCTGAACTATGGAATGCACCAAAAAAATAGGTCATGCGCAAAACTGACCTACAAAAGGCACAAAAACTCATACCAACATGTCTTCATTCCTAGGCATAAACTCGACCTTCAATTCACACTTGAGGCAATAAAACAATGATCCACTTTGTCCTTCTTTAGATCTTGTAGCTAGTTGAGGTATTCACAGTTACTTATTGGGAAGATTCACATGAGAGATGTGTTTGTAATAATGAAAAACTAGGTCCCTTTCAGTCCTTATAATTTTCAAGGTGGGTTTACATCTCACCAAGGATCATGTTATTTCACTCAAGCTGACCTAAGACATTCTTGCTTAAACACCATTTCTCAAAGGATTAAAATTCATTTCGCTTGACCTGTGCCTTACATTGAAGCCCTATGTTCCCCTTAGCCCTTCAATGGTTGCCCTCATGCTCTCAATGAATAAAATATTGATTTCTCCACTTGGTCTTGAACCCACAACTTTGGGTACTGTTGTGGCTCATTTGCATTTACCTTTAAAATATTTTTCAAAACACAAAAAAAGCATATAGGTTAGAAAATGTAAAATTTTGTATGTCAAAGAAGAATTTTAATTTATATGTTGGTACATTGAGATGTGAAGGTGGGTCGAGTCAGGCTCATTCATGTGCATAACATTTCAAAAGCCAGACCGAGGGGCACTTCAAAACATTGCACACCGGCCAGGGTCAGGTTAGGCTCATTCGCAAGCTCAGGAGAGACTAGCGTGGAAGAACATCGGATAAGCTCAGGAAGGTTACACTGTGGAGAAGAAAATACTAATTTCCCGCACACAAAGAAATGGCATATTTCCCTTAGAAACTTAAGAGTTTTGGAGGAGGCGCAAAGGGAAAAACAGACGTTATGGATCAAAGCGTAGAATTGAAACAGAGAGATGGACGGTAGAGATTGTATCGCATATTGAATTCGATAAATGTTACAAGTTTGAAATATTTTTAAACTTGTGATATTGTGATGTGACGCGATCGCATATTGCACTTCGCAAGTTTAAAGGGTTATCGTTAAGGAATGTGTTAAAGGTTGTGATTTGCAAGCTATGAGCAAGCCCACCTCTCTTTACCACATCACCTTCCTCTCCCTGCACTTCGCACTTTGCAAGTTTTAGAGCTTACCTTCTATTTCTCATAACAAATCCGCCGATTTTCGATTTTTGATTGGCCCCACCTCTATTTTCCACATCACCGTCTTCCCGTCGCACTTCGTACAGTTTAACACTTACCTCCACCGCTCATAAACTCAATCTGTGGGACCCATCCGTGCCATGTCACCTCTCTCCCCCCACACTTTGCACTTCTCACATTTTATAGCTTACCTTCTATTTCTCATAATAAATCCGCTGATTTGTGATTTGCGATTGGCCCCACCTCTACTTGCCACGTCACCGTCCACTTGTCGCACTTCGCATAGTTTAACACTTACCTCCCATCTTTCATAATAAAATCCTTGATTTGCGATTTTGGGCAGATGCGATGTGGTTTCTAAAGTAAAATACAAAGGTTTTCAAATATGGAAGTAAGGCATTTCTTATGTTAAATTGCTGTTGAGGAGGTAAATCCCCTCTGCGGACAGAGGCGATCCCTACTAGCCCAGCAGGGGTCTAGCAACAAACAAACAATGTCATGACGAAGGTTCCTAATTACGAATGAAAAGGCTGGAGATAGAAGCCTACCTGGATTCCAACGCTAGGATCTGAAGAAGAAGCGTCCCCGTTCCTCAGCCTTGGCAGATCACAATCCCTCCACGATCTCCGCGGATGAACACCTACACATGGGAGAAACGAACAGATACAAGCATAGAAACCAGCATACGTAACTAAACATCAGTCAGAAAGGACATTACTCGCATTAACATGATGGAAAACGGAGTGGAACCATAATCATAATCATCTATTAAATAACCAGCGAAGAAAGATTACAACCAAGTTCTCACGTCGCGGTCTCCTTCGGACGGGTTTCCAGTAGTCCACATCTCGCAAAGCTCGCCAAGGAAAGGGAAAACCTCTCCAGAGTCTCGTGACAATGGTCTCCTTACTTGAATCAGCCTTAAGGGAAAAAGAGGATTCTTTACAACACAAAGGCTCTTGGGAATATGGAGATTCAGAGCTTAGGCACTTCAAGACTAGCTTGCCATTGATTTGAGCAAGCTTTTATAGATGGGGAAGGAGGAGTTGGGATCCCTATTATTATGGGATTGGCCCTATCAACAAGGAAGGTTCCATGGGAGGTGGAAAAACCACTTCCCTCCATAGAACTCCCGCAGCCAAACCTCCCAACTCAAGATAGGTAATGGTTTGTGAGTTTGTTAGAACTCAACTTCTGCCATCCTTATTTAAAAAACAACTCCCAAAATGGGCGGCGCGACTACGGCTCTATGACAGAGTGCCAGGTGGCGCGACCCCTTTGCAGTAATTTCTCCATTGGCGCGAGTACTGAACTGCTTGCCCGCGCCAATGCCAAAAGGGATGTTTTTCATGACTTTTGCAAGGAGATGTCTCAAGGGCAAATGAAGCTCATGTTCAGAGGGATGCATTGATGATGATTTCAAGGCATGAAAATGTTCACAGGTCACAGAATGGGTCCTCCATTGTGCGGGATGGGGAATGGTAAGGAAGGTGACAAATTACTGTGTAACAGATGCCCCCTAAAGTATGAGGCCCGAGAGGGAGAGGGGTGAAATGCTTTACGAGAACATGTTCAACTGAAGGTCCGCCGTCGGAAAACCTGCGCAGAAAGATACAACTGATATCTCAAGTACATGATGTAAAAGTGGTATGGACGCAGCCATCCAAAACAGAGTATGTTATAATCCGGATCCAGGGTATGGGCGCAGCCATCCAACTAAGATCAAACCAATAGACTCAGGTATGGTCGCAGCCATCCAGTAAGTGAGTCATGTACATAATGATAATAATCCACAATCGCAGCCTGGATTACAACAGACACAATCCAGGGTCTTGCGCTCCATCTCGACCCAACGAAGTACAAGTTCAAGCATGTGAATATGTGAGCTGAAGTCGAACATGCAAGAACATCGTCTGATTACCAGCCAATGATGAAAGCTGTTAACAGACACGAGAGAAACCACCAATAATGACAATGGTCCTCAAGGTACTACAGGTACAATCTACAGCGTGCGAATAAATGAGTTGACGTCGAACACCCGCAGAATCATTCGATCGGAGGCCAATGATGTAAACCTCTCGTCGAATGCGACGAACCTGCCATTGAGGCATGCAGGCTCCAAGGTACCATAAGGAGTCTCTAGACCAACTTCCCGGATAATGAGTTGATGTCGACAGGAAGTGACCTTGATCGAAGGTGGGCCAAAATGATTCCCACATCATCGACACGAGACAGAGGAACATGATGTTTTGTTGTGAATCAGGATCGTGTGAGAAACAGAGGAAGGTTGATATTTGCAGAGGCCAACTTCTCTTGAACACATGAACGGCATGACAGTGGACTTGGCAGTATTTGACATCAACGGATCAGAGGTCATGGTGACGAGGCAGTGAACAGATGAGAGGTCAAAAGAGATTACCCAAACCCATGGAGGCAAAGTGAAGCGACGAGATGAGATGTCCCCAACCCGACACGAATGCAGACAAGTGCCATGTTCAAGAGCGACATACTGCCGACGACAACGACGATGGTTCCATTTTTCCCCCACCATTTCTGGCGAGTACCCCAATTATTTTTGATAACAAGCTTGAAGGGGATAGCATATGCTTACGATATAAGTCCGCCCTTCGGGCGAATCCATCCTAGTGCATTTAACGAGTCCTAGGAAGGAGAAACTCGGAGAACGTCATTTCGACGAAATCCAATGTCATCAGGGTTTAACGAGTCTGACAAAGGAAGAATTCGGCGTCTTTTCATGTTTAGAGAGTTTGAAAAGACAGCGGAAAAGAAAACTCCATAGGTCCCTTTTCGTAAATAGTTCCCCAGATCCGAAAAGGTAGAAAACAATATCCGGGAAAACCTCCTAGTCGCGATAGGCTAGGGTATTCCTTTTTCGTAATCAATCCATCCCGACCCGAAAAAGGGTTAAACTTATACCGGGTGAATGTCGATTCGTGTCCATTTTAACGAGATCGAAACGACAAGGGCCTCGGCGATCTTTTCATATTTAGAGAGTCAGAAAAGAGCTTAAAGATGACTCCAGAGTGACTTTTTCGTGTATTTACCGAGTCCGAAAAAGTATAAAATACAACTCGTTTCCATCTTTTAAGTCGCAAAAACCTGTTGCTGCACATACCAAGCAAGCGTAAAATCCATTTTCGACATAACATATGCAAATATTTGATAAAAATAACTTTTAAAACTCATTTTAATGTCGAAAAAGTTATAAATATGTCTAATTGGTAAAAATAAAATTACTTTTACTATTTACCTTGGTAGAAAACAACAGTGGTCCATTTGGAGCAGAAACTTCCGTCGACGATTGCGACCAATCCAAGCAACCATTCAGCTTCTCGTCTGTCACAGGTAAAAGGCGCTCCCTTGCTCTACATTTTCATTCATTTTTTAATGATTTTCCCTTAAAAATCAGTCTTGCATGGGCATTTTTTAAAATTTTAGGGCCGAGCCCATTGGCGCGGGTATCGGGCACGGACCCGCGCCAATGAGCTCTTTTTACTAAAGGGCTCGCGCCACATGGCGCGACTGTTAGCAAAACAGCCGCACCAGCGGCCGAACCTAAATTTCCGCCCAAAATTTCGTCATTTAAACCAAATTTCTTGGAATTTTAAGCTCATCAAAGATCTAATCAGGGGTTTTTGACCATGTGAATGCAGATAATCACTCAAAATGGCAATCGAATGGAAGGAACGAGAGCACGGAGACGAGGATGAACAGGCCATGCAAAGCCAAGCTTGCATGAACGCACTTAGAGACTGTGGATTGAAAAATTTCTTCCTCACGCCATGTTTACGAGCTCAGCCCGAGCTCCTCCAATATCTAATCAGCATCTGGGATGAAAACGAACAAGTGTTCAGGCTACGAGACCAGGTGTTAGAATTGGAGGTCACTGACGTCTATTTCATTACCGGATTGTCCCGCAGAGGTCCAATCCCTGTACTGACTGGGAGCAGACCATCTGCGGAAAAGATGGAACAAGTAATGGCACGGGTGTGCCGAGGGGCACAAACAGGATCAGGAAGCAAGAAGGTGGATATCTCCACCATCCCTGATCTAGCACTGAGAGTAGTTCTCCATACCATTACGCGGGCTGCTGGGTCACAGGCTCCGCACGAGGCCATGAAGACTCAACTCGTGTTGGCCTCAGAATGCATGGGTCCCCTACTGTTCAACTGGGCAGAAGCAGTAACTATCAACATGAAAAGGCAGCTCACAAAGTGCAAACAGGGGAAACTGAAACAGTTCGGATATGGTTCCATCTTGGTATCGTTCATTCTGGAACACATACCAATCTTCCAGGGCCAAGGGGCCGCAGTGGCGAGTCCGATACCACGAGAGCCACGAATGGTTCGCTGGGCAGCACTGATGCCCAGATCTGGAGGTGGCCAACAGATGTCCTGGAGGCCAGAGTTCTTTAGGTGGCTACGGCGCCACCTGATCGTCGTGGAAGATTGGCCCTATTCGAGAACTGACTTTACCGGGGACCCAGATCTCCCACTACCAGAAGGAGATGACTGGGATGAAGAGCTGGGTAAGACCTCATATTTTGATTTTATGTTTATATGTTTTTTGTTAATACACATTCGTCTTGACACGATTATATATGTATGCAGATGTAGGACCTGAGAGACCAGCCGGGATGTCTCCAATCTCCTGGAGGACACAACTCGCCCCTGAGACCCAGGGGGAAGGCACCGGAGGAGAGGAACTGATCCAGAACCTTGAGGGGATTGCCCATGGGATCCCAGACTATGCCCGGCTATCAGACGTACCGATGGCATACCAGCGCCACACGGTGGGAGTTCCGAACCGGATCCACCGAATCCTGAGGCGCCTAGTGCGTGCAGTGACGTGCTACCATGAGCACCATGCGGATTAGTCCTTAGGGTTTATGCCACACCTATTTTTGAGAGACACAGTGTCTCAGGATGTACTAAGACGATTATGTATATTTTTGAGTTTTATGTGACACACTCTATGTAAACATTTCGATACCTATATAAATACATATCTATTTCTGGATGAGTCTTTCTTTACATGTGATGATGATTTATAAATTGCGCAAATGTCTGTCTAATACCAAATTTGCTACTGCATTTGTTAATGTATTCAAATGCCTGGGTATATGATGATATGTAATGTAGTCAAAATTCCTTTCCAGTAATCGAATACGCAAATACAGACGTAAGATGGATGGGTTCCTTACCGAATAGTGTCTGTTCAGCTGTAACACTACAAGTTGTGAATCGAGGTACACGAGCAATTCACAGATACCAAGGTTTACTACCTCGGTTAACAATTCCAACACGGCACTATATTCCGCGATATTGTTTGTGGTACGTCCTAAACACACACCTTGCAGGTCAATCAACTCACCAGCAGGATCGTAGATTACCCAGGCTGCGGAAGACAGATTCCTGGTACTGCGGGAGGCACCATCCGCGAAACCAACAAATGGATGAATAGACATATGCACAACCAGGAAGACCCGATCAGCAGAAAGATGTTTACAAAGCACACCACACTATGCACACAAATGACAATCACACACCTATGTACACACACCACACCAAGAAATCATTTCAGGCGTAGTATTTTTTAAGGTACAGCCCATTTCTGGGCTGCGCCAACGGAACTCCTTCGTAATCTATAAGCTCGTAGGCCCCATTTTTCAAAACACGTTTTACTATATAGGGACCGTGCCACATAGGCTGGAGTTTACCGGCTCCAAGCTTATCATGTGCCTGATCGTACAAGAGAACGAGGTCTCCTTCAATGAAAGAACGAGGAGAAACAATTTGATCAAAATGAGTTTTGACCCTCTTCTTTTGTGCTTCGATGATCAAAGTAGCTAGTCGACGGGTTTCATCCAATCGTTCGAGATACAGAAGACGTTCTTCCTCAGGGGAGGTATCCGGTAAGAGCTCCACAGCTAATTTAAGCGAAGGAATCTCACATTCAACCGACAGAGTAGCTTCCAGACCGTACACCAATTGGAAAGGTGTGAACCCGGTTGCATTCTTAGCAGATGTTCGGTATGCCCAGAGAGCTGAGAACAGTTGGAGATGCCAATTGGATTTATGAATCCCAACTGTTCGCTGAAGCATGGTGACCAAAACCTTGTTCACCGCTTCAACCTGACCATTCGCTTGAGGGTAGTATGGTGTTGAGTTGTCGTGACGCAAGCCCAACGTTGAAGTCAGCTCCGTCATCATGTAATCACGGAAATGAGTACCATGATCAGTGACGATGGCTTGAGGAACCCCAAATCGTGCAATAACATGGTTGAATATAAATGAAGCAGCCGTTTTCCCGTCAGCAGCTAGTGTAGGCATCGCCTCGGCCCACTTAGTGAAGTAGTCGACGGCGACAATGATATACGCATGCCCCCCGACCGAGTGAGGGTTACACGTCATAAAATCCACGCCCCATTTCGCAAAAGGGCCGACGGTAATAACGGGATGCAATGGCAACGGTGGAGCGCGCATCTTGCGCTGAAAAATCTGGCATGGATGACATTTACGGACTGCAGTGATACAATCCTTGAATATGGAAGGCCAGAAATAACCTGCCCGCAGAATCTTCTGGGCAGTAGCATACCCGAACATGTGTCCACCACAGGCGCCACTGTGGCAGTCATTCAAGACTTTCTCAGCCTCTTCCAAGGTAAGGCATCGTCGGAGCACCGAATCTACTCCAATGCGATATAAGGTATCTCCTACGATACGGTAGGGTTGGGACTGGTGCCGAATCCGACGGTGGGCAGTTTTATCCAACTCAGACCGAAATGTCGCGGTCTGAAGATACACTATAATGTCACCATACCAAGGATCACGAGTATCGATAAGAAACAACGGTTTGTCCGGTATATGATCTTCGGAGTGTGAGGGAACAGAGTCCGTAGGGAGAGAACATATCAAATCCGCGAAGACCAGTGATTTAGTTGACTTGGCAGTGGTAAACTCCAAGTCAAACTCCTGCAGGATCACGATCCATTTGGAGTACTTGCCCCCTAGTAATTGTCTAGAAAGATTATACGTCATAGGGTTACAGTCTGAAATCACTGTTATCGTGCGCAAAAGGATGTAATGGTGAAAGCGTTGTACGGCATGTACTGCTGCTAAGGCCAACTTCTCGACATGTGCATAACACGTTTCTGGGTCGAGAAGGTTCCGAGACAGGTAATAAACAACATGTTCGTCACCGTTCTCGTCATCCTGCACCAAGACCATGGCGATGGTGCTTAATGCGGCGGCTAGATACAAAGTAAAGTCGCCGTGGTAGTCCGGAGGACGAAGCAACGAGACATTGACTAGCAATGTCTTGGCCAAAGTGATTCCCTGAGCACTTTGTCCTGCTGAAAGGAAATATTCGCTTTAACAACGATAGAATCTGGCCACCTCAAGATAATTCGGGATAAAGCGCCTAAGAAAAAAAACTCACTTCAGAGACTCAGAAACAATGCACAGTGAGGAGGGTGATGGGAGATTTACATGGCCTCAACCTTAGAGGGAACAAGGCAAATCTGGCTTTTCGAGACTATAAAGCTCAGCACTCTACCTTTGTCAACTGAAAAGACGACTCTATGAGGGTCGAGCTCGATATTGTAGCATCTCGCAACGGCGAATGTCTGGGCAGAGATGCTCGTGATGGTCCTCGCTTACCCGAATGGGTCGGCAAGGCAAGTCGTCCAGATAAGGCTGGACGATATGGCGAATATCATGAAAGGCATAGGACATCGCGCGCTGGAACGTGGCGCCAGCATTTTTTAAGCCGAACGGGAGTTTTTTGTACGCGAAAGTGCCCCACGGACAGATGAATGTGGTCTTATGTTGATCCTCAAGTGCAATATTGATTTGGTTGTAGCCTGAGAAACCGTCCATTAAGGAATAGATCTCACTCCCGGCACATTCGTCGATGATCTGGTCGATGAACGGAGTGGGATAATTATCTTTAGGACAGGCGCGATTGATATCGCGATAATCCACACAGACTCGAATTGTACCCTGCTTTTTATCAACAGGGACGATATTGGACACCCATTCTATAAGGGGGATAGGATAAATAAAACCCGCATTCAGAAGTTTTTCAACTTCTGCCTTGATGGCGGCGGCTTTCCGAGGATGCATGGGACGTAAGCGTTGGCGCACGGGTTTCGCACCTGGGTAGGTTGGAATCTCGTGTACGACAATACTCGGATCAATTCCCGGCATTTCCTCGTAAGACCATGCGAAAACATCTCTGAATTCTTTGAAAAGCTCAGTATAGACCTGAATCTCCTTGGGAGAACAAGTCACACCCACATGAATGTTCTCAACAATCCCCGGTTTAACGGAGATGTCGATTGGAACAGTTTGAGTAATGTTACTCAGATTACCCTCCGAAAAGACCTCGTGCATTAAGATCGGTGTTTGAAGAGGAGGGGAAGGAACCTGAGTAGCATAACGCTCCAGACAATTAGTCATTGCCCCCAGGCTGGGCATAAACGAGGAGCGATGATGTCCATCGCCCCAAGGCAGCTCCTCAAGAGACATAGTTTCAATGATGGCCTCATCCGAAGGAAAAGTCTCTCTAAGAGAATCAGGCGAATCAGCCTGACCGAGCCAGGGGGATTGTGAGTAGACGTCAAGAGCCATGCTCATCGGAGCATGCTGAGGAGGTGGAGGGTCCGATGCGTCAACAATCTCACAGTAGCTGATCTCTACTGGCGTTAAAGGCATGGATTCTCCAAACTCATATACCTGCTCAGGTGTAGGAATAAGCCAGGGGTCATCAGTCCTGGACAACATGTTGACTTGAGCGGTATTCGGTGGCGGTGCGGGGAATATACCCATGAGAACCGGGTCTTTGAAAAGACCAGGTCCTATGCTGTCCGGGGGATTCGGAATTTGATCCACGTATGGCACGTTGTTCTCAAAGCTAGAGGTGAAAAATGACAATTGATCTACCGTGACAATCTTGCCCTCATGGGGGAACTTAATGAATCGAAAGACGGTAGACGGCACGCAGAGCATGGCATGGGTCCAGCTGCGGCCAAGAAGTATATTGTAGTTGAGTTTAGTGTCAACCACTTCTACTTCTACGTTAACAGTTTTTCCCTGTAATGTGATCGCAAGACTCTCGAGAACTCCCAGGGGTTTAGACTCCCGACCATCAAATGCCTTAAGGGAATTGGGAGATGACGACAAGGCTGGAGAGCCAATGGCCTTCCAGCAGGCGGAGGACATAACGCAGGTAGATGCACCCTCATCTACGATGGCCCTATGAATGTTGAGACCGTTAATCCCGACTTGAATGACCAAAGCGATTTGATGTGGAAGTCGGGGAGTAAAATTCTCCAGATCAAAGGTGAGAAGGCTCGAGTCGGCGGGATCAATACCACCGATGGCAGACAGTAAAGCCTTCCGTTGTGAAGGACAACTTTGAAGAACCTCAAGTGCAGACATGGCACATGGCGCCTGTGCCAAATCCTCAACGATACTGTAATTTTGAGCGGCATGAGCATTTGGATTGTAAGAGGATCTCCGAAGAACACCCTTGGGAGGTGGCTTCACAACGAGTTCGAGAGTCATCTTCTCGATTTCCAACGAACCAGAAACAGGTGGGGGAGGTGTTCCTTCCGCAACTACCTTCCCGGGTGCCTGCTGCTGACTGTTGTAATCCTTCGATTGCGTAGCGATAGTGATAGGTGCATTAGTCTTCATCATGAAAACCTGAGACCCAAACGGTGCAGATGGTGACCCCTGTTCGACCATCTGGGTCTGCTGAGATGGAAATGGCTCTTTTAAAACAGCCGGGGTCCCTTTTGAGCCTTTAAGAAGTTGACTAATTTCGGACCATCGTGGACAATCCTTAGTGTAATGGTCACCTTCACAGATGAGGCAAGGGAATTTCGGCTTACGTTGGGAGCCATCCTCAGTTCGAGATTTAGATTCCGGTTTCGGGGCATCAGATTTTGATTTGCCTTTGCCCTTCTTCTTCCCTTTGGAGGATTTGTCCGTAGGATTGGCCTGGACGGTATTCACCTCCGCGGTTTTACCAGAATCAGATGAGGGGGGGTTAGCAGAGGTATTGTTGGAAGAATTAGCCTTCTGCTTCCCATTCGAAGACTTCTTCGAATGTTGAGAAACGGAACCAATGACACCATCCACCGTAGGGGTAGGCGGAGCCTTAGTGGTTCCGGGCCGTGGAGAATCAGTCAAGATGTCATAAAGCGTGCCAGATTGCGAATAGACAAGGTCCAGGTACTGGGCACGTGCGATAGCTTGTTCCTCCGTCACACACGCTCCCATCGCGATATCCTGAGCGATTTTATTCACAAAGGAGGTGGTGAACCAGTGAGTCAAAATCTGATCAGGTATGTGAAACTTGATCAGTCGACGACGGCACCGCCACTCATGAATGTGATATGAGATGTGAGTGGCCTTGTCCTACTTCAGAGAAGTCAGGAGGTGCGTCCCGGCCTCATACCGGACCGGTAACTGGAAGTGCGTGAGGAAAGCCATAGCTAACGAGTTGAAATCCTGAAAAATACCACGGGATAGCTCTATGTACCACTTAGCAACAGCTCCTGTTAACGTACGCTGGAAAAGACGCAAACGAATTGAATCGTCGACCCAAGAGTTAGACGAACACCAGAGGTGATACGTCATCACATGCGCCTGGGGGTCTTCGTCGGCTTTGCCCTCAAACTTGGGACAGTCACCTGGTATCTTGGTGGGAACCGGAGGCCAATATGGATTATGTGCAATCGGATCATTGGTCAACTTCGAAACGTCCGGCAGTTCCAAGGTAGCCAGGAACGGCAATGGAGGATTAACTACCATACCAGTCCCAGGATAAGGTCCGGTACCCGTGCTCCACGATGGTTGTGAATATCCCTGCCCCCATGGGTTCTGTCCCGAAGGATTCTGACCGTAGGGGGCATAGTTCGTATAACCAGACTGATTTGGCTGCTGGTAACCATAGTGCGGGGCTTGATAACCAGGGTTCGGGCCTTGATTAGGTGTCTGCCCTGTATAAGCAGCGTTTGGATTTGGCTGCTGAGCGTAGGTAGAACCGGGTGGAGGAGGATAATACTGAGAGCCTCCAGGGTGGTTATAGTTCGGTTGAGACTGACCACGAGGATAATAACCACTCTGAGGATGAGTAGGCTGCTGATAAGTGGAACCCTGCGGAGCCTGGTACGTAGGGCGCAGCTGTTGATTTGGCTGCGGCATTGAATGAACAGGCTGTTGAGCAGAGTGAACGGAATGAGAGGGCTGCCCTGAATGAACAGGTTGACCCAAGTGGGGGGGCTGGCCTGAATGACCAGGCTGGCCCGGGTGACCAGGCGGTGTTGGTTGCGCGGGCTGACCTGGTTGTAAGTGAGCCCCAGGTTGCGCCGAATGGGTCGGCTGGCCTGGAGGCGGAGCACCGGGCTGTACCGGATGAGCCGGTTGCCCTGGTGGAGGAACAGGACCAGGTGCTTGCTGGAAACCAGTTTGACCTGAAGCAGAACCATAGGGTGGTTCTGGCTGATATGCAACGTTAGAAACAGCAGGATACTGCGGTTGCATTGGTAAAGACGGCTCAATTTTCCCCCCAGGACCATAGGCCTGTCCCGATTGATACCCTAGCTGAGGTTGAGCAGGTTGACCAGCAGGGCTATAATATGGTCCTTGTGGATTGTATAATGGCCCTTGCTGGCCCGCAGGGTAGCCTTGGATGGGCTGTCCCTGTGGGTCATACAAATAGCCAGGTTGGCCCGCAGGTTGGCCCTGAAAGGGTTGTCCCTGTGGGTTGTAAGCCTGATTGTATGGTAAACCTTGAGCATATAGATAAGCCTCAGGAGCAGGAAGGCGCAAAACCTCCCCATGCTCGTCAAACTGACCTGGGAACATATACACGGGAGTGCCATCCTGTGCATAGTGCGAAAAGAAGGATCGATAAGGATCTTGGGGAACTTGTCTAGCTCCGGCGTTCGGCTGCTGTAAAAACAACCAATACTCCTCCGGAGAGATATTCTCCGGTATAGCAGTAGCTAGGTAAATGTCTTCAGGAGTTGGCCCAGCCCTAGTAGCAGATGCTGAGACAACAGCAGAAGAGGCAGCCACACAAACAGTGGGCCGAACGGGAACAGAAGTGACGGGCGTCGAGGGGGACACCCCGGGTGTAGTGGCAGCTGGTCTCGACGCGGGAGATGATATCCCCATAGAGGCAGCAGCTGAAATGATCTGACCCAGAGATCTGTATCCCTATGGTAAAGATGGACTGGCTGACGATGTGGTAGCCAGCTCGGAACCGTCTCCCTCAAACAATCTACGAGGGATGCGCTGATAGTCATCAGACCCCGGAATTTCCTCACCAGAATCACTCATGGTTGATCCTGCCGTTAAATCACGCAGAAGACGGCGAGGACTAGGAGGAAAACCAGCAGCAACAAACGGTGAACCCGATGTAAGAGAAAGGAAATCAGCTCCTAATCTCAATTCAGACACAGGGTCTGAAAAGGGCCAATTGAACTCAACTGGTCCTCCAAAGGGTTGCTCGGCGAGAACCGGTCCCCCGTCGGGAAACTCGGAAACAACAGGCTGCTGTGGTTCAACAGAAGACTGAGACGCTTCTGAAGAATCGTCCGTGTAAGGACTACCAGTAGACGAAACCGATGGTTCCGCCACTGTGGCAAAAGACTAGAAGAAAAGGGCACACACACACACGGGCTGAAAATGAGTTAAGACACACGATCAAACGGTCCACAAGCAATGTCTAAATAGGTGTGAAATCGTGGGCGATTAATTTTACCACATTGGAAAGTAAGAAATTCTACCGTTTCATGTTTCAAGAGTCGAGAAACGATAAAAGATGACTCTATCTCTTTCAGAGTTGACACAAGCGTGAAAGGACAAGCGCTTGACGGTCTTTTCAAGTTTAGGGAGTCAGAAAAGACCAAATGACTGCTCAGGAAAAACTAGGCACAAAGGGTGTACCAAATATTCGTGAACTGCAATATACACCTTGGTTTCAAATAATGAAACAGAAATCGACCAAGGACTTTCCGTACGTGCAGGTAGTCTCCCCGAATGCTGTGTTCGGTGTATCACGGGTATAGGGCGGCAGACTCGGCTTCCCGTGGATAAAGGATTGAAAACCTATAGGGGTCTCCCTTTATATACGCGACGGTACGGGGAGCACAAGTCCGTACTAGCGCTGTCTAAAGCCAACAGGCGAACGACAGCTGCTAGGTTTAACGACGCCGGAACACGTCTCTAGCCTAGACCTTCTAAATATGTTTCGTTAAGTTCCAATGCCGCCTTAGGTTAATTGAATAAATTTTACAGTTGATCTTCAATTAAGTTTCAATTTCTAGGCCCTATCGTATGTAGTGTCTCCTAAATGCAAAGCTATATGCCACAATGCAACATTTCGTTCGATGAAAACTAATTAGAGAAGAGTTGAGAGCTTTTATACAAACGAAATGAACGGAAACCAAACAATGAGCTCTATAATGCAACTAATGCAATTGACAACTTTTCATTCAAAACACTAATCACTAGCGATGTGGAAAAGATTACAATTTGCACTAATTAACAAAAGCATAAGAGATTTTTTTTTTTAATTTTCAATGTTTAATGGCTAATATGCACTAATCAAACTTGAAAACAAATGGAGCAACTTGAGAAACGATATTCAAGAGAGCGAAACAAACACATTTCACTCAACAACACAAGCAATCAGATCCCCAAATCGACCAAAGTCTCTCAAAGCAAAGAAAAGACTCAAAAGCTTTCAATGGACCGTGTGATCTAGGTCCAAAGCAAGACCAAACGAGTTTCGAATGAAGAAATGAACAATCACCCAAAAATCGCAATAAAACAATGAACAACTACTTAGAGAATGTGGAGAATCAATCAGGTAGTTGACAGGACAATCCAAACACCAAAACTCCCAAGGAGGGCTCGATACACCAAGCCACTAGATGACCTAGGGCTTAAAACGTGAAATCGGTAGATAGAAGCAAACAACCAAAGGACAGAGGTGAATTCCCAGCCAAACAAGACTCCAACACACTCAGGCAGTCAAAAAATCAAGAAGACAAACACTGATCAACTTCAGAGAGCTCAAAAATGAGAAAACTCAAAAAACTTACAGGGGTGGTGCGACTGTAAGTGTGAAACTAGCGCCAGAAAGCGATTGGCGCGGGTTGAACAAAGGCAACATGCGCCAAGTGGCGCGACTGTCGGGTTAAAAACCGTGCCAGTCGAGTTTCTCAGCTAAAAATTAAAAATAAGCTACTCCAGAAATAGACCAATGAAAGCTAAGCAATCCAAGAAGCAAAAACACACAAAGAACCCAACCCAGAAGGTTCATCAAGCAAGGAAAAGCAAGATACAAACGGCAAGGCAAGACAAAGACTCCAAGTCGTTCAGTCCGTAAACCAAACCGGAGATCGACTGAAGTAGCGTTGATCTACTCCGCTAATGCAAAGCAGAAGCGTTTCGAAGGCTATCTGGCTGTACTTCAAGCTCTGTCTAAAGTTTACAAATCAAACAACAAGCTGGATCCCCAGCGGAGTCGCCAATTTGTTGAGGAGGTAAATCCCCTCTGCGGACAGAGGCGATCCCTACTAGCCCAGCAGGGGTCTAGCAACAAACAAACAATGTCATGACGCAGGTTCCTAATTACGAATGAAAAGGCTGGAGATAGAAGCCTACCTGGATTCCAACGCTAGGATCCGAAGAAGAAGCGTCCCCGTTCCTCAAGCTTGGCAGATCACAATCCCTCCACGATCTCCGCGGATGAACACCTGCACATGGAAGAAACGAACAGATACAAGCATAGAAACCAGCATACGTAACTAAACATCAGTCAAAAAGGACATTACTCGCATTAACATGATGGAAAACGGAGTGGAACCATAATCATAATCATCTATTAAATAACCAACGAAGAGAGATTACAACCAAGTTCTGACGTCGCGGTCTCCTTCGGACGGGTCTCCAGTCGTCCACATCTCGCAAAGCTCGCCAAGGAAAGGGAAAACCTCTCCAGAGTCTCGTGACAATGGTCTCCTTACTTGAGTCAGCCTTAAGGGAAAGAGATGATTCTTTACAACACAAAGGCTCTTGGGAATATGGAGATTCAGAGCTTAGGCACTTCAAGACTAGCTTGCCATGGATTTGAGCAAGCTTTTATAGATGGGGAAGGAGGAGTTGGGATCCCTATTATTATGGGATTGGCCCTATCAACAAGGAAGGTTTCATGGGAGGTGGCAAAACAACTTCCCTTCCATAGAACTCCCGCAGCCAAACCTCCCAACTCAAGATAGGCAATGGTTGTGAGTTTGTTGGAACTCAACTTCCGCCATCCATATTTAAAAAACAACTCCCAAAATGGGTGGCGCGACTACGGCTCTATTACAGAGCGCCAGGTGGCGCGACCTCTTTGCATTAATTTCCCCATTGGCGCGAGTACTGAACTGCTTGCCCGCGCCAATGCCAAAAGGGATGTTTTTCATGACTTTTGCAAGGAGATGTCTCAAGGGCAAATGAAGCTCATGTTCAGAGGGATGCATTGATGATGATTTCAAGGCATGACAATGTTCACAGGTCACAGAATGGGTCCTCCATTGTGCGGGATGGGGAATGGTAAGGACGGTGACAAATTATAATGATTGGAGGAGAAAAGGATGATTATAATGTAAAACCTGTGAAACGCTGAAATGTGATAGAAAGCGTACGCGATGTGTTCTCGAAGGTTGAGCGGAATATAATTTAACTCCAAGCCTTTCGACAGTTGACGAATACTAGATGGAACGTTGTTGGCACACATAGAGGCATAGGCAGAGTCAGGTAGAAGAACATATAATGGCACTTATTGTAATCACAACAGCTGGGTCAAGTCAAGCACTGAGGCATTGTTACATAACTGTGCATCTATCACACCATAACCACAAAGGACACCTCAACACTTCGGGAGGACGCATCAGCAACAATCAGATTCATCACAAAACGAATGATATTTCCAGTGTCAATTTGTTTTATTGGTATGATTGCATAAGTAATTTTAATGGTTTAGGTAGTTGAATTAGTTTCAATAAGTTCAACATTTACGAACTATTTGGATGTATTTAAGTATATAGAAATAAAGAAAATGGTTCTGAGTTTTGGACCTCTGGATGACGATTAATTTGGTACTGAATTTTCTGAGAAATTAATGAAAGAAGATCAAGTTTCCTACACCTGTTCATGTTGATATGTCTTTCCAGTTTCACTCTGTGTTTATTCCTCTTTTAATGTAGTGAACTAATTTAGTTGCGGGCCTCTTTTTACATCTGTAAGTAAGAGTTAAACAATCCTTAATGTGCTCTCCTTCACTCCATCTCTTCTCCTTTCACAAATTCTCTCTAAAACTTAAAAGTAATATATTTTTGTTTACAACATATTATTTTAGGTTTCCCCTCTCTTCACAAACTCCTGATGAAACTTTAAACTAATAGATTCTGTGTTTACAGCATATTATTTCGATTTTCCTCTCTCTCCATGAATTTCCTCTTAAACTTAAAATTGATAGATTTTGTTTCTCAACATATAATTTTGAGTTTCATTTACAGTTCTTCTTTTCATTTCATTCAAATATTAGCAGTTTATGGCATTGTGAAGGCTTTCATTATATCAGATTATTAAGGGTATTAATTAATTAAATTCCAAAGGTGTTAAAAAGAGGTCATTTGATATTGTAATTTTGATATACATTTATAAAATTTCCTAAGCACTAATTCCTTACCACAACCAAGGGATTGTTTCTTGAGATACAACATTTTTTGATGCCGTTGCCGGGGACGAAGAAATGAAGTTTATTTTCCCTAAAGTTTCACATTATTTCCTCTGGTTGTTCAGTGAGGAGGAAATATTTTGTTATGTTTGTTATTGTCAAAATTATGGCTTACAAAAGGCCTCACGCGAGGTCAGATACCTCATAGTAGATAGTTCCTTCTTTGCTAGATCCAGAAAGATTGGTTTCTAAAAAGGCTCAGAAATCTGAAACTCCTTCAACACCTGATCCTACATTTTCCGCTCCTGACTGTAGTTCTAGTAATCCTTTGTTAGAAGATATTTTTGAAATACTTCCTTCCTTGGAACAAGGTTCACCTTTCACACCAATTTATTTTCAAGAACCTAAGGTGGAAGAACGCTCCTTTGAGCCTGTTTCTTTTACTTTTATTTAAGCTCAACAAACTTTAGTTGTTAGTCCCTATGCTATTGTCCATCAGCCTATCACCAAATGAGTTTTTCCTCCACCTTCGTTCATTTTCATAGCAGGTTCGTCGACTGCAGCTAACCAAGGAAGAGACAATCAAGGTGCAAAAATGGCAGCACCAGCCTTTTTCTTGAACATATATGCTCCACTTGACCTTCCTAAACCAATGAATTCAATGCCTCAAGAATATCTTAAATTACTCCCATGTTTCACTGGAGAAGATGAAATAACTGCAGAACAACACTTGCCTATGTTTTGTAGTTTTGCTAAAAATCTGAATGTAAAACATCTCGTTGTTGTAATGAGGCTCTTTCTTCAATCTCTGGATGCATAGGCTAGGAAGTGGTTTAAGGGATTTCCAGATAATTCTATTAATACATGGGAAGAACTAGAAAATCGATTCACTCAGAGATGGGGTGAAAAAAGGGATCATGGATATTCACTAACGGAATTCAATGCAATCAAAATAAAATCAAATGAAAATATATCGGATTTATCAAAAGATTCAATAAGTTGTATAACAGTTTGCCTCTAGAAATGAAGCCCCCCCCCCTCCCCCCCTGCGTTTGGAGCTAAGGTGGTTTTTGCTGGGGCTTTTGAAGCCGATTTTAGTTTCACACTTAGAGAAAGGGGATCCCCTACTCTAAAGAAGATATAGACAGATGATTTAGAGATTGAAGCTAATATCACTACAGTTGGAGAGGCGAAAGGGAAACATCCAGTCCCAGAGAAGGAGAAAGCAAAAGAGGAATCATCACAAGATATAAGAATTGAAGATATGACAAAGGTGATAAAAATTTTGACAAATAAGCTAGTTAAGATGGAATTAGAAAATAAAAACTCCCAAAGACAAGTACAAAAAAACCGAGGGGGGTTTAACCCTCAATTCAGAAGACATCCCCTACAAATTTTGTAGAGGGAAAGAAGAGATCAAGGCCAGGTTCAAGCACCATTGTATATAGAAGCAGCACCCAGAGAGACAGCAGAAAATGACCAAAGGGAGGCCGAGGATCAAGTATCTCCTATGTATAAAATAGAAGAGGATGAAGAGGAATATTGTGAGGGAGAATATGTTGAAGCTGAAGTATCTTTTGATCAAGATGAAATGGATGGATATTGTAGGAAATTCACAGATTTCATGCAAGCTGAGTTACATAAAAATGATTTAAGGTCTAGAAACAGATCTAGAGTGCAGGATAATGAAGGTGAACAACAAGGATCCATTCCTCCTCCAATGGTGACTCCACAACAAAAAGGACCATGTGAAATAGGTCAGTAATGGGAAAAAACCTGTAAATTGACTTAATAGAACAAATGTGCAGCAAGGTGTATCTTCTCAGAACAAATCAGTTGACACTCATATTTTTGAGGGAGTTGTTCATGTACTCGAATAAGCGGTAAATTCTAGAAAGACTGAAGAAGAACTTGAAAAGAATGTTAAGAAAAATCATGCTTTTAGTTTGGAAAAAGAGTTGGAGAAGGTTAAAATTCAGGTACCTCTTCTGGAATTAGCTAAAATACTAGCTTACAAGAAATAAATTTTAGAATTTATTAATCTCACACAGATGGAAGATATAAGTGACACAGTGAACTTACAAGAAGAAAAGCTAGTGGTCACCTTTGGTCCTCATGTAGAAGAAGTAGATCATTTTTTTCCACCCTTATATATTTCTCTGTTGCTTCATGATTTTACTCTACATAATTACATGCTGGACTCAAGAGCATCCCATAATCTCATGCCATTGTCTGTTATGAAGGAAATTAACTTGAATATTATCAAGCCTTATAGGGATCTGTATTCATTTGATTCCAAAAGGGTGAAATGTGTTTGTTTAATTAAATATGCAGTAGTTTCGTTGGTGCAAATCCTAGCAAAGAGTATAGTCATGGATGTAGTGGTCACTAACTTTCCAGCCAGGTTTGGAATGCTCCTGTCAATATCTTGGGGAGCAAAGTTTGGAGGTGTTCTAAAATTAGATTTCACTTATGTGATAATTCGTGTTTTTAATGGGGAAGAAAGGAGATTGTACAGGGAAACAAGGTTTGTGAAGACCACTTCCAAGAAATATGCAAGAAATTCCCCCATTTATAGTCAAGAAACAGAAGATCTTTTGTGTTTCATGCTACATGAAAATGCAGAATTTGTTGAAGAAATAGGGAAGCAACTCTCTTTAGCAGTTGTAAATAATAAGCTACACTCAAGGAAGATTTGGAAATGCTACTTTGATGGTGCCTACTCCAAATAAGGTACAAGTGCTGGATTATTGCTGATATCACCAAAAGGTAACTTCATGCCTTTCTCTTTTAAACTAGAATTTGATTCAACAAACAATGTGGCTAAGTATGAGGCCTTAATCTCAAGCCTTCAAGTTGCTAAAAAGATGGGAGTTCAATGTATTTCAATTTTTGGTGACTCTAAATTAATAATAAGGCATATTAAAAATCATTGTCAAACCAAGCATCCGAGATTAAGATCATATAGGAATGAAGCTTGGGATCTGATAGAAAACTATTTTGAAGCCTTCAATATTCAGTTTATTCTGAGGGAGGAGAATATATTGGCTGATTCTTTAGCAGTTGCAGCGAGCACCTTCAAACCTCCAATAAATCCAAGGCTAATATATGAAATTGAAATTAGACATAGACCTTCTATCCTTGACAATGTGAAACATTGGAAAGTGTTTGAAGATGCTAAACAGTTAAATCAGTTCCCAACAATGATTGGAAACTTTGAAGATGCTGAGATAGACCGAGAGGAAGAAAAAATAGAGCAGAAAGCATAAATAAGAAACCTTAAGCAGTCGATAGGTGAACAGAAGACTATCCAATTGAAAGATAATGTGATCCTTAAAGGGTTGGTTCCCCTCGAAATATTATTTGATTCTAATGATGTTGTTGTTGATTCAAATAAAACACATCAAGAAGAAGATATGGAAGATTGTAATTTGGGAACTCAGCAGGAACCAAAAATAGTGAAATTGTTCAAAGGTGTTCCAAAAAACTACAAAGAAAGATACATTAATCTTTTTAAGAAATATATGGATGTGTTTTCTTGGTCATATGAAGACCTGAAAACATGTGACAAAAGCATAGTTCAGCATAAGATCCAATTGAAAGAAGGAATCAAACCACACAGACAGAAGCTCAGACAGATCAACCCATTGTTTCTAGCTCCAATCGAAAAAGAAGTGAAGAAATTGTTGCAGGAGAAAATTATAGTCCCTCGCAAATATTCAGACTGGGTTTCTAATCTGGTTCCCGTAAGAAAGAAGAATGGAGAGATAAGATTATGTGTAGAATTTAGGAATTTGAATAGAGCATCTCTAAAATATAATTATCCTTTGTCGAAAATGGATTATGACTTACATAAGGTGACGGGAGCTTATAGGTTTTCTATGGTTGACAGATTTTCTCGGTATAATCAGGTAGCAGTAGAAAAAGAAGATCATAAGAAGACTGCTTTCACAACGCCCTGGGGCACCTTCATGTATGCAAGGATGCCATTTGGCCTGACGAACGCAGGTGCAACTTTTCAGAGGGCCTTGGACATAGCCTTCGTTGGTGACAGGTTTGCAGTTATATATCTAGATGATGTAACCGTTTTCTCAGGGTTAGATGATGAACAGTTGGAGCATTTACAAAAAACTTTTCAAAAGTGCAGAAATTTTTGTCAGTCCTTAAATCCCAAGAAATCGTTGTTTTCCTTAGAAGAAGGTAAACTATTGGGTCACATAGTTTCTAAACAAGGATTAAAGATTGACCTAGCAAGGTTGGAAACCATTTAGACTATTCCTTTACCCAGAAATAAGAAATATATACAGAGATTCCTAGGAAAAAGAAACTTTCTGAGGAGATTTGTGCCCAATTATGCTGAGATTGTGAGAAGTATAACAGATATGTTGAAGAAAAATGCAAAAGTGAAATGGGATAAGGGAAAAAGGGAAGCATTTGCTAGAATAAAGGAAGCATTGCAGGAAGCTCTAGTTCTGATTAGTCCAGACTATCAAAAAGCCTTTCAAGTATTCTCGTCTGCATCCCCCACTACTATTGTTGTTCTGTTGTTGCAAAAAAATGAAGATAGTAAGGAGCATCCAGTTGCATTTTCAGTAAATTTCTCAGAGATGCTGAGCTCAAATACAATATTATAGAGAAACAAGTATATGCTTTGGTCAAAGCACTGAAAGCCTTCAAGATTTGTGTGTTACCGTCCCAAGTAACAGCTTATATTCCTAATTTTGTTGTGAAATACATGTTGGTCCAAAGTGATTTTGAAGGAAAAAGGGGAAAGTGGATAGCAAAAATCCAAGAGTATGATTTGGACGTCAAACCTACCAATTTAGTTAAAGGATAGGGGTTAGCGAAGTTGTTGACAGAGACAAATTTTCAAGCCTTCGGAATTAATCTGTTGGCACCAGTGGATGGAGTTTTTAATGAAGAAGGTTAAAGCAATTCCAAAACAGGTATTCAATACAATTTTTTATGCTTTTATTGGTATAAAGATATTGTGCATTATATGTGTTTCTTTTCTTGTCCAACCTCAGTAAATAGAACAAAATACAGAGCTCTCAAGTTAAAATCTCAACCATATGTTATAGTAGAAGCAAATCTATACTAGAAATATCCTGCTAGTATTTTGTGGTTATGTTTGACCGAAGGATAATCTATTGAAGTCACCAAAGAATATCATGAAGGTTTGTGTGGAGGTCATTATAGCTGGAAGGTCACTGCTCATAAAATTCTCAAGTTAGACTTCTATTGGCCAACCCTGTTTGCATATGTTTATAAAATGGTCAGAATTTGTCAGAAGTGTCAGTTGTTTGATGAAAAGAGAAAACTTACTCAATTACCTCTCATCCCAGTATTTATTGAAGAACATTTCAGGCAATGGGGATTGGATTTTATTGGAGAGATCAATCCACCATCAAGTGGACAGTTCAAGTGGATTCAAACTACTACTAATTACTTTACAAAATGAGTTGAAGAAATACCCACTAAGAAGGAGAATGACCAAGTAATGATGAAGTTTCTAGAGGAAAACATTTTCAACAGATTCGGATGTCCAGTCAAAATTGTGACTGATAATGCTCAAGTATTCAACTTTTCTTATTTGATTAATTCTTATCAAACATATAATGTAATTTTATCACATTCCACAGTGTATCATCCCCAAGGGAATGGATTGGAAGAGTCTTCAAATAAGACATTGGTCAGAATCTTGAAGAAGACAAGCACCAAGAATCAGAAGGATTGGGAAATGAAGTTGAAGTCTTCCCTCTGGGAAGTTCGAGTCACTACTAGGAGATCTACTGGAAATTCTCCCTATGAACTGGTTTATGGAACTCAAGCACTATTTCCTACTCAGTTGACCAAACTAGTGATTTATTTCCTCCGAGAAGATGAGGAAGAACCTAATGCTATGGTAATAATATTGAACAAAATAATTGAATCAAGTGAAAATAGAAACAAATTCAAGGATAACTTGATTACTTATCAGGAAAAGATGAAGTCCATATTTGACAGAAAGGCAAAAGAAGTTATCTTTCAAGTAGGAGATTTGGTACTGAGATGGGACACCAGACGAGAAGAAAAGTGGAAGCATGGTAAATTTGACCCTCTTTGGCATGGTCCATATAGAATCTTTGAGGTAAGGTCAATTAACACATTCTTTTTGGAAAATATAGATGGAGAGTCAGTACAACTGCTTGTGAATGGGTAGTACCTGAAGCATTATTTCCAGCATTAAAAGTCAGCATTCCACCATTGTAAATACTAGATTGCTCATTGTTTATATGTCACCAAGAAATATTTGACTTCATGCCCAATGGATAAGACACTAATCTGTGGTTCTTAGCACTTCCATGGAAAAAATCATTATCCCCAGGTGCCAGATGTTGTGGCTCATTTGCATTTACCTTTGAAATATTTTTCAAAACACCAAAAAAGCATATAGGTTAGAAAATGTAAAATTTTGTATGTCGGAGAAGAATTTTAATTCATATGTTGGTACATTAACATTACGTGATGAGATGTGAAGGTGGGTCGAGTCAGGCTCATTCACATGCAGAACAGTTCAAAGGCCAGACCGAGGGGCACGTTCAAAACATTGCACACCGGTCAAGGTTGGGTCGCGCTCATTTGCAAGCTCGGGAGAGACTAGTGCGGCAGAACACCGAATAAGCTCAGAAGGGTTACACCATGGAGAAGAACAAACTAATTTCCTGCACGCAAAGACATCGTGTATTTCCCCTAGAAACTTAAGATTTTTGGAGGAGGCACAAAGGGAAAAACAGACGGTCTGGATCAAAGTGCAGAACTGAAACAGGGAGATGGACGGCGGAGATCATATCGCATATCACATTCGGTAAATGTTACAAGTTTGAAATATGGTTAAACTTGTGATCATTAGGGGAATTTTGAGGTCTAAAATGGGCCTCCTAAGGAAAATGTACAATCAAAATTCATTTTATGAGAACCAATCACATTATAGGGGATGACATCATCCCTAATGGTTGAGGTGGCATTGCTTGAGTTAAAGGTACTTACTTGTCACATTCTCAATGGTGGATAAAAGTTAATGGTTAACCATGGTAGTGCTCTAAGTACTTTTAAAGTCAAAGTAAAGTACTCATAATAAATGTCATTTCACACTTTTTGAAGAAAAATATATTATTGTCATTTCATATTTCTTCAAAGAAATAATGCATATCCCTATATATTTATTATAGTATATTATATTATTTTATTTATTTTATTTTATTTTTATATAGTATAATAATTATATGTTATTATACAATTTAAATAATATAAATTTTAATTAATAATATATAATATAATTAAGAATTTATAAATTTATATTTATATTTTATTTTAAGTTATTTAAGTACAAAGGAAAAATGCATTAATTGTTCAATGATAATGACTTTTTCTTGAAAAGCTCATTCTTATTTATAGTCACATCAATACAATTTTTTTATTAATTTTATTTTGGCACAACTTTTGAACTGAATTTAACTATGGTTACATGGATTGTGGTGCAAAAAGTGAATGGAAAATTCACAAATATTATTTTATTGGTTTAGCTATTATTTTATTATTTCCTTAGGAAGCCCATTTTAGACTTCAAAATTCCCCTAATGATTGCGATGCGACGTGACCACAAATTGCACTTCGCAAGTTTAAAGGGTTATCGCTAAGGAATGTGTTAAAGGTTGCGATCTGTGGGCTGCGGGCAGGCCCACCTCTCTTTTCCATGTCACCTCCCTCTCCCCGCACTTCTCACTTCGCAAGTTTTAGAGCTTAACTTCCATTTCTCACAACAAATCCACCGATTTTCGATTTGTGATTGGCCCCGCCTCTATTTTCCACGTCACCTTCCACCCATCGCACTTTGCACTTCGCACAGTTTAACACTTACCTCCACCACTCATAAACTAAATCCACCGATTTGCAATTTTTGATATCCATGGGACCCATCCGTGCCATGTCACACCCCTCTCCTGCACTTTTCACTTCACAAGTTTTACATATTACCTTCCATTTCTCATAACAAATCCACTGATTTGCGATTTGTGATTGGCCCCACCTCTGCTTGCCACGTCACTGTCTGCCTGTCGCACTTCGCACAGTTTAACACTTGCCTCCCATCTTTCATAATAAAATCCCAGATTTTCAATTTACGGGTGGATGCGATGCGGTTTCAAAAGTAAATTCCAAAGGTTTTAAAATCCAGAAGTAAGGCATTTCTTGTGTTAAATCGCATCGGAGGAGGAAAGGAGGATTATAACGTAAAATCGGTGAAATGTCGAAATGCGATAGAAAGTCGACGTGATGCGTTCTCGAAGGGTGAGCAGCATATAGTTTAAGTCCAAGCCTTGTGGTAGTTGAAAAAGAGAATACGGAATGTTGTTGGCACACATAGAGGCATAGGCATAGTCAGGCAAAAGAACATATAGTGGAACTTATTGTAAGCAGGACAGCTGGGTCAAGTCGGGCACTGAGGCGTTGTTACAAAACTATTGGCTCGAGGGATCCTGATCCAAGTTCAGAGGTGAAGGTTTTGCAACAAACCCCTATACTACATGGCCCTTTTTGCAGTGACCTACTTGCGCAAACCAAAGTCTCACCCGAAGTAGTATGGGAGGGTGCTAGAACTAGTTTTCCGCACCCTGGGAGAGGGTGAATAAGTCAGGCAGAGCTGCGTTCGACTTCACAAATATCAAAATGCATATTATAGAACCCATATCTATCAGTCCCTTCACATCCACGTGTGCAATACCATATATAATCACAATAAATAACAGATACAGGACAATAAAGAAACTATCGCAGCTATTCTTGCCTAAAGTTTAATAAACATATTCAGATCAATTGTCAATGCAGCATAAGTACTTAACGCAGTTACTGGCAGAGCTCAACATAGTCTTATGTGTAACACAACAAATCCAGATAGCAGTATAAACAAGTAACACAAGTACTTTCACAGCTTAAATCAATGACACATAGCATACATCATCAGGTATCACAGATTCATAAGTCCAGTAGATTCAAATATTCAACAACCTTCCGCATTCATTAAGCCTTCAGATCCTTTTACAATACCCAACTTGTGCACACAGCAGTAGGGTCCACACACAGCAAGACTGAGGATCTTCGCTCACACAGCCAACAGGAGTCCTTTCCCCAAAAACCCAAAACAAATCTACTAATTCTCAAATCGAACCAATCTTAGTTTTATATCTGCCTTATAACTCAAAGAGGTTCAATTACTTATACTACTTTAGCCTATGCATCCAATGGTCCAAAAACCATGGTTTGCGGACTATTGGTCTACCCTTGACCCATTTACAATGCATTAGGGGCTTTGACCCACCCGAAAACCCCTGCATTAAAATATAATAAAAAATATACAAAAATGGACCAGATTCGCAGCTTTTGTAGGAGACCCTGTTCCAACAGTCCCCCAACACAATCTTGTGACTCATCCTGAGTCACTATGGTGGTGGGGTCTATACCTACACGCATAGTGCATTGACAGGTGCAACCAACGGGGGCAGCACTTCCTGACTCTGAGCAGCAGCGCTTTGCGCAATATCGACAAGCTTCTGCGATGTCAATCCCTCTGTCACAGCCGTGACACTCTCCAATGTCAGGTTTTTTCGTTTCACGGCACCATCAACATCCTATGAGAGTTGGAGGGATACGGCAGCCCAAGGCTTCAAGCGTTCTATAATAACATGCTTCTTCTAGTGGAGTCCCTCGATCTTATCTTGGAGGGTGTCGTTGGTCCTTAATCGTGCCAAACGTTGTGCAAGGACCAGGGTAGGTAATGTAGCCTCAATCTACTTGAAAGCTTCCTCCTTTTGTCACAAGTACTGATTTATTCTCCAAAGGACCGGATCGCACTAGACCTTGGTCCAGAGTTGCATGGCGTCTTCGAGTAACTGGGCTCCCTGAGAAATCTGTCCTGTAATGGTGTTTGTAGCCGTGGTTACTAGCACAGCGTGCTAGGCTCATACCTCCGGGGGTGTCTCGAGCTGCAGTTTGGCCTGTAAGTTAGAGATTTTCTACTCCAACTGTGTCTTAATGACTTGCATCTCCATCCTAGAAGCCTTCAATGTTGCAACCAATCCTTCCACTTTAGCCCATGGGGGTGGCTGCGGCCGGGATTTCTTTTTTAACCTCTGTGCAGAGCTAATGGATCAGAGTTTCAAGCTTTGCTTGCTATGCGACAGAAAAGAGTACTTATGCATTATGTTGTGCGATGGTTTGTTCGGCCATGCCACATTGTTGGTGTACTTGCTTGTCCCGATGGTGAATCTCCGGAAACACCGCGGTGTGGAGACCCTGTAATGTTGCGTGGGGTAGCTTGGCAAGATTCAACTGCACCCCTGCACCTACTTGGAGCTGGATCTCTTGGTCCGGCGAACCAATCACAAGGACGGCGCTAGGTAAGGGACAGAGAGAACGTTCTTCCATGGCCGGTGCTTGACTGCTAGATGCCAAGGGAATTCGTCCCTAAGGCACGCTAGTCTGTATCGTGTCTGTCTTTAGCTACAAGGTTCGAATCTCTTCCTAGATGGCGTTGATCGTAGCCTTCTGGTGTTCCTCTAAAGCTACCCATTTTTCTTTGGTGGCCAGTGTGACGACATCTGCGATTTTTTCAAGATCTTTGTCCTTCAATGTAACCGTCTCATCTCATTCCTTCCGCTAGGCATGCTACTTCTTTCAGGGTCCCTTGACAGGCTCGTCTATCCACTTCGTACCTCTGACATTTACTTCCTCCATGCCCAACTGCGAATCAACCTGGATTTCCGCCTTAGAGTTCTTTATGGTGGTCTGCTTTGGCTGTGTGCCCTTTTTCGGGGTTGCGCCTAGAGTCTTTCCCTGTGCTTCCAGTCTCCTTGGTGATAACAGGTGGGAGCACCTGTGCCATGCTAGTACCGGCGGTGCCCCTTGCACTGGTTTTGAAGCCTATATTATGTAGAAATTATATAACTTATGTGTTATATGTCCAAGATTCTCCTAATCTCACACTATTTTAACTTCATGCAAAATACAGAATCTATTCCACCATTGATCATTTGCGGAAATTAAATCAAGATTGCAATGCACACATGAAACAATAAAAATTCACACACATTAACACAGTTGTTTAATGGGAAATATTGAAGCTGAAAACCCCAACTATCTGTATATAATATATGTCATAGAGATCATGTAACAATCCTCATACAAATTTGATCATATCAAGCTCTCAGTACAATACAATCGCTACACACTAATCAGGCCCGATCTTGCAAATCCATGCACCGATCTCTACCACCTGCTAGCCTGTATCTACAGCGCAATCCCTGCTGAAGAATTGCTCTAAATGAACTCGAATCCACCAATCTTGCACTGCACAATCCTTATTTGCATCTCCACTGAGTGTTGGATGCAATCAATGCATCACTATAGTCACAACTGATAGTCACACTTGCTCTTTCACCTATCTCTCCTCTTGCCTCCACTGAAACTACCATGCACTGTAGTTAACTGATGTATTCTTCAATTGATTAATGAGTTATTATTTAGTGAATTAATTAACTAATTAATTCACACCACTCTCACTAGTGTATCAATCAGTTAGACTAGATACAACTAGCTCAACTGAGTCTAACTGAGTTAAACTGAATACAACTCCACCAACTATTTCTCTAACTCCACCAAACTCTGTCACATGAGTTCTAATTGAAGTCCTCATGCATTAGCTCTAGTAAACCCTCAGGAATAGTGCAATTCCTTCTGTGAGATGTTGTGCCACATCTGTGCACTTAACTGAAGTGCTCCAAGAGAATAAGATAATGTTTAGAGTCCAAATATTATTAAGAGCTAATAATATTCGACATATCTATTTTTAGACTCGCAATCTAAAAATAGATTCCGCCCAATATGTCTAAAAATAGAAGTCCATCTATTTTTCCAACTTGACCAACCATCCACAAATAGCATCCTACAACTCATAGAATATGATCGACATGTCTAAAAATAGACATAGTCTAAAAATAGACTTTGCGCCAAAAATAGCCTGCAGGCCCACTTAGTGAAGGTGACTCTTTTCACTAAGCTCATCATCTTTTTGAATCTCAACATATTCCAGGTGGGAGGCCATAGCGCAATCACATTGTCAATTTCCTCGTCTACTACCATATAAGGCAGTGACATCCAAGTTTTATCCTTGTGGCTGTGGAGCTGAATGTTGTTCGTGATAACCTGGAATGTTGCAATACTCTTGTATTTGTCATATACTATTGGGGACAGCCGAGGTTGAGAATTGATGGTTGCAGCCATGCTACTCTGGAAGAGGACCCAGAAGACTTGGTTATCTTCTATGCGTTGCGCGTCCTTATAATCCCACAAATGGTTATACCGGGCCCCTTCGCACATATCTGGAGGGGGCTTGTGGAGGACCGACTCCGCAGGGGTTTCCCGGGCAACGAGGGTTATAAGAAATAGTAGCCAGGCATAGCAGAAGGCTTTTCCCTCCTCCTACGATTCGCAGAAGTTGGCTAAGAACTCGTTGCATAAGTATTAGGCCTAATTGAGGCAGACCCCCTTCGCACACTGACCGGCTAGCCGAATGACATAGGCAGTGACGGTTACGACCTGGCACTTACGCATTAGCTTGCAAGCTAGTAATATGGTGCCCACCTGCGTAGCTAGGTCACTGATGGATTTTATGACGAAGCCCCACGTATTCCTTTCCACATGGTAGGTCTTACGCACATATTCAGCGGTGTCCCCTTCATATTTCTTACCCACGCACTCCAGATGGTGTGGCCTGTTCATGGGAAGGCCTATGATTTTATGGACAAATGCAGCATCTATCGGGACCCTATCCCGAATCCATAGGCAGACATTGTGAATTAGGGTGAGTAGCTGTCGGGCCAGTTGATTCGTGACGTTATAATGGCCAAAGTGGGGCATATGCAGTAGGTTCAAAAGCCCAAATCTGGCCAATCTGCTTACCCAAAATTGAGGAATGACTATGACCCCATCATCCGCATAAATTGTGTCGAAGTACAGCACGGGGGTCAGCTCAAGGAAGGCTTCGTAATTCGCCAAGTCGTGATTGCCGAATTTAACTTCATGGAGCTCCCCACAGGGGTCACTCAGGACAGGGACTTCTCCCGAGGTTGGCGACGTCTGTAGATAGGTAACCAGGCCATCAAGGTTCTTTGGTGTGTGTGTCAAGGGCCTACGCGGCCAGATGAAGGGAGGTAACCAATTGATCGGATTGGCAAGAAGGGCTTCCTCCTGCGCAGCCTAAGCCTGAGGCATTGCTCGCGGGGACTTGGTATGCCTTGGGGAGGTCCTAGGCTTCCCTGAAGCCCATTTTACAGCTTTGGGGGGATTCCCGAAGCCCTGTTCCTTCTCTTTTCCCTTCCATGTGACCGGCGTTGAGGGCACTTCTTCATCCTCAGATCCGATCTCCATTACTTCCTCAACTTCTGGGGCAGTGGGTGTCGAGCGCTCAGTTGGGTTAGTGGTTTTCATCCTAGCGCGAAAAATGAATCCCAACTCTGGGTGGCTACTGTCAACAGGGGCAGGTTGATCTGACATGAGAAGGACAATGCAGACCCAAAAAATCTTACATCTCAAGCTCGCGCGAGATAAGGAGGATAAGTACAAGTTATACAAGTGAGACGGAACCCTTGTTTGAGCTATCTGGCGCTTTTTATAGCACTTGCAGGCATCCAACGGTAGGGTAAACTTGACCTGGAACTTACCATCATGTAAACGGTAAAAAATCCTCAAAATATGCCCCATTAAATGCCAGCGGCCCGCTCCTTCTAATGATAACTTTTGCTTTTTACCAGATGTTACTGTGCCAACGGATAATTTTCGCACCTCCTGTGCACTTGGAATTCCTACTACACTTGGCTTAAACACCTATGCCTTTTGCGAATCTTCCCACAACACAGGCTTAAGCCCTAATGTAATATAACTAAATTAGCATGCATCTAATAGGAATATTAATTTTCCTTTTAAATTCTAGTTAGATGAATAAATGGGCAAGGAGGCTCATAAGTTGCTTAAGTAGGAATAAAATCCCTCATAATGTGAAAAGGGTTCATGTAATAACCATATTAAGCATCCACATGTGTGAACAAGGTCTGAAATGTGTGGACAAAGTCAAGTTTGACCAATTCAACAGCATTATTATATGAGGAGTGGATCCTAAATAAGGACAGCTCAATGTGAATGAAGATCAATCTAGCTAGTCAAAATGAAGACACCTTGAGTGTGAAAGGAGAAAATGCATGAAGATCCAGTCAAGGTTGATATATTCAATATTGAATAAATCAAACAACGCTGAAAAAATATGATCAAGGCAAATGGAGACAGCGTAATTTTGGAGGAGGAACATTTGCATGGATGCAACCTCATAATTGGGTGGGACCCTTGGTGAGGAAGCTCATTAACTATATAATGGAGGGGATGGAAACCATATGGAGCATGATTGTAGATTATATTTTTTATGTGGTCTGTTTATACTTCTTGCATTCTTTAGCTTTTTAGCTAAGTTTGCTGCATTTTTTAGTGCAAGGGTTTTCTCATGCGGGAATTCCCTACTCTTTCTTGGAGATCTTGTTTAAGAAATCTAAGAGGAGCTTTCTGAGCTGCATTTTCCACTATATGGTGTTAGGCCAAATAGTTACCTTCAGAAAAAATGCAGTCCCTTCTAGAAACTGCATTATTTCTTAAGGTTTTGCAGTGGGAGGGGTTAAAACCCCACTTTTATGAGCTAGTTTCCCAGGAGGAGGATCAGCCTTTTTCCCGGAAAGATAGTAGGAGAGTCTACAACCATTTATTTGCATGTTCAGCCATTTTTTTATATAATTCATTTATACAGTGTGATTCAGCCATAGATCTGCAACATTTATTTTTCGTATATCATTTCTGTCAAGAAACCCTTGCCGAGTCATCTTGGATTTATGTAAAAAGAGACTAGATCTCTCCTTTTATGCCTCATTGAGTAATCTAATAGAAGATCTTATTTGTCTCTCCATTTTCTAAATATAACCCTCCAATAACTGCATTGTATCTTTATATAGTAATTTTTGTGTGTTGCAGTCTTGGGATTTCATCATTTTTAAGTTGTTTTGACCATGGGAGGCCTGTTTAACTAGGCAAAAGACATTTGTTTCTGATTTCCTTTCAGATGTGGTTGATATAATGTCAAATATAATGGATTCATGGGCTGCATTTTTCTTTTGATGCTTATATTTCTGAAAAATGTGTTTTCTGTGCAAGTATTGTTGTATCTCCAATTCTGGGATATTATAAGATATTCCCATTATTGTTGATTTTCCCTATTTTGGGATATTAAAGTGGTATCAAAGCCTTAATATTGGCTCAGCCTGTGTTCTTCAACCATCATGGAGTCTTCTCATGGGGAGGATAATAACTACAAGAGAGATCAAAGAAAATCCTTATTGTCTAGAAGAAAGAGGTTCTCAAAACTTCTCTTTCAAACTCTGCAGGGTAGAAGCAAAGACATCAAAGAAATGAGGAGGGAAAGACATAGAAGTCCCTCAACATGATCTGTTATACATGAGGAAAGCTCCAATTCCTCATCTTATGGGTGTGAGAATTCAGCCACATCATCATATTTACAACGCTCTATCAGACACTTTTTCATGAAGAAGAAGAAGAAGAAAGGAGATGTTCCAAAGAAGAAGACTCTTGGTGATTATTTGCAGGAGTATGAAGCTCAATATGAGGAGTTAAAATATCACTTGAAATTCCAAGGGTTTTTCAAGATCAAAGAAGAAAGAAGCACAAGGAGCAAGAAGCATGGTGTGGGTAGATTCTTTCTATCTACTTTTGATGGATCACCTAAATGTCCATCTAGGGCTTAGGTGAAGGAGCTAGACACCTATGTGCAACAACATCAAGTTTCAGAAAAGGAAGCCATCAAAGTAGCAGCGCTGCATCTTGAGGGTAAGGCTTATGCTTGGTGGTTGTTTGAATCTTTTTCCTTAAAGAATGCAAATACATCTTCTTATGCAAAGTTCATTAGAATATTAGTGGAAAGGTTTGATGAAAAATATCATGGAACACCTTCTATGGAGTTTATCGAAACAAATCAAACAAAAATTTTGCATGGGTTGGAAGGGTCCATAAACTCAGCTCCATTTCAGAAAACTATTGAAAAGGAGGAAGAAAAGGTTGAAGATGATAACGCAATCATGACAAGAGCACATCTAGGACCTCTTGAAGAGGAATATGGAGCACTTACTCCAAGGAGAGAAGCTCTCGCACTCTTGCAAGGAGTTCCAAAGAATCTCACATATGGAGATTGTGGCACAATCCATGTGCAGCATGTGCCATCATTATTAAATGGTGAGGTATTGAAGATAAAAGAAGGAAAAGAGGAGGGAAAGCACCACATGATGAAGAGAATACACCCCTCTTTGTTTTAGAAGGTTGATACACAAAGAATGCAATAGGATCTATGCAAGGAAGGCAAGGACAAATCTGTCCACACACATACACATCCTGCTCTATGCCTTGATGTCTCTTTACATGGAGGCATCCCACCGGGGAGACCTCCTGATGGGAGGAAAACTAAAGTTTTCTCTCAACTATGGGCAGCATTTACATACTTGGCTAAGGAAGGAGCTCTGGGAGAAACTAGCACAGTGCATAGAAACTTTCATGGATTCAAAGGAGAGATAAGCAATTTTCTGAAATGAACATTGCTATCTCCCACTCAACTATTTGCACTGAAAGAGGGAAATTTAGAAATCTATGATGGCAAATACATGATGTCATGTGGCAACTCCATATCTTTGGGGCAGCCAATGGTATTTCGACTCACAAAAGATATTTCTGAACATGACAAGAGGATATCAACACTCTTGCATGCATGGGCCAAATTGAATAATTTTTGGAAGACAAGGACTTTCCAAGGGGAGGTTGACTTCCATCTACTTCAATCTTATCTTGAGCAATATCAGTTGCAAAGGAGGCAGCAAAAGGAAGTTGATATTACTCCAAAATGTGACTTTGACATCAAGCATGTCAAACAGGAGAGCCATGATATGACAGGGTCTGCATTTTAGATTTCTACAGCGTTGTCATTGTTGGGGAGCCTAGATCCTTATTGGGATTCCCAACTCTTGATGGAATAATCCAAGGACCTTTTCACATGTAAGGTTCTTGATGGGAAAGTGATGGATGGGAGGTATAAAGTAGTTGAGGGCGTCATTTATTCCCATGATCATATCTATTTGGCTAGCGTCTCCAAGCTCAAGGAGAAACTACTTAATGCAGCCTATGAGATCTTTCTTTCAAAACCCACTGGTTTCATTAGAGCATATCATACTATCTTAGATGGATTCATGTGGGAAAACTTCAATGAGGATATGCACTCTCATATGAGGAAGGGCATGGATCATTTGATGGTTGAGGAGGAACATATCTCTTGGGAAGAGTTATCATTACCACCTCCTTATTCATTGAGTGTGAGAAGGAGCTCATCCATGAGCTACCTTGCTGATTTAAACCAAGTGTATGATAAACATTGTATTGCTAGACATCATGATATATTTATTATATACTTGCATTTTCTTAACACTCATGTGCAGGTCTTGGCTCCAAGAGGGGGCACATTTTCATATGGGCTTCATGAGCCACTTTGGGCCATGGACAATGGTGATGTTGGTCATTCTTTAGGATATCTTGGAGATATGATGTACTCTTCATGGTGTGATTCATTAACACCAACCATCATACACCTTCTCCAATCATGCAAGAAGGATGGGGTAGCAAACAAGTTTTGGGAAAAACACTTGTCATATCATATCATATGGTAGTTAGGAGTAAAACTACGTTGGTTGCACTTGAGGTACCATATTCCTTATCCTTTATTGCATATGGCAACTAGCATGACCTTGATTATGATCCCATATGCTGAAAATATTCTTATCCTTGTTGGGGATATGGTTGAAGGAGAGACACATTGATGGGATGTGTCCTTGGGGAAAGAAATTTCCTACATTTTTTGCACTACATGTTCCAAGGGGAGCATGGGAAACGATATGGCCACTATAGTAGATCACTTGTTTCTTTATGAGGTGGACCATATGATTGATTGGATCACTTGGGTCATGCCTCTCATGAGCAATTGGGAGGATATTTTCTATGAATTACCAAGCTGGGAGGTAATTCATTTCATTTGGATATAGCATGGAGGTGGGAGTCCTTCATTGATGATGAAATTCCCCATGATTTTCATCACTTCTATCTTGAGGAGGCCATTGATCAGCAAGAAGGTTTCCATATAGACCTTCCTTTCTTTCATGATGAGAGCCATTTGTTTTATCCACCAAAGGCCAACTTGCACACTTGGGAGGAACCATTGGGAGACACGATTATTGCAGAAAATTTGAAGCAATGGCGGAGACTGTTGGATAAGGAGGCCACAAGAGGAGGAGGGGAGATTTTGTAGCACCCTTGTAGTTTCTTGAGGACAAGAAACATTTGGGAGGGGAAGACTGTAATATTCCTAAATTAGCATGCAGCTAATAGGAATATTAATTTTTCTTTTAAAATCTAGTTAGATGAATAAATGGTCAAGGAGGCTCATAAGTTGCTTAAGTAGGAATAAAATCCCTCATAATGTGAAAAGGAATCATGTAATAACCAGATTAAGCATCCACATGTGTGAACAAGGTCTAAAATGTGTGGACAAATTCAAGTTTGACCAAATCAACAGCATTATTATAAGAGGAGTGGATCCTAAATAAAGACAGCTCAATGTGAATGAAGATCAATCTAGATAGTCAAAATGAAGACACCTTGAGCGTGAAAGGAGAAAAGGCATGAAGATCCAGTCAAGGTTGATCTAGTCAAGATTCACTAAATCAACGCTAAAAAAAGATGAGCAAGGCAAATGGAGACGGCATAATTTTGGAGGAGGAACCTTTGCATGGAAGCAACCACATAATTGGGTGGGACCCTTGGTGAGGAAGTTCATCAACTATATAATGGAGGGGATGGAAACCATATGGATCATGATTGAATATTATATTTTTTATGTGGTCTGTTTATACTTTTTGCATTCTTTGGCTTTTTAGATAAGTTTGTTGCACTGTTTAGTGCAAGGGTTTTCTCATGTGGGAATTCCCTACCCTTTCTTGGAGATCTTGTTTAAGAAATCTAAGAGGAGATTTATGAGCTGCATTTTCCACTATATGGTGTTAGTCCAAGAATTTACCTTCAGCAACAATGTAGTCCCTTCCATAAACTGCGTTATTTCTTAAGGTGTTGCAGTGGGAGGGGTTAAAACCCCACTTTTATGAGATAGCTTCCCAGGAGGAGGATCAGCCTTTTTCTCGAAAAGCTAGTAGGAGATTCTACAACCATTTCTTTTCATGTTCAGACATTTTTATGTAGAGCTTCCATTATACAATGTGATTCATCCATATATCTGCAACAGTTATTTCTTGTATATCATTTGTGTCAAGAAACCCTTGCCGAGTCATCTTGGATCTATGTAAAAAGAGACTAAATCTCTGTTTTTATGCCTCATTGAGTAATATAATAGAATATATTATTTTTCTCTCCATTTTCTGAGTATAACCCTCCAATAACTGCGTTGTCTCTTTATGCAGTAATTTTTGTGTTTTGCAGTCTTGGGGTTTCATCATTTTTAAGTTGTTTTGAGCATGGGAGGCCTGTTTAACTAGGCAAAAGACAATTGTTTCTAATTTCATTTCAGATGTGGTTGATATAATATCAAATATAACGGATTCATGGGATGAATTTTTCTTTTGATGCTTATATTTCTGAAAAATGTGTTTTCTGTGCAAGTATTGTTGTATCTCCAATTCTAGGATATTATAAGATATTCCCATTATTGCTAATTTTCCCTATTTTGGGATATTACACCTAAGGACTGTTGAGAATGCAACAAGATGATGGAGCTTGGTGAAATGAATTCTCCTTCACCAAGTGGGCCCACAGACGAATTCTGGCGCAAAGTCTATTTTTAGACTATGTCTCTTTTTAGACATATGGAGCATGGTTCGGGGATTCCAGTTTGAGATTCTTGGAGCATTGTTCATGTTGGTAAAAATAGATGAGACTCTATTTTTTAGGTCGAAGAGGTCGAAGGCTATTTTTAGACTGCCTCTCCTAAAAATAGGGAAGTCAAATATTATTTACCCTTAATAATATTTAGACTCTAAACAACAGTTTACTCTCTTGAAGCACTTCAGTTTGAGCCACGGATGTAGCACATGCAACTTCCAGAAGGAAATACGCTTTTCTTATGGGGTATTGAGCTCATGCATGGTTGACTTCAGTTAGGACTTCAGTGGCAGAAGTTTAGTGGAGTTAATGAGACAGATAGTGGAGTTGTGTTCTGTTTATTTTAGTTGAACTAGTTGAGATTAGTTTAACTAGCTAATCAATTAGTTATGAGTGGAGTGAATTAAATATTATTTAATTCAATAATTAGTAACTCATTATTCAACTCAAGAACACATCAGTTCACTACAGTGCATGATCAGTTCAGTGGAGACCAGTGAAAGAGGTAGATGAAAGGGTGGAGTTAGCTATGAGTGGCGACATCAGTTGTGCATGAGATTTGCACCACACTTGGAGGATTTTTCCATGACAATTGCGCAGTCAAGCCAAGGAGATTCGAACCTTGGATCTCTATATAGACAGGCCTGGATTGCGCAATAGAGGCAAGGCAATTGGCGGTGATTTTTGAACCAGTAACCTGTTCAAAACTGAGCTAGTTTGTGTGTAACTTTATGAGAAAGTACTGAGTACTTGTGAGGAGTATTGTACCGAGTTTGTTACATGATTTCTCCATTATAATATACACAATAGCTGCGGGGTTTTCAGCTATAAGCTTTCCCCATACATACTGTGTTAATGTGTATGATGATTTTATGTGTTATCGCTTGATTTTATTTCCGCATGTTTGATGATCTGAGTGGAAGAGATTATGTGTTGCATATGAATTCGAATTGTATGTGATCAGGATAGTCTCGATGGATAATTAATTATTATTCAGCAAATTTCTACATGGTATTGGAACTATTGAAGCAGAGATTGATCATCACAGTGATTACAAACTTATTTCGGTAGACAGAGTCTGCATGCGGGCCAGGTAGCCTCCGGATTCATCTTTCTTTGGAAAGTGAAAGGTCTGGTAAATGCCCCTTGCAGTCGATCTCTGTGCTAGAAATATTTTTTTCTTACAATCTAGAGCGGCTGAGCTTTGAGGTGGAATTTGAAATTTTGCAGCAGTTTTGTTTTCTTGGTGCCAGTGTTGAAAATGTCTTTCAACAGTTTGCGACTCGAATATGCTCTTGAAGGCAGTTCGAATTATGTTGCATGGAAGGATCGCATGGAAGCAGCATTAGAAGATAATGATCTGAAGGAGTTCGTAGATACGGATTTCCAAAAGCCCACTGATGCAGCTGAAGTCGATGCATGGCAAAAGAAGATGGCGAAGTGTCAAAGGATCATGTTGGAGGGCGTCAAGGATCATATTGTATCTAGCCTGCATGGAAAGGCTACTCCATATTTAATGTGGAAAGCTTTGATGGATCTATTCTAGAGTAAGAGCGACCAAAGGAAGCTGGCACTCAAAGATAAGCTCAGGAACATCAAGATGGAGAAGGGCGACAGTATCGCCAAATACCTCACAAAGTTCACTCAGTGCAGAGATGAGCTGGGAAGTGTGGGGGTGACTGTCAAAGACGAGGACATGGTCGACCTAGCTCTCCTTGGTCTTCCGAAGGCTTGGCACTCATATCAAGATAGTGTCAATGGTCGGGAGAAGCTGCCGGGATGGGAGCGCCTTTGGGCGGATCTCATGCAGGAGGAGATAAGGAGAACTACTCGAGATGGATCTTCATCAAAGGGAGCTGATGAAGAAAACTGCGCTTTGGTTTCCAAAGCAAAGAAGGGGAAGGGTAAGAAAACCTCTCATTCTGGTGCAAAGGGCAAGAAGCAGGATATGGCGAAAGTGAAGTGTTTTCACTGCCATGATCACGGACATTATGCTACCAATTTTCCAAAGAAGAAGAAGAACAAGCAAGCGGGAAGATCTGCAGATGGAGAAGCTTTGGCTTCACAGTTCGAGCTTGAATTTTCACTGATCGCATCCTTGGTTTCAAGTGTGATGGGATTGGTGTGGTTCTTGGACAGCGGTGCGTCATTTCATATGACGGGAGATCGGGATTTGTTCTCAGATCTGTAGGACAAAGATTTGGGTGTGCACATCGCGATGGGCGATGATGGTAGATACAGTGCGAATGGTATCAGTACCATATCCTTTCAGAGGGAGTCTGGTAAGCCCTTTGTCTTGAAGGATGTCATGCATGTACCTGGATTGAAGAAGAACTTGATCTCTATGGCGATATTGGAGGATAAGGGGTATGATGTGGTCTTCAGCGAAGGAAAATCCTTCCTGCGTAGTAAGACTACTGGAGAGACCCAGAAGATAGGGGTTCAGACTCAGAACCTTTATCAGTTGCAGGTAGATGATTGCGCAGCTATGGCATGCAAAGCGGGAGAAGTGGTGAGCCGGGATGATGAGGGCGAACTGTGGCACAGGAGATTGGGCCACCTTCACCATGGAGCTTTGAATATTCTACAGCAGATTTCTACTGGACTTCCTAAGGGCACTCTTGCGCAGTCAGATCAGTGCAAGGGGTGTACTTTAGGGAAGTATGTGAAAGCCACCTTTCACGAGAAGGATAGTCGCGCCACGACGATCCTTGAGAGAGTTCACACAGACGTGTGTGGTCCTTTCTCAGTTGCTTCGACAGCAAAGCACAAGTATTATATGATCTTTGTTGATGATTTCTCTCGAAAGTGCTGGATCTTCTTCATGCAGAAGAAGAGCGATACATTCGCGAAGTTCTGTGAGTTTAAAGCACTGGTCGAGAAGGAGTCGGGGAAGAAGGTGATTGCTCTAAGGAGTGATAACGTTGGTGAATTCATCTCGGCTGAATTCAAGGAGTTCTGCAGCGCAGAAGGGATTCGGAGAGAGCTCATCGCACCCCATAACCCACAGCAGAACGGGGTGGCTGAGCGGAAGAACAGAACGATCGTGGGTGCTGCACCGGCGATGTTGCATGATCAGGGCCTACCCCTTCACTTGTGGGCTGAGGCATGCAATACAGCAGTGTATGTGCAGAACCGTTGTCCTCACAAGGTTCTTGGCATGAGTACACCGGAGGAGGCTTATTTTGGCAAGAGGCCTGATATTTCCCATTTGTGGATTTTTGGTTCTCCTGTCTACATGCATGTGACGAAGGATGCGAGAAGGAAGCTGGATCCAACTGCTGAGGTTGGAATATTTGTGGGGTATACTGATACACCTCACAACTACCGGGTGTATTTGTCAGACAGTCGAAAGACTGTTGTGTGACGGGATACAAAATTTCAGGAGGAGAAATCCATGCAGTGTTCGCTTGAGAGGGAGCTACACTTGCATGCAGATGAGGAGCTATTAGTTCCTAAGGAGGAGCTTCTGGATGTGGATCAGCCACAAGAGGAAGTTCAAGAGGTGGAAGAAACCACCCAGGCAGCGCCAACCATCAGAGGGCGCATGCGCACTACAGAAGCTGAGCGACTGGCTCGGGATGCAGAGAAGGTTGTAGGACCACCTACAGCGCAGCGCAGACAGAGGCAGTCACCGGATCAGTACACTGGATACATGGCTCTTGTGAGTCAATGTGTTGTGACGAAGCCATCCTCTTTTGAGGAAGCTGTGGAGGAACCCGCATGGGTTGATGCCATGATCGAAGAATATGATTCGATCGTCAGGAACAGTGCATGGGAGATTGTCCCAAGACCAGTGGGGAAATCAGTGGTGGGTTCGCGATGGATCTACAAGGTGAAGCAGGCGGCTGACGGGAGTGTGGAGAAGTACAAGGCGAGATTTTTCGCCCATGGCTTTTCACAGATCGAGGGGATTGACTATGAGGAGACCTTTGCACCTGTCGCAAGGTACTCTTCCATACGGACGATCCTTGCTCTCTCAGCGCAGATGGGGTGGCACATTCATCAGATGGATGTGAAGACTCCGTTCCTCAATGGAGTTATTGAGGAAGAAGTGTACATAGAGCAGCCTGAAGGTTTTGAGATCTTCAGCAGTGAGTCGCATGTGTGCCGACTCAAGAGAGCACTGTATGGGCTCAAGCAAGCACCTCGTGCTTGGTACACTCGGATAGACAGCTACTTCACCGGGCTTGGATTCTCCAAGAGTGAGGCAGATCCAAACCTGTACCAGATTGTGGTGGAGGGGAAGCTGTTGATCATCGTACTATATGTAGATGATTTGATTTTTACTGGCGATGAGCAGTTGATACTTTCATGCAAGGAGGATCTTGCACGAGAGTTTGAGATGAAGGACTTGGGCATCCTTCATTATTTCCTGGGATTGGAGATTTGGCAGCGCAGCGGAGGACTGTTTGTTTCTCAGGGCAAGTATGCCCGGGAGATTCTCGAGAGGTTCAACATGCAAGGCTGCAAGCCTGTTGACACTCCTCTTCCTGGTGGTTGGAGGAAGGAGGATGCTACTTCAGCGGAGGTAGTGGATGCCACTGTCTATCGACAGTTGGTGGGGTCGCTTATGTATCTGGTCAATACACGACCCGATATATGCTATGCAGTTAACCATCTTTCGTAAGCTATGGTTAAGCCTAACAAGCTCTTTTGGAAGGAAGGCAAGCATGTATTGCGCTATATTAGAGGCACATCGGGATATGGTCTATGGTACAGACAGGAGGATGGAGCGAAGCTTTCTGGCTTCACTGATGCAGATTGGGCAGGGAGCCCAACGGACCAGAAGAGCACATCTGGAGGAGTTTTTAGCATTGGGTCGACAGCAGTTTCCTGGTACAGCAGGAAGCAGAGATCCATGGCACTCAGTTCAGCAGAGGCCGAGTACATGGCAGCAAGCTTGGCTGCATGTGAGGCTATTTGGATGAGGAAGATCCTCGCAGGTTTGTTCAGGTTGCATTTGGAGCCTACAGTGATCTACCGTGATAACCAGAGCTGCATCAAGCTCTCGGCTAATCCAGTATTTCATGATAGGTCCAAACATATCGACATCAGGTACCATCATATCAGAGATTGTGTTCAGCGGAGAATCATGATGCTTTCATATGTTCCCACGGAGAATCAGGATGCCGACATCCTGACGAAGGCGCTCACCAGGAGCAAGTTCGAATTCCACAGAGGCAGGATAGGGGTTGCAGATAATCCATATCTTGCTGAGAGGGAATGTTGAGAATGCAGCAAGATGATGGAGCTTAGTGAAATGAAGCCTACTCACTATGGAATTGTTACTCCCGCTTAAAGTCTATTTTTAGACATATGGAGCAGTTCCTGTGATTCAGCTTTGAGATTCTGGAGAATTGTCATGTTGGTAAACAGATGAGACTCCTATTTTTAGTCGAAGAGGTTCAACGCCATTTTGAACGCCCTCCTGTAACAGGGAAGTCAAATATTATTTACCCTTAATAATATTTGGACTCTAAACACTGCCATTTTCTTGGAGCACTTCGGGCTGAGTTACTGGGATGGGCACATGCAACTGCTTTATGGGAAAAATCACTTTTTCTTATGGGTATCGAGCTCATGTGCATGGTTGATCAAGCGCTAGGACTTCAAAGTGCGAAGTTTTGGAGGAGTTAATGAGACAGATAGTGGAGTTGTGTTCTGCTTATTTTAGTTGAACTAGTTGAGATTAGTTTAACTAGCTAATCAATTAGTTATGAGTGGAGTGAATTAAATATTATTTAATTCATTAATTAGTAACTCATTATTCAACTCAAGAACACATCAATTCACTACAGTGCATGATCAATTCAGTGGAGACCAGTGAAAGAGGTAGATGAAAGGGTGGAGTTAGCTATCAGTGGCGACATCAGTTGTGCATGAGATTTGCACCACACTTGGAGGATTTTTCAATGACAATTGCGCAGTCAAGCCAAGGAGATTCGAACCTTGGATCTCTATATAGACAGGCCATGATTGTGCAATAGAGGCAAGGCAATTGGCGGTGAGTTTTGAACCAGTAACCTGTTCAAAACTGAGCTAGATTGTGGGTAACTGTATGAGAAAGTACTGAGTACTTGTGAGGAGTATTGTACTGAGTTTGTTACTTGATTTCTCCATTATAATATACACAATAGCTGTGGGGTTTTCAGCTATAATATTTCCCCATACATATTTTGTTAATGTGTATGATTATTTGATGTGTTATCGCTTGATTTTATTTCTGCATGTTTGATGATCTGAGTGGAAGAGATTATGTGTTGCATATGAATTCGAATTGTATGTGATCAGGATAGTCTCGGTGGATAATTAATTATTATTCAGCAAACTTCTACAAGGACTTCAAACCCAAATATATTTTCGCTCGACTTGTGTCATCATAACAAAACCAGGCGGTCTTCGTGAGAAAATCTTTTAGAGGTGCTATGATCACTGCATATTTTCGAACAAACTTTCTGTAATAACCTACGTGGCCGAGAAGTGAGCGCAGCTGCCCCTTTTTTGCAAGAGCTGAAAGATATGTAATATTTACATCCCCAATTTTATCCAACGTGGGGTGCGTATCAATGCTATCCATTCGTAGCCCGAGTGGTCCAGTAACCATGCGCACCCTGTTCAACTCTGAGTCAGGACCGTCTCGTGGATCGTTCTTACCTTCTTTTGGGGCTAGGATGCAGTATTTGACCATGCTTGATGTCTGCAGCTCCCAATTGGGTATTTCAAGTGTGACACATAGGTGTGATTCAGCCCATGCTATAGTGTCAATGTTCTGCAAAGCTACGTCAAGCGCCTATGTCTCGCATATTAATCCAAATTTGCCTATAAATTCATCCCTCAAAGTCTCCCAATGGTGGGTGCGCCGATGGATCTCCGCATCTAAGTACCATGCAATGGGAAGTGGTCCCAGGACATGAATAAAAAGATGAACCCACTCTTAGGCAGTTCTATCGCACCATTGTTTCATCCAAGCGAATAAATATTCACATGGATATTTGGGTCCAAGGAATGTTTTGATTCACACGTCGGTTTGGGCCTCAAATCATAGGATCATCATATTTCGACACTCCTCCCAATCCTAGAACACCTCCTCATGTGTTTCCCACCATTGTGCAGGTGATCCACGCATGGCCATCTTACAGGCCCATAGTCGTTGTTCTTGGGGAACCTCGACTTCAAATGCCCGCAAAAAGTCCCTAACATTACCAAAACCATCGAAATAAGGTAGATCTCTTACCTCTGAGGAGATGCAGCAAAAATTCCTTGTGATCCGAAGACATCGTAGTGCAGAGACATCATGTAACCGGTTTTTCCAATTCTCTATCTCCCCATCAGAGTCAGACAAAAATTCACTGTCCTTTTCCCAGCAGAGTACCCCCTCCACCATGGGGTTGATACAATCTTCATCTCGTGCAGTCAATTTATATATGTGATCCACATCCTCTTCATCACGCGCTGGTTCTGTGTATCGTTCGCCTTCCGCGGGATCTAATGGTACTATTACCCTTGTACCATTATTATCGAATACCATGCTTCTCTTCTTTAGGTTAATGATGCCCCCCATATTGATGGCCCAATCCAAGCCTAGGAGCGCAGGGTAGGGGTCCGCATCTTTGAAAATATGAATTTCTTCAAAGTCAGCCCGGACCTTAACCCCTGCGATATCCACCACAATCTTCGATAGTCTTCCCAACGGTATGATATTTTGTTGATTGGCCATACGCAGCTGGATAGTGGACCATTCCAAGTTGGGTTCCCCCATTTGTTTCCAAGTTTTCCTAGGTAGTACATTCACATCTGAACCTAGGTCCAAAATAACCTGATCCATCTTGTAATCACCAGTATGTGCAATCAACCGTATCTCCCTACTAGTGTGTTTCTTATACCTATAGAGTTTGTGTACGTCCTTGACTTCTGGAGGGAGGATAGGTTGTGTTGAGCAACTATCTATCAATGCCTGAAGATTTTCCATAGCTTTTGGGTTGCGCAGCAGCTTCATACATGCCTGTAAAAAGGGTTTGACCTCCTCATCTGTCCTAAGGTCTTCAGGCAGCTGCAAAGTACATGCCTTTGCCTCAGCAAAGTCTTTGCGAGCTGCAACAAATGTTTCTTTCTCTTTTTTTAGATCCAAACCTTCCTGTTTGATAGCTGCTGGTCGGATCAGAGGCTCGGTTGCAGTTTCCTCCATAGGCCCCCGGCAGCCATCCCACTGCGCGTTACGACATTCACGCTTGGATCCTTGTCTCGTAGCTCGGCCTTAACCCTCTGCACATTCTACGTATGTGTCAGCTGCTTTTCCTACATCTTCGCTATCAAGACTGGACAGTCTTCAATCACATGGTCCAGCTGCTTGCAATATTGGCAGGATTATCTTGTAGGGTTTGGACAGTCCCTGGCAAATTTCCCTACCTCCACATCGTTATAACAGATTATTTTCCCTCGTCCCCGACCTATGCTCCCACCTCTTACGCATCCCCTACCCCTTGCTAGGGAGCCCCCTGCGCTCGAGAGAGATCTGGGTGAGGATGGATCCGACTGCACCCTATAGAGATTCCCTCCATCGATCATCAAATCATATGTTTGGCAGTTCTATTCATCATGTCCTACCGACCTGCAGAACCTGCACCATTGCTATTTTACTTCTGGGACGTACATAGCAAGGCGAGGACAGTGGTTTGTGCCGTGCAGCCCTGCAACGCGGCTATCATCGCACCATAGTGTTGGTCCACTTGGTCCTAAAACTTCCATACGATGCAACAGACTAGGTCCCTCGGCCTGCATATAGTCTGTTAACATAGGGCAGTTATCCTTGGTGCAACCATTCGTCCTGCATCATATGCACCATCTTTCAGGGCTAGCCTCTACGCCTCACTCCTTTCGCAGGTTCTGGATCTCCATGTGCATCGCCGTTGTCCTTGGATCTGTTGGACGCCTAGCTGGGTGTCATCTCTAGGCGCAGCTTCTAACTTCATAGCGACCTCCAGGGATTTTTCTGGTGATTCGAAAGTTTGGTGACCCATAGGTATGCGCAGGTGAGGCAGCAACATAGCAATGAACCATTCCGTGTGTTATCTGTCATCATACTGAAATCCTCCTTCTCTGATCACCTTCTTTAGTCGTTGATTGGCCTCCCATGCAGATTCAGAAGGCCCTTGATTGAAATCACTTAGATCAACCACTATTTGAGAATAGGACTTAGGCTTCTTGAACTGTTGTTTCAAGGCATTCTTGATCTCGTCAATGGTTGAGTTTGCATGTTGTCTGATGTATCCCGTGTACCAATCCAAAGCTCTTCCTTCGAAGGCAAGGGATAGTTGTGCCCTCTTCACCACATCACTAATTACGTTTTGCGCAGTCCATACCGATTCTGTGACAAACCAGAACTGCTCCATGTCTTCATCTCCCACACCCTTAAAGGTAGGCAACTTCATGTGCGCAACCATGTCGTCTTCTAGTGGTGGAGGTGTAGGTAAATTCTTATCCCCACGCTGGTTTGAAAGTGGTGGCTAGAGGAATCTACGTAGCTGCTTCTCTTACCGGGCTGTAGACAGATCTACCTCTTCTAGGTTGATCTGATAATATTTGCCACTTCACATCGTACTCTCGTCCAGATCAGAGGTCATTCATTCAGTGTGGCTACACAGAATACTTTTTTTGCACAATAATATCTTAATAAACAATGGTAGAGTCTTCAGAAACTTGCCCCTAAATCCTTTGAATAATCTTCGCTCTGCTTCAGAGTAGGAGACGAACTGATCGATGGAAAATTCTGTCATGAATCCTCCTAGCACATTGTCCACCCAGTGGTCTACTGTGCGAGTGATGGCGTTATCAGCCTTCTCTAATTGCTATATCAATTCTGGGGTCCACTGTGTGACCCGCTCGTCCTTCCAACACTTCTGAAATTCGACCAACCTTGTGAGGCACTCTTGGAGCTCGATCGCAATTGTTACAAAGAATATATCGTAGATCTCCATGAAAACATACTTATTTTTCCACTCTTCGGTGGTCAACCTCTTACTACGGTTTTATTTTACTGCGAATTCCTGAACTTACTATTCAAACCATTCATAAATTTATTTTCTTTCAGGTTTCTAGTACGGCCTTGGCATTACCCGATCCCTCTCTCAAAATGATCCTGGTCCTAGAAACGGAACCATTTGTTGGCTTGAGGGGTCCTGACCCAGGTTCGGAGGTGAAGGTTTGCCAACAAACCCCTATACTACTGGCCCTTTTTGCAGTGACCTACTTGCGCAAGCCAAAGTCTCACCCGAAGTAGTATGGGAGGGTGCTAGAACCAGGTTTCCGCACCCTGGGAGAGGGCGGGTAAGTCAGGCAGAGCTGCGTTCGACTTCACAAATATCAAATCGCATATTACATAACCCAGATCTATCAATCCCTTTGCATCCACGTGCGTAATACCATATATAATCACAATAAATAATAGATACAGGACAATAAAGCAACTACCGTAGTTATTCCTTCCCAAAGTCTAATAAACAGATTCAGATCAATTGTCAACGCAGCATAAGTACTTAACACAGTTACTGGTGGAGCTCAATATAGTCTTATGTGTAACATAACAGATATAGATCGCAGTATAAACAAGTAACACAAGTACTTTCGCAGCTTAAATCAATGACAGAGAGCATACATCATCAGGTATCACAGATTCATAAGTCCAATAGATTCAGATATTCAACAGCCTTCCGCATTCATTAATCCTTCGGATCCTTTTACAATACCCAAAACCCAACCTACGCACACAACAGGACTGAGGACCTTCACGCACATAGCCAGCAGGAGTCATTTCCCCAAAAACCCAAAATAGATCTACTAATTCTCAATTCGCACCAATCTTAGTTTTATATATGCCTTACAACTCAAAAAGGTTCAATTACTTATACTACTTTAGCCTACGCATCCAATGGTTCACAAACTATGGTTTGAGGACTCTTGGTCTACCCTTGACCCATTTACAATGCATTAGGGGCTTTGACCCACCCCAAAACCCCTGCATTAAAATATAATAAAAAATATACAAAAATGGACCAAATTCGCAGCTTTTTTAGGAGACCCTGTTCCAACAAGAACTGTGTAGCTATCGCATCGTAGCTACAAAGGACACCTTAGCACTTTGGGAGGATGCATTAGCAACAATCAGATTCAGCATAAAACGAATGATATTTCCAGTTTTAATTTGTTTTCTTGGTATGATTGCGTAAGTAATTTTAACATTTTAGGTAGTCGAAGTAGTTTCAAGAAGTTTAGCAGTTACGAACTATTTGGATGTATTTAAGTAGATATAAATAAAGAAAAGGGATTCCGAGTTTTGGACCTCTGGATGACAGTTAATTTGGTACTGAATTTTCTGAGAAATTATGAAAGAAGATCAAGTTTCCTACACCAGTTGATGTTGATATGTCTTTCCAATTTGGCTTTGTGTTTATTCCTATTTGAATGTAGTGAAGTAATGAAGTTGCGGGTCTCTTTTTACATCTGTAAGTAAGAGTTAAACAATCCTTAATGTGCGCTCCTTCACTCCATCTCTTCTCCTTTCACAAATTCTCTCTGAAACTTAAAAGTAATAGATTATGTCTTTACAGCATATTATTTTGAGTTTCCCCTCTCTTCACAAACTCCTGATGAAACTTTAAAGTAATAGATTCTGTCTTTTTAGCATATTCTTTTGAGTTTCCTCTCTCTCCATGAATTTCCTCTTAAACTTAAAAGTGATAGATTATGTTTCTCGACATATCATTTTGAGTTTCCTTTATAGTTATTCTTTTCATTTCATTCAAATATCAACAGTTTATGGCATTGTGAAGGCTTTAATTTTATCAAATTATTGATGGTATTAAGTAATTAAATTCCAAAGGTGTTAAACAGAGGCCATTTGATATTGTAATTTTGATATACATTTATAAAATTTCTTAAGCATTCATTCCTTACCACAACCAAGGGATTATTTCTTGAGATACAACAAGTACAAAACTCACCACTTGGGTACACTACCCACAAACCAATTTTATGGATCAACTCCTCACAAAACCAATACCCCGGCAAATCAATGCAAGAAGTCTTAGAAGAAAGAAAAGAAATATTTTAGAAAAGCCTAGAATCCCAAACAATGTGATCAAAATTCCACGTGTTTGATGAGGTAAATGTATGGGAAGAACCATGAATTTGAAAGCAATACTATAATCATATGATAATACTCATCATGTTCTTTCTAATGATAAGTGACACCACATAACTCCTCACTATTGAGGATATATTCCTTCTCAAAGTTGAAGCCTCGATAATTCTGGGAAGAGGAAGTGGAGACTGCATGTTACCTGGTTAATAGATCACCTTCATCAACGTTGGAGGGTAAAACTCCACATGAGGTATGGACTGGTAAGAAAACGTCTCTTTCACATCTTAGTGTATTTTCCTATGATTCATATCATGGAAAATTTTAGGGGCTAATATTCGCAAGTGGGCTAATTTTCCATGGTTTTTCCAAAAAAAAAGATTCGCCAATTTCCATTTTTTTATAAAAATGATTCGCCCAAATTTTACAATATAAAATTATTTTACATTAAAATTCGCCCACATTATATAGACAATATATATAATATCATTATAAATTTGAATAATTTTACAAATACATCAATAAAAATTTTATAGTTTTCATATTAGGGACTAGTGAGATTCGCCAATTTTTTAAACTTCAAGATAATTTTCCATCCTTAAAATTATCCCTGATTCATATGTACATGTTCCAAAGGAGAAAATAACCAAGTTGGATAGTAAATCTGAAAGGTGCATATTTATTAGGTATAAGAATGGTTTAAAAGGTTATAAGCTTTGGAACCCATAAACAAAGAAGGTTGTGTACAACCAACATGTAGTGTTTAGAGAGGTGAAATATGTTATTAAACATGAAGTTCTACCAAAGGAACCTGAAAAGATAGAGTTTGATCTCAAGGAGGAAGAATCGGACTCTATAACAAAACAAGAATCAGAAGAGGAAGAGCTAGAAAATCCAACTTTGAGAAGATCAGTTCGAGAGAGAAGGAAACCATAAAGGTATAGTCCATCTTCTTTCTATTAAAATTTTTCTTTATCTATTACTGATGATGATCCTAGAACTGTTAGGGAGGAAGTAGATGAAAAGGACAGCAAACTATGGAAAGAGGTCATGGTTTATGAAATGACATCTATAGAAAAAATTACATCTGGTGGAGTTGTCGGCTAAAAGGAAACACATTGGAAGAAAATGGGTGCTTAAAAAGAATATGAATCCAAAAGGAAAGGTGGAGAAATAAAAATCTTGGTTGGTAGCAAAAGGTTATTCCCAGGTGTCGAGAATTGATTTTGGTGATATTTTTTCTCCTATTACCAAGTTAACTTCTATTAGATTACTTGTATCTGTTGATGCTACTTTTGATTTTGAGGTAGAACAGATGGATGTGAAGACAACATTTCTTCACTGGGATATTGAAGAAGGGATATACATGAAGCAACCTTAAGGTTTTGTGGTGAAGGGTAAGAAATAACTGGTATGCAAGTTAAAAAATCCTTTATATGGGTTAAAATAGTCACCAAGGATGTGGTATCAGAAATTTGATACATATATACGGGGACTTAGCTTCACCTAAAGAAAAGTGGATCATTGTGTGTATTTTAAATTTATTGATGATATTTGGTCTTGTATGGGGATGATATGTTGTTGATTGGAAATGAAAAACAAATTATCCAGAATTTGAAGACCTAATTGTCCTCCAAATTCGACATGAATCATATTGGTGTTGAAAAATATATTTTGGTAATGGAAATTAAATGAGATCGAGCAAAGAGTAAGCTCTAGTTAAACCAAAGGAAGTATGTTGAGACAATACTTCAAAGGTTTAATATGTAGGATAGTAAACCGGTAAAGATTCATATTCCTGTAGGTGTAAAGTTATATGTTGAATTGTGTCCCAAGACACAAGAAGAGGAAGATGACATGTCCTATGTTCCATATGCAAGCGCAGTCGGTATCATGATGTATGCAATGGTATGTACTAGACTAGACATTGCAGATGCAGTGGGAGTATTGAGTAGGTTTATGTCAAAACCAGGGAAGGAGCATTGGACAACAATGAAGCGAGTTTTTAGGCATTGTTTTGGCACTAGTGATTATGGTTTGTGCTACCAAGGAAGACCAATATTGGAAAAAATTTTGGACATCCATGGAATTGTTGATGTAGACTGGGCTGGAGATCTAGATTAGAGAAGATCCACAAGTGGGTATGTGTTTAACCTGTTTGGAGGAGTAGTCAGTTGGATGAGAAAAAGATAGTTTGTAGTGAATATTGTTGAAATTCAACAAGAAAATTTCAGCACCCATGCCTACTGCATTAAGCACCTACACTAGGGTGGGGCCCACAGGGCTAAATTTGGTGCATGTCTATTTTAGTTATCCCTTAATTAAGATGGACAATAAAATGTAATCTAGTCTCAAAATAACTTGTAATAGTTAACTGAGAGTGATAAACTCATTTAGCTCATGAATTTCGAGTTAGAGGTAGTTGGTGAGGCATGCAAAGTAATTCTAGTTGTAACAGAGTTTGAAGTGCAGTGGTGCATTAGTTAATGCAAATTGTAATCATTTTAACTCAGTTAAATGAGTTAAATTCAGTTGTGCTAGTTGTAACTGCCTGATACACTAGTGAGATATCAAGTGAATTAAATATTACTTAATTCGCAATCAGTGATCTCACATACAACTAAGGATTTACTATTATTAGTTGCATGCATTTCAAATCCAGTGGATGCCCAGTTGAGATCTAGGTGAAAGGGAAGTTGACTATCAGTTGTAGGATTATTGGGTTGCACCCATGCAACCAAACACCCATTGGAGTGCCCCTGATACTTGCACAATCAAGGAAGGTCAAAATTCCTATTCTTTAGGGATTGCATTCATCAGGGATTACGCAAGCAAGGAAGGTGGTCATTTTTATGTATGACAGTGTGAGACAATTAGTTGAGTACAGGAGGGTCTTGTGACAAGAGTTGTATGTAGTTGTTTCAAGATTCCATGTTGAGTATACAATAGAAGATAGTGGGGTTTTCAGCAGCAAGATTTCCCCGGAAAAATATATGTGTTATGGCTTTATTGATTCTTCTTTGCTTCATGTGATTAGCAATTGTGTTTTTAATTCTGCAAAATATTTGTAGAAGAGATTCAGTATTTAACTTTAGTACATTGTTAGATCAGATTGAATCCATGATATACATGCTTGTTGTATAATTTCTGCATGGTATCAGAGCACAGGAAATCAAAATTGTGAAGAAGGAGTTGAGTTTGTAACTGGATAGAATTCGAATTTGCATAAACACTTTCTTGGTGCTACAGCTGATTCAGGATCGAAATGGATTTCAATGGATTGAGGTTGGAGTATGCACTCGAGGGCAGCTCAAACTATATTTCTTGGAAGGACAGGATGGAGACAGTACTTGAAGACAATGGCTTGAAGGAATTCATTGACAATGATGTTCCCAAACTCGTTGTGATATATGTTGCAAATTTTGATGCATGGAAAAAGAAAGTGGTAAAGGCGAGGAGGATCCTATTAGAGGGAGTACGAGATAACATTGTCACAAGCCTCGATGGGAAAGACACACCATATGCAATGTGGAAGGCTTTGTCGGATCTATTCCAGAGTAGAAACGACCATAGGTAATTGGTGCTCAAAGATAAATCAAGAAGATCAAGATGGAGAAAGGTGACTCCATACAAAAATATCTAACAAAGTTTGTCTAATGTCGGGATGAACTGGGGGGCATAAGTATAATTTCCGCTAATGATGATTTGGTGAGCTTGGCTCCCCTGGGACTTTGCAAGAGTTGACACAGTTATTAAGACTCTGTCAATGGAAGGGAAAAGATGCCAGATTGGGAACAACTCTGTTCAAATTTGGTGCAGGAGGAGTTCATACGTAACACCAGAGATGGATCTTCCTCTAAGAATTAAGATGAAGGAGATTGTGCTTTGGATGCTAAGGTGAAGAAGTGGAAGGGGAAGAAATTCCATTCTAAATATGAGTCCAAAAATGGAAAGAAGTAGGACATGTCCAAGGTAATGTGTTTTCATTGTCACGAGCATGGGAATTATGCTAATAATTGTCCACAAAAGAAGAAGAACAAGAAGGATGGAGGATATGTAGTTGGTGAGGCTTTGGCCTCGCAATTTTAGTTTGACTTCTCGTTAATCGCATGCATGGTGTTAAGTGCATTAGGATCTGTGTGTTATTTGGATAGTGGCACTTCCTTTCACATGACGGGAGACAAGGAAATTTTCAGTAACTTGGAGGAGAAGGATTGTTACATGTTATTTTGTCATCATGAAATTTGACTGTCTATATAGGTTCATCACTACCTATATTATGCTCCCTTAGAATTCAAAAACCCTAATATTCCTAAACCAAGTCTTGGAATTGGAGAAAATCTCATTAAAACCCTTAAAATTCTAACTCCCCACTTTTCCTAGTTCTTTCTTGCGGATCTGTGGATATTTGTTCTATAGCTTACAGCAGCTCCCGCACGTTCTACTTATAAAACTTGTGGACCCTCGTAAACAGTCAAATAAAGGAAAAATTAAGTTCTAGAAGCCCAGCTGGTCGAATATTCTCCCAACTAGAAGCTTCTAGACACGCGATCAGTTTGATATTTATCCCTCCACTCTTGGAGATCTATCCCTCCATTCATAGAGCTTATCCCTTGGTCTGTGGAGCTCAAATCCCTTCATGAGAGGAATCCATCCCCCTCTTCGTGGAACTGAAACTACCTCCATTTCCCTATAAATTGAGCTCATGTTTCAGTCTCAAGGGTAGCATATGTGAGATAATTGCTGAATAAATTCTCAAGAGAGCATACTCTCTACACTAGTTGTTGTTGGAATGAGAATGATAACACCCTTATGTCCATAACTCCATGTTGGTTCAAAGAGAGGAAGGCTTGTCAAACTGAAGGAGGAATGATTGTTCACGACCTCGGGAGAAACTTGTACGACATCAAGGCATCAAGTTGTAAAGTTACTCTTTTCATTCAAGATAATACATATGGATCTCCTTTTCTCATTCAGTTTTTCTTGTGCTTATTTGAATAATTCAATACTTAGAGACTAAGTTAGATTAGTTATTCTTAATTATTATATGTTGCAGGTGCTTTTAATTCTTTTTTATGTCTTTGATTGTAGTTTCTACTTACTGAAGAAGCCTCTTTGGAGTGACTGGATAAAATACTGCACTGAACGTTGGATTTCAATGTAGGGGCATGTCCTCTTTATTTGTTTATAATAATTCTGAATTGCAATAATCTAGAAAAAATATTTACAAATGGATGTTTGTTTCTAGCTATTCGTAAAATACTAGGGAGATCGCTCTTATCCGCAAGAGGGATTAATCCGCATAACAAAATGGCAACTCAGCTGGGGAATAGAAATTAGTTTTCCTTTTTTAATTTTCAGTTTGAATTTTAAGAGTTTTCTGATTTTGATTAGTCTAAAATTGGGTTGGGTAGATAACTTATAAGAATCCCTGAAAAGAAAATCTTAATGTTTATTTTTTCTGTATTTTTCCTGGAAACTGTGGTTTTTATTTGAAAACAGTGCGGTAGCCTCCACAATTTTTAGTTCAGAACAGTGTAGTACCGCTCTGTTCTCCATTAGAACTTGTGGACCTGTGGAAAATTTTTGAAAATTTTAAAATTCTCTTTTTAGGAGCCAGATTACATGATTCTTTGTGTTTGCCCTAGTCTACCTTAGCTGTCAAAATCTTATGTGTGAGTTTCTTTTCAGCAACTTTTGCGTTTGTGTGAATTTTCATCTGACTTGCATTTTATGAGTGAGTGTTTGCCCTACTTTCTTGCTGCTCCATATAAGAAAATTTCATATACCTTGGCTTACTTTTATGATGGTGTTCTGAGCCATTAAACCCATTGCAAACCTCAATTTTATTAAAATTGTTTTCATTTTCATTTTCAAATTTAGAATAGCTTTTAGCTTACTAAGGCCTGATTTTCACACCAAACCATTGTTGGATGTTTTCATTTTTGCTGAGATAAGTAGAAACTCTTCTTGGTTCAATAAAAAACTAGGAGAAAATGTCCTCAAAACTTTCTAGATAGACTTCAAAATTAGGGTTTTTCTTTTGATTTTGAATTTTATGTTTTTTAGGAGTTTTAGATATTGTTTTCTTTTTGGAAATAGTTTGTTTAATGATTTGTAGTTTCTGATCTGATTGATTAAGGGATTTCATTTCGAACGAGTAATTGATCATTTTGTGAAATTGAGTTCTCAAAGAAATCTTCTTCTTTTTAAAGATTTTGTTTATGAATGAAAGAATTGGTTCTTTTAGAAAATTGTTAAATCTCTCAATCTTTCCCTTAAATAAGATTCATTGAAAAGAAAAGAGTTGCACTTTTTCATTTAGATGCATTTAGCGTATTTTTTATTTGAGTCATAAAACATCATTGAATTTTCACTTCCCTACCTTATGTCTTAAGAAACAAACAAATTAAAAACAACACTTTAATAAAATCAATCTAGATATTTTACATTTCCTAGGGCTCTTTTCCACCAATATAGCATAGGCTAGTGTCTTGGAACAGGTTGTAATTAACATTCCAAGATAGGTTAAACAAACAAGTAGCAATATTACAGTAGGAAAAATCCAATTGTAGCATTTGTGCTCTAGGAAGCTCTTTTTAAAAGAGTCAAGCACGAGATCATGTTGGAACCAGTGAGGTAATCGTACCTATCCCATTGGGAAAGATAGCAGATGTGAACGTATTAAAAATGGTAAACCTCTGATAGACCATTGTCAAGGAGCCTTGGGTCACTTGTTGGTAAACCTTGGATTATATCAAGGAGCCTTCAAGGGGATTGAGCTAGTTACTTTGCCCTTGCGTGTATATCGGATCGTAGACTATTCCCCCAGGCACATTTGTTCCCATTAGTGACCTTAGTGGCTATAAACTTTAGGATTTTTTGCAAAGGTGACGGTGGATGGAAGGTCCCACTGTACCGGGAGCAGACATCTACTAGACTCACTTGGTCTTTCTGGAGGGTTCTCTTCACTTCGAGATGGCATAATTAGAGAGAATTGCACTAGACTGTTTCATTAAGCAGGTTGTCGGGGTAACTATTCCAACCACCATTTCCACATTAGAATTCTACGAAGTTGGATTTCATCACCAACTAGTGTTTTTAGTGTGGGAATCTACTGTTTGTGTGTGAATTGATCTCTTAGAGTTTGTAGGTGTGTGATCAATTTGATTGTTTCCTTAGAGACTTTAGGATATTTTGTTGAAATTTTCTTTGATTTCGTGTGCTAAAAACTTTTAATCGTGGTTGAATTACCTAGGCAATCACATAGAATGCAAGGGAAACCCCCTGAGTACGCACCAAGCCAGTTAGAAAATCTTAAATCTAAGAAAGGACAACCATCAGGGACTGGATCAAATGAACACGAGGAAACATCAGTAATTATACATCTTGATTACGAAGTAGATCAACCTCAAACAGAAAAGAGTTCTCAAAGAAAACTTACAATTTCTCAACTTGTTGAACTTGCGTCCACAACTAGTGAATTATCAGCTACTGAGCCTGAAATTTCTGAAGCATAAACTAAACCTGCTACATCTGAGCCTGCTTCAGAGTTCATCACTCCAACCCCTGGCCATCCTAATTCACCTCGAGTGAAGTTTCGTATCATTGATAACCTTCCTCCTGGCCTCATTAGCATTGAAGAAATTACTCACACAAAGGAAGAAGTTGTTCTTCCTTCACATCAGGGATATTTAGATCTTAGGCCAAGTGAATCGGTTTACTATAGCCCTTTCAAACAAGATCCTTGGTATTCTCAATTGACAGACTTTATACACAATTTTGGTCTAAACTATTCACCACCTCGAATTCCTTTTTACGCCATACCAAGAGGTAATTACAGAATTTCATTAAACATGTCTGGTGAGTCATCCATGTTTTTGCATCACTAGAATCATATTTGTATGGTGGTTCGTTTGTTCCTGCGGGATACCAGTTTCTTTCTGGTATTTTCTCAAGATCAACTCCTTCTCCCGAAAAAATTATACCATCACCTGGTCCAAATGAATCACATACAGAAAATTTGAATGCAGAACAAGTTTATATGATGTCTGGAAACATTCCTAACCTTGACCCTCAAAGTAGTAACTTACCGCCTAGGGGGAATCTTCAAGGCAGTATTTTACTACCTGGGGGTCAACCTCAAGGACAATACATACCTCAAGGACAGTACATACCTCAAGGCCAATACATACCTCAAGTACAATATCAAACTCAAGGGCAGTACTCAATTCAGGGTCTGCAACCTCTTCAAGGACAGTACCCTATGCCAGGGCAACCGTATTTCTAAGGACAACAGCCTCCTTTAGGGCCACAGTTCCACCTGGAACAGAAATTGTTTTAGGGAGGTCAATATTTTAGTGGGAATAATCCAGCCAACTATCAAACCTACGTTCCAAATTATCAACCTAGTTATGGTTCGTCTCATGCAGCACAACCTTCAAAGGGAGCTCCATATCCTGGAGTAAACATGGTGTGGAATCCAACACAAACTCAATAGAATTTGCAACCTAACATGAAATTACCTTATAATCAACCTGGTGAGCCAATTGGTTACAATCAAATCTAGCAACTTTTCCAACCTACGCTTCAAGTTATACCACGGATATCTGCACCTAGTACCATTCAGCAACCTAGTCCGAGTACACCTAGGACTCCACCTCAAACTGTTGCATCAACTTCTGTTCAACCTACCACACCTATCCCTGGAATTTCTACAGCCCCTATTTCTACAACCCCTTAAGTATCACAACAAATACCTCAAGTCACTACACAACAACCTGGGCCCACAATTCAGACTATTGTTCAAATGCTTGCGAGACAACCTGGTACAAGTACAATTGCAACAAGCCAACCTCAATTTTGATATCAACAGTATCAAGAGTAGTATTAAGGGCAGCATCAACCGTACCCTGGTTACACGTATCAGATACCAGCTCAACCTCAATATGGTTCAGCCAATCATGGTTATCCGGGAGGCATTCCAATCCCAAATGCACAGGCTATTCCAGGATATCCTGGATATCCTCCTCCCGGTACTAGTATAGTTCCGCAAGGTTATCAATTTGCTTAGCAGGATCCTAACCATCGGTTTCCATTCATAGCAACTTTAGATTTACCTGATTTTTCATGCCTAACAAATTATCCAATCTATTATCTTCCATATTGGCCGCCAATGTTGAATAAGTTGCCCAGTGATATTCCTAAGTTTGAAGGTAAATCAGGAGAGGACCCCTCAAACCATGTCATGACTTACCACCTCTGGTGTGCATCCAACAATTTGATTGATGATTCCATTCGATTAAGATTGTTTCAGAGAACACTGATAGGTTTAGCTGCAAAATGGTATATTGAAATACCACGTGGCTCATTCAAAAATTTCAACGCATTAGCAACAACTTTCTTAAAAAAATTTCAATTGCCAATTAGATACGGCAATGGCACAGAACTCTTGACTTCATTAAAACAATCTAAGTCTATGTACATATCAGATCACATACATGAATGGAGACGTATAAGACGTTTAGTGAAATTTTTTATTCCAGATCAGATTTTGGCAGAATGGTTCATCAAATCATTACTTCCCAAGATCACTGAAGTTGTGGCTAAGGGAGGGGTTGTTACAGAAGAACAGGTCATTGCTCAAGCTCAGTACTTAGACCTCGTATATACACAGTCTGGTACTTTATACGAAAAAACTCCTGACTTACCACGTCCTGGTCAAATAACTGCAACTCCTTTAGGGTCTCATGCTGCAGATGGTGTAATTGGTTTAGTTAGCGCTAATAAGAGTAAGAAGAAGTCCTCCAAAACTACTTCTCCTATCATAACTTTACCAGATTCACCAAAAGGAGATTCTTCCCTTGAAACTTATGCTGACATTCATGTTATAGATTCATCTACATCTAAATCAAGAACTGGTAATAAGAAGAAAGGAAAGAATAAAAGCAAAAAAACTTCATCTCCCAAAGAGAAAACCAAAAAGAATGAACCATCTGATGATAAAATAAAACCTCATTATCCTTGTCTTATCTGTGACGAGGATCACTTTACCAAAGAGTGCCCACATCGGTCTGAGGTCTCTAAATTCGTCAAAGGTTCACCCACACCCACTATCTTGAAGGATCCTTTTCCTACTCAAGATAGCAAAATGATAGGATCTTCTTCAAATTCATCGGCAAATATTTTTAATGATGTCTGAGGTTATGGTTACGATGCGATCGCAAGATTATGGAAATAAAAATCTTGTAACTAGTAAAGAGATAGAAAATTCTAATTCAACACCAGTTGTATCTCCTTCGGTTTCTGATCCACTTCATATCGAGAAACCTAATCCTGATCTAGTGATTAAACTACTTGCTAAAGGTGTACTTAAAAAATCAGCGTTCAATCCACATGCGAGAGCTTCTCATAACTACAACATTGTTGAATACTTGGTGATATCCCCTTCAGCAATGTCAGGCTTAGAAGTGCTACAATCATGTCTGGTACAAAGGAAATTAATTTTATCAACTATTGGAGCTATAGATCCTCAGGATTCTAACCTCATAGTCTTTGATCTATAAAATTTTACGTCGAGACTCCCTCATCAGATGGCTTTTCAGATTCCAGTATTAGTAAAAACAGACGAGTTTTTCGTACTGTAATTGATGAGGGGGCATCCACGTGCATAATGTCGTTAAACTGTTGGAAAAATCTTGGTTCTCCTGCACTCAACCAATCTCTGGTAATCCTTAAAGCCTTTAATGGAAGAGGATTCTATCAGTTTGGAATACTCTAGGATCTACCTTTAGAAGTAAAAGGCAAAACTGTTAATCTAGATGTGGAATTTGTTGATGCCCCTATGGATTACAACCTTATTTTAGGTCGTAGTTGGTCTTATTCCATGACTGTTGTCGTTTCATCTATCTTTCGGTTAGTCATGTTTCCTCATAAAGGAAAGATTGTGAAATCGATCAGTTGTCATATTATTCATCCGACCCTGCTTCTACAGACAGTATCCAACATGTTGGAAAATCGACTATCCCATATGAATTTTTTGGTGTAGGCTTAGTAAAGGACTCCGCTTTGATGGGAACTTTCTCTATGCCTCCAACCAACTTACCGCGTACCATTGCCAACATCAATATGATTTCATCAAGCTCTATACCATTCGATGACACTTGGGTAGTGCCTTCAGAGTCAGAATTGGATTCTTTCAATGGCGAGATGCCTTTGAGTCCTTTTGAGATGGCATATGTGGCAGTACAGTAATTTTCTGACACACTTTCAAATAATCCAAATCCAATGAATTTTATCACTAAAGAATATTATTTACTAATAAGCTCAGCCTTGACATCAATTTCTGATCCTTTTCAACAAGTGTTTCACACTGAGGAAAGTATTCGAGAATTTTGTCTGTGGATGAATTACCCTGGGACGATCTACATCATAGATCTTCGTTTTTACTTGAACTTGATAGGTTTGAAAATTATTTTTCATCTGTTTTTACGATTTATTATTTCAAGGAACCATAGAATCCCATATCGATTACAAATTCGGATTCTGAGATTAATTTGGGAAACATTTCTACAATTGTTCCTATTGACATATCAGTTAAACCTAGAATTGTTGAAAACATTCATATAGGCGCTTCTTGTACGATTGAAGAGATTAATACATATAAAGCCCTATTTCAATATTTCTGAGACATTTTTCCTGGTCTTATAAAGAGATGCCAGGAATCGATCCAAATATTGTCGTTCATGAAATAAAGACATACTTGAATGCCAAGCCTATTAGACAAAGATTGTGTCCAATACATCTGAGAAAAGTTGCTGCTATTAAAGTTGAAGTTGAAAAAATACTACGAGCAGGATTTATTTATCCAATCCCATTGACGGATTGGGTATATAATATATTTCCCGTTACCAAAAAACAAGGGACTATACGAGTATGTGTTGATTATAGGGATATCATTAAAGCATGTCCAAAAGAAAATTATCCTACCCCCTATATCGACCAAATTATTGATGATTGTGCCAGAAATGAAATGTTTTCATTTATGGATGGATTTTCCGGATATAATCAAATCAACATACTCCCTATTGATCAACCAAAAATAGTGTTTATATGTCCTTGGGAAACATTTTCTTTGCAAACTACCTTTCAGATTAAAAAATGCTGGTGCAACTTTTCAAAGAGCCATGTCTTATGCTTTTCACGATATCAAACATGTTGTACAACCTTATCTAGATGATTTACCTGCTCACTCATTACACAGAGATGATCATCCTACTCACTTACGAGCTATTTTCATGAGATGTAGGCATTACAAGATTTGTTTGAATCTGCACAAATGTGTTTTTTGTGTGTAATTAGGACGATTACTGGGATTTTTCTTTTTGAAAGCTGGAATCCATGTCGACCCCTCAAAGGTTGAGGCCATCATAAATTAACCTCATCCTTCCACACTTCACCAACTCCAAAGTTTGTAAGGGAAAGCAAACTTTCTATGTAGATTTATCCCGAACTATGCTGAGTTAACAAAAGGTTTTACCCGGTTTTTGAAATAGAATGTTCCTTTTATTTGGGATGAGATTGCTGATCAATCTTTTGATGCTCTAAAACATGCGTTGACCCATGCACCGTTATTGCATCTACCCAATTACAACCGTGACTATTTTTTATACTTAGCAGCCTCTGATTCCACCATTGGAATGGTTCTAGTTCAAGAAGATGAATCTCACAATGAGCATGTGATCTATTATCTAAGTTGGAATCTGAATCTGACCGAAATTAAATATTCACATGTGAAGAAATTGGCCTTGGCAGCAGTTTAAGTTGTCCAACGATTTTGTCACTACATATTGTTATGAAAAACAACTATGATATCTAATTGCAACCCGATGATGTATATTTTGACAAAATAATTACTCAGAAGAAAATACTCTAAATGGATTGTCATCCTACAAGAGTTTGATTTGGAATTTGAGAAATCTAAATCAAAGAAATCATTGGTGTTTGCAGAACTTATGTGTGACTTTCCCAATACTGAGATAGAAACCGTGGTAGAGAATCCCATCACCGATGAATGTCTGTTTCTTATGAGTACGTTAGATCCATGGTATGGAGATATCATCATTTATCTTCAAACCCAAACCTTTCGCCCAAATCTTTCATGATCAAATTGATGGAGAATCTGATATCAATCCCAGCAATACAATATTGTTGGTGATACACTTTATCGTCGTGGTGCGGATTCTGTTTTTCGACATTGTATAACTCATGAAGAGGCTGAAAGGGTTTTGAATGACTGCCACCCTGGAGCATGTGGTGGTCATATGTTTGGGTTTTCCACAGCCCAAAATATATTGCGCATTGGCTATTTTTGGTAGTCATTTCTCAAAGATTGTATTATTGTGGTCCAAAAATTCCGCAACTACCAAATTTTTTATCGAAATATGTGTGTGCTTCCAGCCCCTCTTCACCCAATAATTGTTTTTGGTCCTTTTGTGAAATGGGTCATTGATTTCATTACATGTAACCCTCACTCGGCCGGGGGGCATGGGTATATTATTCCCGTTGTAGATTACTTTACCAAATAGGCTGAGGCGAAGCCTACATTCGTGATAGATGGCAAAAATATAGCTACATTTGTATTCAATCATGTGATTGCTCGTTTCGGTGTACCCCAAGCTATTATCACAGATCATGGGAATCATTTTCGAAATATAATGATGATCGAACTTTCCAATCAACTTGGCCTACACCATGATAATTTTACTCCATATTACCCACAGGCTAAAGGTCAGATTGAAGCCGTTAATAAATTTTTAACCACCATGATTAAACATATTATCGGAACTCACAAATCGAATTGGCATACCATTCTTTTTTCGGCACTATGGGAATATTGAACCTCATCAAAAACTGCTACAGGGTTCACTCCTTTTCAACTGGTCTACGATTTAGAATTTGTGTTAACCATTGAATGCGAAATACCATCACTCCAATTAGCCATAGAGTTACTACCAGCTACCTCTGAAGAGTAAAAACGCTTTTTGTACTTAGCACAATTATATGAGACTCGGTGCACCACTGCATTAGTTGTCGAAGCTCATAAGAAACGTGTAAAAGCTCAGTATGATCAAAGTGTTATATCTCGTGTTTTTTCAGAAGGTGACCTAGTCTTAGTATATGATCAAGCTAATGATAAGCTAGGTGCTGAGAAATTCGAACCGATGTGGCATGGTCCCTACATTTTCAAGCGAGTGCTTGCCAAACGGGCCTATGATTTGACTGATTATGACGGGGTCTCTTTAGATAAGCCCAGAAATGGTCTTTATCTAAAGAGATATTATGCTTGACTCTCATGTGAATATCTCACTTTTATATTAGTCATTTTTTAGATAGTGTGCTTTAGATTATATAAGTGTGTCTAGATTAAGTTTTCTTTTACTACTATCACTTCTTATCTTGATTACTATTGATATTGCAAATTTCAACATCCCTTCAAACATACATTTATTTTACTGATGGTGCTTGTTGTAGTACACGGAATATCTCTTCCACAACTTGGGTTATCTATTCACCCACTGATGAGTTAGTTTTTATGCATGGGGTAAGCATTGGTCAAACAATGAACAATATTTCAGAATATAGCGCAGTAATTGAGTTATTATCTGATTCCATTTCATTTGGTATTCGACGTTTGATCATTAGGTTAGATTCAGAACTCATTGTATTACATTTAAACAGAGTATACGCAATTAAAAATCCAATGTTAATGAGATTATTTTTGAAGTTTTGTCTCTTGGAACGACAGTTTGATTACATCAAATATCAACGCATTTCAAGAAATTTAAACACATTGGCTGATGCATTAGCTAATCGTGTTCTAAATAGACATTTTCAACATTAAAAAATTAAATAAAAAACAAATATTCGATATATGTTGAACAAGATACTCAGAGAAAGTAGTAATATCATAGATGGGTTTGTTTTCAAAAAATATTACATCGTCTATGATCATAGATTTAAACACCTTATGATCTAATAGTTATTGATACTATATATATATATATATATCCACAATGATCATCCACTATCTGTGATGATGATCATGGTAGTAGACTATGGCAGGCGCCACCTTGCGCAGGAATCTCCTAAACTATCCTGGTACACCTATAATATGTCTCTGAAGCCGTAGAGGAATGTCATTTGTCTCTGTCTCAAGAATATCTATGGTTAACCTCTCCAGGTTGTGTTCCATATCATTTAGGATCTCTGCTACCTGATCCTGTGGTGGTGCTATAGGCTATGTTTTCCGCCTATCAAAGCGATGGAGTGTAGCTAGTCGTCATGGACCAACATCTGCATTTAAATATTGTTATCAGTATTGGACGATAATATATATATATATATATATATATTAAGAACATCAAAATAGTTCGCTTACCTAATTCGTCCCATTGTGCCCCTAGAGACAAGGACATCTCAGGATCACCTCTGAAATCTATACCTGCATAGGGGAAGTCTTTGATTATGAAGACTTGTTTCTTTTTCCACATAAAGTATGTCAAAGTGAATCGAACCACTGAACTTCCATCGCCACCATGGCGGGCCATTAATTCAACTCAATGTACCATCCAAGGTTCCTAAGGTTCCCCATTATCTATTGGAATAAGCTGAGGGGCGAGAAGTGGGATTTTCTCCAAAGCAAAAGAAATCAAAATGGCGCCATAACCAAATTTTTTTAACTTTGCTTTCTTTGCTCTGGTTAGTTAGCCTTTCATGTTGGCCAATACCCCTTCGCACCAGTTGAATATGGTGCCTTTGAAACACTCTATCGTGGTCTACATTTGAGATTTAGTGGCTACATGTGGAGCCACACTCCCACACAACCTGGTTACCGTGAATGCAATTACTTTGAGATCTAATCACAAGATAGTTTTTATGTCTATGCGATTATCCTTTGGATATGCCTCATCATTGCAAAACTGTTTTTTGTAGCTAGCAATGGGTAGGCCACCCTATCTAGCCCCAAACAAGGATATGTTTTCTCCTCTTCGGGAAAATCCAGTGAGAGAACAGATATCCTCGAGCTCGATTTTGAGCCGATGGTCACCAATGATAAAGCACTAATATTGAACATCCCATGTGTTCACTAACCATGTCATCAACTCTACCTGTGCTTTCATACCTTGAATCGCCCAAAACTTATATAAACCACAATTTCTTAACACAAACATTGTTACGGGATCATTCATGGCTTCATTTTCTATAGCCTCATGCTCACATTCTCTCCACTCTAGCATGGTGAAATAACCTACAAATAAACATATTTGAAAGTTAGAAACCATTGGAGTGAAAAAATTTAATCATTTCTAAGATAATTTGTAAATTTTAAAATGCTCACGGCAGCCCCATAGTTTTTGTGTGGAGACAGTGCGGACATCTTCACGGGCTCCACACAAAAAGCATGGTCGCCCGATAAATTTCCTTTGGAAAAATTATCGGGGTGCGCAGGTAGCGCGCGTATAACCAGCGGGCCCCTGAGAGCGGATTTTTGAACATAAATTCCTCTTAAAAAATGAAATTAAAGCTAAAAATGAGAATTGAAATGGATAGAAATGAAGAGTAGGATGATATGTATTACATGGTCCTGACAAATCACGGAATGAACGATCAGTCCTCTCGATATTAGCTTTGGAACGTTTTTTCCAAAAGCTCTCAACTCACTTCTCTGAAGATAAAAGGTGAAAATGATTTTGTTAAACTCCTTTTTATATTTTTTGAATGAATAAAATAATTTATTTTATTTATTTTTCACTTTCAAAAGTTATTATTCAATATTTTTACTTCTCTAGAATAGGTATTTTTAAACTTTTGAGTTTTTGTGCAGAATACAGGTTTTTTGGTGAAAGAATTATTTTGATGTTGAGTATACTTTTATCACTTTTCAGGATCTTGAAAATTACGAAAAAGTGAAACCCTGGAGTTCTCTTTTAAGCCCTTTTCAGACTCTCTAAACATGAAAATATCGTCGAGTACTTGACTATTCGAACTCTTTAAAGGAAATGAACAGTCGTCCCTTCAATATAAGTTTACCCATTTTCCGAACTGAAATGGACTATTTACGAAAAAGGTATAAATTGACTAATCATGGTCAATAGAGTTCTCTCCTGCATTATTTTATCATTTTTCTGACCTGAGAGACTAAATTTACGAAAAATTATAACCACAAAGTTTACTTATGTTTTTCTTCTAACTCGCTAAAATTTGAAAACGTCGAGTTTCTCCTATACTGGACTCGTTAAAATTTAACAGTAAAGGACCTGTCGATTACAACAGGACCGAACCACTCCTTCTTAGGGTTCGATTTTAATACTAATATGGACTCATCCAACGGATGAGCTTACACAACAAGAAAATGTTATCCTCCTCAAGCTTGTCAAAAATAAAGAGGTACTTGCTAGTAATGGTGGGGGGGAAAGAGAGAAAAGGAATCCAGTTGCCACCGTTGTTTTAAAAGCAGTATACCACTCTTGAACACAACACTTTTGCTACACTTGTATATGGGTTGGGAAAATCCTTTGCCTAATAGTTAATCAAACCACATTGAAAGCCTTCAGCCAGTTTTTGGGTATTAGCTTTAGGTCAATTGTTACCAAACCTTCTGCAGTGTCGTTATGTGTTCAAGGGACAGTTCAAATAAACCATTCATTGCAAACATTTGTCTCCATTCGCATTGACCATCCCTGAGTCATTACTTGCAAACATTTCTTCAAAACTTGATCTAATGGTTTTGTGTCGTGGGCTTTCCTGCGACGGGTCACTTTCTATCGACGATAGCTCATCATCTAGAAATTTGATCTAGAATCCTATCAGTACCTTGGGATATGCATGCCCTAATGGCAGTTTTATCACCTTCGACGACAGGTTGCATCATTGACCTTCGATTGAATGATTCTGTGAAGTGTTCGAATGCAAATCATTCATTCACACTTCATGTATTGTTCTGAGTACTTTGAGAGCCATTGTCATTATTTGTGGTTTCTCTCACACTTGTTAACAGTTCACATCATTGACTGGTGATCAAGTGGTTTCTACCATGTTCCACTTCAACATAATCAATCGCATGGATAGAATCGTACTAGTTCGGGAAGCGGAAATCAAGACCCTAGATCTAGTTTCCACCTCCAGGCTGCGAGGAGTTTTATTATTCATGATAAAATAGACTACTTATGACAAATGGTTGCACTCATGTTGTGTCTACTATTGATGTAATGATTAAAATCATTTATGTACCAGAACATTTAGTTAGTTTTTTATCCGAGTATGGGAATGCCTACCTCAGCTATGATATATTAATATATATACACATGATTGCATTGAATTTTTTTACAGGTTTTCTACTGGTGTGTCCGCAATCCAATCCTCAAAATAATAAAGCACTTCACTCTTCAAAACAACCTCAGACTTCGCACTTTAGGGGGGGAATATGTTACACGTTACTTTTCACCATGAAATTTGACTATCTATATAGGTTCATCACTACCTATATTATGCTCCCTTAGAAGTCAAAAACCCTAATATTCCTAAACCAAGTCTTGGAATTGGAGAAAAGCTCATTAAAACCCTTAAAAGTCTAACTTCGCACTTTTCCTAGCTCTTTCCTGCGAATCTGCAGATATTTGTTCTATAGCCTGCGGTAGCTCCTGCACGTTCTGCTTATAAAACTTGCGGACCCCCATAAAAATTCAAAATAAAGGAAAAAGTAAGTTCTAGAAGCTCAGTTGGTCAAATATTCTCCCAACTGGAAGCTTCTAGACGCGCAATCAGTTCGATATTTATCCCTCCACTCATGGAGCTCTATCCCTCCATTCATGGAGCTTATCCCTTGGTCTATGGAGCTCAAATCCCTTCATGAGAGGAATCCATCCCCCTTTTCATGGAACTGAAACTACCTCCATTTCCCTATAAATTGAGCTCATGTTTCAGTCTCAAGGGTAGCATATGTGAGATAATTTCTGAAGAAATTCTCAAGAGAGCATACTCTCTACACTAGTTATTGTTGGCATGATAATGATCACACCCTTATGTCCATAACTCCATGTTGGTTCAAAGAGAGGAAGGCTTGTCAAACTGAAGGAGGAACGATTGTTCAGGACCCCGAGAGAAACTTGTATGACATCAAGGCATCAAGTTGTAAAGTTACTCTTTTCATTCAAGATAATACATATGGATATCCTTTTCTCATTAAGTTGTTCTTGTGCTTATTTGAATAATTCAATACTTAGACTCCTTGATCACTAAGTTAGATTATTTGTTCTTAATTATTATATGTTGCAAGTGCTTTTAATTCTTTTGTCTATCTTTGATTGCAAGTTCTACTTACTGAAGAAGCCTCTTTGGAGCAACTGGATAAAAGACTGCACCGAACGTTGGATTTCAGGGTAGGGACATGTCCTCTTTCTTTTTTTATAATAATTATGAATTGAAAATAATCTAGAGAAAATGATTTACAAATGGATGTTTGTTTCTAGCTATTCGTAGAATACTAGGGAGATCTCTCTTGTTCGCAAGAGGGATTAATCCGCATAACAAGGATCTCCATATGCATATTGAAATGGGTGATGATGGGTGGTACAGTGCTAGCGGGATGGGTACAATTACCTTCCAGAGGAATTCAGGTAAACCCTTTCAATTAAAATATGTAATGCATGTACCAGGTTTGAAGAAAAATTTAGTCTTAGTAGCAATATTGGAGGATAGAGGCTATGATTTTGTTTTTAGTGAAGGAAAATATTTCCTGCGACACAAAACAACAGGGAAAGCTAAGAGGATATGGATTCAAGTTAAGAATATCTACAAGCTGGAGGTATATGGTTGCGCAGAAATGATGGGAAAGGAATACAAAGTGGTGAGCCGGGATGAGGGCAAATTATGGCACAGGAGATTAGGCTTCACCATGGAGCCTTGAAAGTCATGCAGCATATTCCTATTGGTCTTCCCAGGGGTACACTTGTGCAATCAGACACATGCAAGGGATGTACTATGGGAAAATATGTAAATGCCACCTTTCATGAGAAAGAGAACTGAGCTTCGGGGATCCTTGAGAGATTTCACACAAACGTGTGTGGACCATTATTTGTTGCTTCGACAACAAAAAATAAGTACTATGTGATATTTGTTGATGAATTTTCTTGTAGGTGATGGATCTTCTTCATGCAGAAGAAAGATCATACATTCTCTAGGTTTCTTGAGTTTAAGGCACTGGTGAAGAAAGAATCAGGGAAGCAAATGAAGGCTCTTAGGAGCGATAATGGTGGTGAATACATCTCTAACGAATTCAAGAACTTCTACATCAAAGAAGGAATTCGAAGAGAACTGATAGTGCCTCATAACCCACAACAGAATGGGGTCACAGAAAGAAAGAAAAAAATGATTGTGGGTGTAGCAAGAGCGATGTTGCATAATTAAGGTCTACCAATGCATCTGTGGGAGCAAGCATGCAACAATGTGGTATTTCTCAAGAATCTTTGTCCTCATAGGATACTTGGCATGAGTACACCTGAAAAGGCTTTCACTGGTAATAAACCTGATGTTTCACACTTTAAGATTTTTGGCTCATTTTTTTATGTGCATGTGACCAAGGACGCCAGGAAGAAGCTGGAACCGACAGTTGAGAACGGATTTTTTGTGGGGTACACTGAAACGCCCCATAATTATCGAGTGTATTTTCCAAACAGTATAATGATTTTTGTGCGATGGGATTTAAAATTTGATGAGGAGAAATACATGTGGTTGTCCCTTAAGAGGGAGTTGGACTAAAATGTAGAGGAGGAACTATTGATTCCCAAGGATGAGCCCCAAGATGTGGATCAAACACATGCAGAGGATCATGGAGTGGAGGAAAACACTCATGCAAAGTCATCCATCAGAAATGGCAGAAGGCGCACCACGGAAGCGGATAGATTGAGACTTGGTGCTGCAAAGAATGTAGGAGCCCCTAATTCACAGCGCAAACAGAGACAGTCTCCTAACAGGTTTACTAGATACATGGCTCTTGTTATCACCAAATTGATCTTGATTGGCTGGTCATCAATCAACTCATTGTAACTCTTTCAAACCATTTCTAACTGAAGATTAGCCTCTTTAGTTTGAGAGGGCTCTCTCAAAGGGGGTTCATGATTTTGAATAAGGATAGTACTATATGGCTAACTCTATGAAATTGTAACTTGTTTTGTATGATTCCAGGTTGAAAAATGTGAACTTGCTACCATTGGGCTTACGTAATCAACATTCAGTAGTATTAGTGATAGTAGTTCTTCACATGGAAGTTGAGGTAGATAAAGGTTTTCAACAAAGATAATTCACACATACAACATAGGAAAACACAGTCATTTCACCACTAAAGGAAGTCAGAGAATAATATTATGAATTCTAAGTAATTAAGGATGAAATATACTGCAAGTGATTAAACATAAGATACATATCAATAAGACATCAAAAACCTCATGAGAATCTCAAGTCTAGAAGTAGAATGTCACTTTGTATTATTGATAATGGTCAAAAACATACAAGAAGAAACTTGGTGCAAATATTCTCCAACCCATTGCTTCTTCGATGTTTTTTCAATAAATAGAAATTGTTTACAATATGGATGATCTTCCTGGTGGCTAGATCTTTAAATTCTACTATGACACCTTTCATAACTGAAATCAATAACTTAAAACAGAAAACTGACAGCTACCTTTAAAGAAACAAACTCCTAATAGGACTCTATCTCCTATTTATTACATTCCTTTATTCTATCTGTGAAACAGTTACATGGTGGTTACATAATTAATGTCACATGCTCGAAGGACACATGACCAAGTTCACCACCACTTTCCATATTTAAAGCACCCCTAGATCTGTGGAGCATAACCCTGCTTTTTAGGAATGGATGACCTTCATCTTCAACGTTGTTTTGACTAATGACCTGGCTTCATGGCACTCCCTTTGAGTCATAAATATTTTCTAATAAGGTCCTCTGACATGTTGGAGGTCTCCAGGTGGCAAAAAATTCTTTTAAGATGCTCAAAATCCTTCAACAATTACTCGCTACGAAAACAGGGCAGTTTCGTAGCGAGTTTTAGTAGCGTGGGAAAAGTGGCTTTTCCATCAATCTTCTTGACTTTTTTGTTGTTCCAACACCCTAATCATGTCATGACACCTTGTAATCATCAATGTCTCTCCTTAAAACATGCCAAAACTAATTTTAAATGAAAAAAATCACCTACAGGTTTTTTCGTAGCGTATTTCTAGCTTCAAGCCTGAGGTACGATACGAAAAGACGTAAAAATCCAGACATTTCTCCTTTCAAGATTATCTTCAAAAACTGTCCTCCAGCTGCAAAATTTGGGTTTTTGCATGTTATGAACCTCCTAAAACATATTCCATCTTACCTTATTACTCTTGTGGTGTTTCCTCCTCATTTACAATCAATTGACTAATGGGCTCCTCTACCAATCCCTTCTTTTCCAACTCTACATGAATCAGATCCAATTTATCTTATAGATATTTCACTTTGTATTTTAATGCCCTATTCTTGGATTTCAAGTGCAGGTTTATCTTTTTGATATGTTTGACCTCTCCTCTTAGTGGTTGAGTCCACTTTATCAACTTTTATGTATTGTCCAAGGTCTTTCAAACACTGGTGACTTTATCTTCCCATATTTTTCTCATTTGCTCAAACTAGACTTTCTCAACTCTGGTTTTCTTTGCCTCTTGTTTCAAAAATGATATCTCCTCACCTGCCACCTTCAATAGCTCTTTAAGGGCTTCAATTTATGATTTTTCACTAATTTTCTCTTTACCCTTTCTTTGTTTGATAACCAGCTCTTCTTTTGCATGTGAAAATAGATATATAATGCTTGGTGGCTGAGCAGTTTCACTGACCTTCTCAATCTCTTTGTTGCTTTCCATGATCTTTCTTGGATGTCTGGTCATTGGTTTCCTAGGTTGAAAAATGAAACCAGCATCATCACCTACAAAATCTAATTTTTTAGTTGTCTTACCTTTCTTCAGCTTTCTTCCTCCATATTCAATGTCTTCAGCTTGGACAATGGAAGTTTTTTCAATGTCAATTGCATGCAGGATGTCCTCTAAGTTTCCTTTAGCCACTGCTTGGCTCCTAGCAACTCTCTTGTTTCTTTGTTTGCTGACTGTTTGATTTTATTTTGTAGGTGTTGTTTTAGGTATGTCAATCTTCTGCAAAGGCTCTGCCTCCATGCTCACTGGTTCTAGAGGAGATGATCTATTCCCTTCTTCAACTTCCTCTGCCATAGTTGGTGATGAAATTTTCCTTGGTTTGGACGCTCTCTTAGGAGTGACAGCATCAATTTCATAACCACTCATGAAAAAAAAGGAATTCCAATCTCTGTCTAGTCTCTTCAATTCCTCTAACACCAATAGCTTAATCAAACCATGATGAAAAAGAGAAGTTTCATTTCCTTCTTTCTTGATTTGAAACTTGTTTGAAATTTTCCCTAGACTTTTGTATAAATAAAAAATCAATTCAAGTGACCTCTTACCCACGAAATGCAGTAGAAGCCTGAGGTGGTAGGAATATACCATGTGAAAATTTCCTTCACAGGTAAAATACTTATGGATGATCATTAACAGCTTTGAATAATTGTCCTTCATGAAACCCCTAGGAATAGCATTTGTCAAATCAATTTCACTTTTTTCTGGTCTGAGGAACTCTTCGCAGTCCTGCATGGTGAATTTGATGCTTTTAAACCATTTTTCCCCTCCTCTAGGGATTCTTGTTGCTGATGAAATGATTTCTAGTGTCACTGTAAGGTTCAGGATTCCCACTTTTGAATCTGTTCCTGTGAAATTGGTAGCAAAATCCTTGGACACCTGTAGATGACAACCTTGCAACCTTTGACAGAATTGCAACCAACCTGTTCTTCTGGAAACCTCCATGGCAGTTGGGTCTTCATTGAGCAAATTCATGTCCATGGGCTCATACCTATGGCCATGACCACCTTTGTTTGTTTTCTTCCTTGCAGCCATGGGTGCTTTATATCTTCACAACCTCGCTTACTTGATGACACCTGCAAAGTTCAAATATGCCAGCAACCTGCTTGGCTCGATGAAGTAGCTCTCCAGAGATCGAGTTACATGCAAAGACAAAGCGGAATATGAAAAAAAGGCTAATTGGGGTAATTTTTTATGGTTTGAATGACAAATCATGCTTTAATCATGACACATGCATGTCAAAAAGGGTAATGATGACCTCAGACACGACTTTGTACCTTTGAATTAGCCATAACAGACTCAAATGACCTCCACCCTAACTCCTCCAATCATGGAATGACATTTCACACCGAATTTGACAAGACAGGTAAGAAAACATATTTTCGTAGCGTAGCTAGTTTATCCTCTGACAGTTTCGCTACAAAACTATTAGGCGGTTTCGTAGCAAAAACTGTTGTTTTGTTGTATAAAATGCTATGAAAAGTTGAAAAACTAACACGAGCTCCATTTTTGAATTTAAATTCATGGGGAATGAAAACTGACACCATATGAGGACTTATGGGACATGACATGACATAAATGGAGTTGACCTTGAACCTTAGAATAGGTTAAACATGTAAAAAATGAAATTTTCCTATACCAACTTAAAAGGCTTAAGGAGACCTTATCCTTTTGATGAGTGAACTGTATGACCATGTCAAATAATGTTTCACAATTTTATGAGTGATAACATCTCTTATGAGAAAATGTATTGTGACTGAACCATCTTCCTTTCGGGAAGCATTGTAGCAACCAACTTGGGTTGATGCAATGGTGGAGGAGTACGACTCCAATGTCAAGAGCAGTGCATGGGAGATTGTCCTAAGACCGGTCGACAAATCATTGGTTGGATCTAGATGGATCTACAAGGTAAAGAAAGTTATTGATGGGAGTGTGGAGAAATAAAAGGCTGGATATGTGGCCTGGGGATTCTCATAGATCGAGGGGATCGATTATGATAATACTTTTGCACCTATTGCGAGGTAATATTCCATTATATCCATACTTGCACTCTCATCGCAGATGGGTTGCATATTCATCAGATGGATGTGAAAATTGTGTTTCTCAATGGGATAATTGAGGAAGAAGTGTACATAGAGCAGCCTAAAGGTTTTGATATCTTCAACAGTGAGTCGCATGTGTTTCGACTCAAGAGAGCATTGTATGGGCTGAAGCAGGCACCTTGTGCTTGGTACACTCGAATAGACAGTTATTTCACCGAATTGGGCTTCAACAAAAGTGAATCAAATGCAAACCTGTACCAAATTGTGGTTGAGGGTAAGCTATTTATTATTGTTCTTTATGTTGATGATTTAATTTTGACTAGTGATGAGATGTTGATACACTCATGCATGGAGGATATTGCAAGGGAGTTCAAAATGAAGGACATGGGACACCTTCATTATTTCCATGGCTTGAAAATATGGCAGAAGGATGGTGAAATTTTTGTGTCTCAAGGCAAGTATGCCAAGGAGATACTAGGTAAGTTTCACATGGAGAGCTGCAAACCCATGGATACTCATCCTCCGGTAAATTAGAGGAAATATGATGCTCCTTCTGGAGAGGTAGTGGATACTACTGTCTACAGGCAGTTAGTTGGTTCACTGATGTATCTAGTGAACACCAGACCATACATTTGCTATGCAGTTAACCAGCTGAGTCAAGCTATGGTTAAGCCTACCAAGCTCTTTTGGAAGGTGGGGAAGCATGTCTTGAGATAGCTGAGGGGCACATCAGAGTATGGTCTATAGTACAGACGGACAAAGGGAGTGAAGCTTCAAGGCTTCACGGATGCAGATTGGGCAGGTAATCCATCAGACAGAAAGAGCACATCAGGAGGGATCTTCAGCATAGGATCAACAGCAGTTTCTTGGTACATCAAGAAGCAGCAATCTATGGCACTCAGTTCAGCAGAATCAGAATACATCGCATCAAGTCAAGCTGCATGTGAGGTTATTTGGATGAGAAATATCTTGGTTGGTTTGTTTGGTTCTCATATGGATCTAACAGTGATTCATTGTGCTAATCAGAGTTGCATTAAACTCTCAATTAATCTTGTGTTTCATGATAGGTCCAAGCACATATATATCTAGTACCATCATCTCAGATATTATGTGTAGAGAAGAATAATGTTGCTTCAGTACATTCCCGCGGAATATTAGGATGCAGATATTTTGAAGAAGGCGCTCACCAAGAGAAAATTCGAATACCATAGAGGCAAGATCATGGTGAAGGATAATCCCTTTATTGTTGAGAGGGAGTGTTAAAATTCAACAAGAAAATCTCAGCACCCACACCTAGTGCATTAAGCACCTACACTAGGGTGGGGCCCACAGGGCTAAATTTGGTGCATGTCTATTTTAGTTATCCTTTAATTAAGATGGACAATAAATGTAATCTAGTCTCAAAATAACTTGTAATATTTAACTGAGAGTGATAAGCTTATTTATCTCATGAATTTTGAGTTAGAGGTAGTTGGTGGTGAGCCTTGGTATTGCACCAAGAGTGCTGCAACTCCCAGGGGCTTCCCTACTTTACTTTATCAACCCGGGGTTCGTACAAACTTGAAGGTGACAGTGTCATATACACAGCAGATGCATTCTACTCATGTCATCCTCTTCCACTCTACGAAAGGGTGCTACTTCTAGCGATTCTCAGTGAATTCTGTCACACTTCAATGAAACTAAAATAAATTGCAGAAAGGAAATGACAGAAAGGAAACTAAACTAAATTGATAAAAAGAAATGGCAGGAAAGGAAACTAATTTAACTTGCTGAAAATAAATGGCAGAAAAGAAACTAATTTATCACACTTAACTTGGCCAATCGACTAAACATACCCTACTTATCTTATGCTCTATCTACCATGCTTCTATCCATGCAGCTAAGTTATCCATGACTTCATTCTAATTTAAAAAGTGTTGATTATAGTCCAGAGGGAAAGGGCTAAATATGCTAATGGAAGGCTTAACACACGAAACAAGGCTCAAAGGAGTGAAAAAGGTGTTTGGACTTTATTAAAGCGCAAAATATCGCAAATGAAAAGTGTGATGGCGGAATTGCGATGGAGGAAAGGAAGTGCGATATGCGATATGCGATATCGGTTCAGGAGGTGGATGCGATAACAATATCGCAATCGACGTCGAGAGTGGGAAGTATTAATGGGAACCCCATGAAAATGTGATTTGCAATTACGGTAAGTCTTAAAAGGAAAAATGGAAAAGGTTGCAAAATGTGATGGGTGACGTGGCAAAGGAGGGCTGGTGGCAGAGTACGATAGCGATATCGCAATCGGCGTTGGGAGTGGAACGTGTTAAGAGAACCAAATGAAAAATGTGATTTGCGATTTGCGATGTGGCGGAGTACAGAGAATTATCGCAATCGGCGTTTGGAGTGGTAGCTGTTAACGGGAACCAAATGAAAAATGTGATTTGAAATTGCGATAAGTCTCAAAAGGAAAAAGGGAAAAGGTTGCGAAATGCGATGGGTGACATGGAAAACGAGGGCCGGTGGTAGAGTACAATGGTGATATCGCAATCGGTGTTGGGAGCGGAACATGTTACGAGAACCAAATGAAAAATGCGACTTTTGATTTTCGATGTGGCAGAGTATGGAGAATTATCGCAATCGGCTTTTGGAGAAGTAAGTGTTAACGGGAACCAAATGAAAAATGTGATTTGCAATGTGGCTGATCCGGATTTATGCAGGAACGCAACAGAATACACATATAACCATAAGCACAGAGATGCAGCGGAAATAATGCTTCATTTTATTAATGAAAGAATGACTGAAATAGGCTTAAAAACATAATGGAAACAAGCTAGGGCATTGGTAGCGTATCTCTGAGAAGAGATGCGGCATATGCAGGCCTCTGAATTGTGTTACATTGAGGCTCGAAGGCCTATTATAGACATAATGGAAATAGATGAGTTAGGGCACTGGCAGCGTATTCCTAAGAAGATATGTGATGACTACCAGCCCCTAAACTATGTTACAATGAGGCTCAAAGGCCTATTTATTATTGAGAAATAGTGTAAAACCCAAAACGTCCAAAAACCTAACCCTAGGAGATGAAGCGCCAAAACTGTGGGCCCCGTTTGGGTAAATTGGTGTTTCAATTTCCCAAGGATGTAACTTTGGCATCCAATCTCTGTTTGACACGCTCAATAGCTCGTTAAAAAGATTTGTTCAAGGACTACAACTTTTGGTGTGAGCAACATTGATCCTGGTTTTCCCAAAAAACATCGTTTAGGGCCTCAAAAGGCTCCGGAAGTTCAGGACCTAAAAAACTACTAAAAATAGTAAGTTGTGTTGAAACTTAAAAACGGAAAGAACTGATGGTGAGGGTTCAAATGGAATAGGTGGGTGGCTACCAATATCCACTTGGATCATTAATGCCCCAAAATGGCTCCAGGCATGCAAGACCCAAAAACCTGCTAAAAATAATAAGTTGCTCGAAGTGAAAACCTACAAGAATTGATGTTGCGGGTCCAAATGGAATAGGTGGGTGGCCACCGATATCCACCTGGATCAGTGGCAGAGAACAGATAATTATCAGAATCGTCGTTTGTAGCAGTAAGTGTTAACGGGAACCAAATGAAAAATGTGATTTGCAATTTGCGATGTGGCGGAGTACAGAGAATTATCGCAATCGGCGTTTGGAGCGGTAAGTGCTAACAAAAACCAAATGAAAAGAGTGATTTGCAATTGCGGTAGTCTTAAAGGAAAGAGGGTAAAGGTTGCGAAAATGAATTGTGATAAGTATTAAAGGAAAAAGGATAAGGTTGATTTCTAAAGTATTTTTGACTATTTTCATTAATAATCGGCAAAGGTAAGGTAAAACAAAAAATCGCAAAAGAGTTGCAGAACGGAAAAGAAAGGGAAGAAGAGATACTGCAAGATGCGAAGTGTGATAAGTGGGAGTTTCAAGGAGAAAGGTGGAGGTCAAACTTTTAATGGTTTTTGTGAATACAAAGGGTGTGGCAGTTTTTAAGGAGAGGAGAAGGAGGGAATAGAAGGCGCAACAGTAGTGTTCAGGCGTGAAAATAGAGCTGGAAAATGAAGCGGGATGGCTTGATGAAATTTTCTGGGACTATTGATACTCATTCTTGCAATCAAACTTGTTGATTCATGCATGAAAACAAACAAAATGTGTGATAAAAATAGTGAACAAAAAATATATTTTTTGGCCTGTGAGGAGGTCAACACTACTCAAACTCTATTGACAAAGATGAGAGGGGAATGCTTGACCATAGCTTTTGGGTTTTTCCTCTACTCTATTACTCTCATAAGAAAATGAATAACTACAACAACAAAGTGAAAGAAAAAAATAAACAGCAATGAAAGTATCAGAAGCAGAACTAACTAAATAACAGAAACAAAAATAGCTAAATGATAGAAAGGAAAGAATGAAACATCAGAGAAGTTGTGGCACGTGGATTGGGCCCTAACCCACGAGCCTCACTCCCTGAAACTAGATCATTAAAACAACATCTTTATACTCATTGAATTACAAAAAATACAGTCTTATTACATCCTGAAGGTCTTAAACAACAAAATCCTAATAGAATGGACAAGAATGGCATGGGATGGAATGGAATGAAAATGGAATGGAAATGGAATCAACTAGCATCGAATGGATCGGAAAATCGATCGAAATTGACCCCAATTAGCTCTTTATCAGGTTTATTTATCCTCAAGGGTAGCTACCAACATCTCCCTAGAAAATAGTGATTGAGTTCACTTTGACTCCAATTAAACCATAGATTGAGTGCACATCGTCTTCAGTTTGCTTGTCTGCCTTTGATAGTTAAGGAGGGTGGACAAACCCCTTGAATCTCTCCAATATTTCTTAATAATTTCCTGATATTGTGCTCATTTATTCTTCCATCTTGATGTTCCGGTGTCAGGGAGCAAGTCTCTAAATTATCTCCTTCTCCAAATCTACAGAATCTGCCAAATATTCTCAAAATATTCTACAAAAATAACCAATATTAGGAACAAATATGAAATTACCTTTAAACCTTCCTAAGAAAATATTAAAGCATAAGAAAACATTATTAAGTGTATAAGGAGAGATTTAATATATCTTTTATGTGCATAAGGAAGGTTAGATGGGCCTTATTTTATGCCTAATTTAGAGGCCCATCATCACCCTCTACTGAAAATGTTGTTCATCCTCTGAGCAACCTATCCATCCTCCTTGCCTTCTGGTTCTTACTACACATTGGCTTATTTCATTTTCTGTTTATTGGCCCATGTGTTTCTCCTCATGCTAAAATTCTTGTTATTATTCTTGCATTTCTTCTTGTGGGTGATGCATGGAGGTCCTCAGATGCCTTAAGAAAATTTTCATTTTGTATGCCAAGAGGTGGTGGGTCTACCCTTTATTTTATTCTTTTATTTTCTTTTCTTTTCCTTCTTTTTTTTTTTTTTAAATTGCATGCAGAATAAACTCAGTTATTTTTCTATGAACTGGGTTCGCCCTTGGTTACCCCTTTGGCACTCCTTGTATTCCATTACATGAAAAACTTACTACCCACTTTCTCAAGTCCTTTTTACTTTTGTCTTGTTCCTCTTCTTGGTGGAAAAAGTGAGGCTAGTTGCTAGATAAGGCTGAGGTTTCCCGACTACTGATTTTGGCTCTAAAAAACTTTCCTTCTCACACTTTTAAATGTTTTCTTAAGCTAAAATATATTCAAAGAAAGGTTTATATGATTGCATACCTGAGCCTTACCATTGATTTGTTTTTTTAGGTGATATTAAAGTTGTTAATATGGATGTTCAAGTTGTCTTCAATGGTTCTGAAGCTGCTCTGAAGCTGCATGTGATAATCTGCTTGAGGTCCTTTTGTAGCTTCTGAGCACAGGAGGAGGAAGTCCAAGATTGACTACCTTTAACCAGGGTGTTGACCGAATTTTCTTTTTGTGCCAACTTGCTATTTTTCTGCTTTCAAAGGTTGGAGAGCACCAACATTCATTAGAGAGAGAAACATGGAGAAATACAATTTTATTTTATTTTCAAGGCCTACTAGCTGCCTCAATGATATTTTCTACTAGTAGGTCTGCGTAGGTGCCTCAAAGGAGGTTTTTACCTAGGATCTTTTATTTTTATTTTTTTTCAACCCATTGATCGCCTCATGGAGGTTTTCAATCAGTGGGCCAATCCCAGACGCCTCAAAAGAGGTTTCGCCTGAGATTTTATTCTTCTTCCATTTTTTCTTTTTTTTTCTTTTTCACTTTCCTACTCTACTTGAAAAAACAAAACCTTTTTCAAGTATAGGAATACTTCGAATGGATTCATGTACACATCAAGATGATAGATAAAATTAGGTGCACACTTGGAATGCATGCTCTGACATGTACCTGAATATAAGAGATGAATTACTTTGACTGGGATTGTATCAAGTATTGTTGGAGAAGAGTGTGTTGCTGCAACTTTATGATTGTTTGGAACCAAATGTCAATATAGTTGCGATGCCCCTGGTCCACTTGCTGAGTTGGATCACCTTGGATGTCCTCTTCTATTATGACATTCAAATCTTCCTCTTTTCTCTGATTTTTCTCTTGAACACATGGAGGAAATGCTGGTAAACATGAGGAAGCTTTCTTAACATCTGATTCTGATGTCGGATCTACATCAAGTGCAACCCTTGATATTTTGATCTCCTCATTTGGATCTTCTTCTTCTTGATTTTTTCCTTCAATGACATTAAGAAAATATCTTCTTTGCAATGGCTTTCTTGAACTAAGATGAATACCATCTAGATCAAGAGGAGACATTTGGAAGTGTTGTACCTCAGCATTGTAAGTGAGCTGAGATACTTCATTGTATGAGTTTGGAAATGGTGGTACAGGTAGTTGAGTGGGGGTGGATATATGAGATGGATATGGTTGAGGTTGTGGTTTTGGTGGAGGTCGATGGTAGGGATAGCATGGAGTTGGGTATGGAGGATATTGAGGGAAATATTGAGGATATTGTGGATTTTCCCAATAAGGTCCTTGCCAACCATGTTGCCACTATTGGTTTTGGGGTTGAGATGGCTGAGGTTTCCAAGGAGGGAGTGTGTCCCAATTAGTTTGAGATGGATGTGAATAAGCTTGAAATTGTGAAGTGTTCCCTTGCATCATATCAAGTTGACTAGGCTTCCAGGGTATCCTTGGAGCTACATAACATAGCTTCTTAGGTGATTGCCTTACTCCATTGTCTTCCTAGTAAACTTCTTTAAACCTGGGGAATGATGGACAACATTTAGTAGCATATGATTCTGCATGTATAAATAAAATATCAGCATATTCTTTTTTATCATTTTTCATTCTTAACATTTCACTTGTTCACTTAGATTGCTAATAATTTATGTTTTAAAGTTGTCAAACAAATTTCCAAGTTCATCTTGCCTTACCAATGTTGAGGCAAATTTACTTACTCTTTCCCTTCCTCTTGATATGCATTTGCATGTTTCACAAATTTCTTCAAATGAAAATTGGTATACATCTCCTTCACTCATGATATTAAGGAGGTCAATCCACTCATCCCTAATTGTTCTAAGTAAGAGGGTTTTTAGTGTGTCAAATCCTAAATGATCCATTTTTTCCCTCTTACCATTAAACATGAACCTATCTATGAGATCCTCAAGGCTCTCATCCTCTTTTTGATTCATTCTAAAAATTTCTTATTTAAGATCATGGTTTTTATATTTTCCTAGAAACATCTTTCACATATCCTTCCATGACCTTATTGAATTAGTACCTAGACTCATGAACCATTCAAGAGATTTATCCTTCAATGTTGCAGGAAAAAATAGCCATAAGATCTACAAAGTAGATCAAATTCAAAGAGAAATGTCTCCGGATCCTCTGTCCTCATACCATGGAAGTTGGGAAGGAAAGATAGAGGGATGTTATTCATATGTACACCGATGTCCATATATTGAATAGGAAACCCAATAATATCTTCTTCATTGTCATCATATCCAACCATCTCTTCTACCTTCAAAAGTGTATGGTGACGTGGTTCTTACTACACTACGTGGTCAAGTGGGGGGGTTGGTATTGGAGAAGTATTTTTTTTTTAATTTTGAGTATCCCTACTCCTATGAGGCATGAAATCAAATTTTTTTGTATTTTTCAATATTTCGGAAACAACATGAAAAAGGAAAGCAGAAAATAATTCCAAAACAAAATCAAAGCATCTATTAGACACCTCCCCGACAACGGCACCAAAAAGTGGTGAGCACTAGTATTGCACCAAGAGTGTTGCAACTCCCATGGGCTTCCCTACTTTACTTTATCAACCTGGGGTTCGTAAAAACTTGGAGGTGACAGTGTTATATACACAGCAAATGCATTCAACTCATGTCATCCTCTTCCGCTCTATGAAAGGGTGCTACTTCTAGGGATTCCCAGTGATGTTTGTCACACTTCAATGAAACTAAAATAAATTTCAGAAGGAAATGACAGAAAGGAAGCTAAACTGAATTTCTGAAAATAAATGATAGTAAAGGAAACTAATTTAACTTGATAAAAATAAATGCCAGAAAATAAACGAATTTAAATCACACTTAACTTGGCCAATTGGCTAAACACGCCCTACTTATGTTATGCTTTGTCTACCATGCTTCTATCCATGCAGCTAAGTTATCCATGACTTAATTCTAATTGAAAAAGTGTTGATTGCAATCCGGAGGGAAAGGGATAAAGATGCTAATGGAAGGCTTAACACATGAAACAAGGCTCAAAGGAGTGAAAAAGGTGCTTGGACTTTCTTAAAGCACATAATATCGCAAATAAAAAGTGTGATGGCGGAATTGTGATGGAGGGACGGAAGTGCGATATGCGATATCAGTTCGGGAGGCAGATGCGATAAAAATATCACAATCGACGTTGGGAGTGGGAAGTATTAACGTGAACCACAGGAAAATGTGATTTATGATTGCGGTAAGTATTAAAAGGAAAAAAGGAAAAGGTTGTGAAATGTGATGGGTGGCATTGAAAAGGAGGGTCAATGGAAGAGTATGACAGTGAAATCGCAATCGGCGTTGGGAGCGGAACGTGTTACGAGAACCAAATGAAAAATGTGATTTGTGATTTGCAGTGTGGCGGAGTACGGAGAATTATCACAGTCGGCATTTGGAGCAGTAAGTGTTAACGAGAACCAAATGAAAATGTGATTTGTGATTTCAGTAAGTCTTAAAAGGAAAAAGGGAAAAAGTTGTGAAATGTGATGGGTGACATGGCAAAGAAGGGCCAATAGCAGAGTACGATAGTGATATCTCAATCGGCGTTGGGAGCGGAATGTGTTACGAGAACTAAATGAAAAATGTGATTTGTGATTTGTGATGTGGTGGAGTACAGAGAATTATCACAATTGGCGTTTGGAGCGGTAAGTGTTAACGGGAACCAAATGAAAAATGTGATTTTCAATTTGCCATGTGGCAAAGTATAGAGAATTATCGCAATTGGAATTTGGAGCAGTAAGTGTTAATGGGAACCAAATGAAAAATGTGATTTGTGATTTGCGATGTGGCAGAGTATAGATAATTATCGCAATCGGCATTTGGAGCTGTTAGTCATCAGTATTTTTCACTATCTTTAGATGAGTATAAGATGTTTATAGATTTCTGAAAGCAATATTCCTTGAATATCTTTAGTTTCAGAAATCTCAATGCCTTCATTATCCTTATAAACCTATTTTTACTATTCCTCAGTTAGCCTTCACAAATCCACCCTGTTTCTCCTAAAAAACTCATCATGGGCTTAGACCTCTCATTTTCATCCTCCTTCCCTACCTATGACCTCATTGCCCTATTTTCCCTGTCAATAGACTCCATCTTCCCTTTAGGGTTTCCTATAACCAACTCATTCCCATGTCCTTTTGGATATAATAACCCATAAAAAATACTCTGTTTTCACTTAGCAATATCCAGGTCCAATTTCAATCAAAATTAGGACAAAGGACCCTCCCACTAGGTCATTAGGGTTTTTACATGTTTTAAGATCATCATGGATGTTTCAAGAACTGCTTTTCCTTTGCTAGAATCTGGCTCAGATGTAATATAATGTCAAGACATGGGTATTAAAGAAGGACCTAAAATTTCCAAAGAAGTTTGTCTTATTAGTTTAGGACCTGCAAATGAGGAAAATGCAAAAATTTTAGCACTTCTATAGGAGTGTTGAAAGATTTATCAGCAGAAGGTACTGATGGGGTAGACTATCTACTCCTGAATGAAAACAACTTACAGCAAGGGAAAGAGGAAATATTTGGTCTTGTAGATGACTAGGGTTATGAACTGGTTAGCCCATTTGAGTTCCAATATAGTGATTACTTGCAGTAAAATGACATGGACGAAACACACAAGGCCAAACATGAAGGAAGTCTATCAGAATGTATTGATGAAATATGGAAAAGGTAAGGTGAACTGGACAGAAGCACTAAACCATAATTTCCTCTTCCACTGGGCTAGGGTTTGCTATGGAAAAGTGGCATAGGATCAGAGGATCCATATGGTAGATCATATCAGAAAGAATGAAGCCATACCAACTCATAAACATCATGCCTCCATCATTTTCCAATAATTCATTCCAAGAGCCAAGCCATTGTCACTCATAGGACCAGTTTTGCTTCAAACTATGTTTCTGACCAAATAGATATGAAATTAACAACAGTGAGAGATTTTTTTGTCCCTCATAGGTCAAGGAAGAAAAACCTCCTTGATTTTTTATACAGGTATCATGGTTTTGGAGAAATGTCAAATTTATAGGTGCTATAAGAGGTTTGTTGCACTTCTAGAGTGACCTTGGGAAAATCAATTTTTCTCATAGCTGGAGTGTCCAAATGACTTGCTTGATGATTTAAATGACAACTATACTGGACAATATTTCAAATGAGCCATCATGAGCTCAATTTTGAGTTGAGGAAGGCCTCCAAAAGTTTCCTGCACCAGCACTCTACAATTCTGCACCCTCATTCAGCACTTTTTGACCAATCTTGAGAGAATCAACTTTTGACAGGCCAAATAAACTCAAATCAGAAAACAAGAGGCATATTTTGAAATTAGACTTCAATATTTTTCCAATGAGCTATCCTGGGCCCAATTTGGACACCAAGAAGGCCTCAAAATATGGTTTGCAAAAAGTCGCAGCACGCTTAGAAACTAGCATTGCGCCCTCAGCACTGGCACTGCGTACTTGGACAGAGAGGGTTTCTCACTCTTATAGCCTCTCAAATCACATAAAATTTCCTTCAAATCTTGGCTCAAGTCTTCTAAGGCACTGATAAGAGGTAAGTGCATGCCATAATGAAAAGGAAACCCTAAGTTTTAAGCTTGAGATCACTGTTTAAACCCTATTTCATACTCCTTGAAGAAAATCAGTGATAGACAAGGAAATTACATTGATCAAGGGCTGCCATTCATCTTGCTTGTCACAACATCCATTCCATTCATTCTCACTCATTCCATTCACTTGCAAAGCTTCCCTTTCATCACCTTCCATTCATCTCCTTTCACATCGGTCCAAAGGTTTCTAAAAACATAGTTTTCAACATGTCTAAGGGAGAGGACAGTGGCAGTGGTGGTGAGGCCCAAATGCAAAGAGGCATGATCATAAAGGAGGGAAGATAAACAGATTTGAACCCCTCAATACAAAATATCTCATGGCATCTCCCCTTACTATTTCTTGCTTCAAACACATGGGTTGCTTTGAATTTTGTGAGAAAGTGCAGCAAGTACAAAACCACCCTGAGCTAACAAGAATTTTCATTATCAATTTGCATGAAAAACAGGTTAATATTGTTGGAGCTACATTTGAGATGTCCACTAATGCTATTGTTGCAGCTACTGGAATACCAAGTGTGGGTGAGAAGTGGTTCAAGCAAGTAAACCTAGACATGAGTTACTTTGAGCCATATATGAAACCTAGGTATAAAGATCACCACAAGTCCATCTTGCCATTTTCTCATCTACTTGATAGATATGCACCTATGATGAGGATCATTATGAATTATTTCACATGTGATGGAAGATTCTCCAGCCTCTACTCATATCACATCAGGCTTCTTATGCATTTTACTAGAGTGAGAATGCTGCATATACCATATTGCCTCTTCCGGAGCATTGACAAAATGTCCTACATAGTGCAAAAGAGAGACTACCCTCAGAAAATGTAGAGCCTATTCCATCACTCACTTATCAAGATGGTGGTTATGCACCAACTATAGTAGAAATAAATTCCATGGGAGACCTTCATTGCCAATGAGTTTTTTTCTGCTCCACAAGGCCATCATCAGCAAGATATACCTTCCTCATCTCATCCCCCCATTCCTGCTTCTCCATCACTTCCTATTGTTCCTACATCTCCACTCACTCACGTTCCTTAACCCCATGATGACCCTTCCACATCCCCATCCACTCACATTCCTTCACCTCATGATGATCCTCCTTCATCACCTTCCCACAGCCCTTCGCCCTCATCTCATGATACCACATCATCAAACAGTGATGAGGACAATGAGACAGATGACACTTAGATGGTTGACATAGAAACTTTTCCTTTGACCTATCAAAGAGGTCATAGGTAGGTGTTTTCTCCACAGATTGTGGAAGGGGCCTTGCCTTCATCATCAACAAAACATCTTGACAAAGGTAAGGAAAAGGTTGCAGAGCAAGTCATTGATGAAAAGGAGGATGAGCATGAAACTGAACAAGAGTTTCAACTTATTGACCTTGAGAGTGAGGATGAGGATAGGATTACAAACATGTTGATCAAGAGCAAGGATGCCTAGAATAGGGAGCTACAAGCCAATCTTGGCAGGGCAAAGAATGTGATCAACTTCCTTGAGGTAGAAAACCAGCAGTTAGAGACAGAGAAGGCCATCAGTGAGGTCAGATCTATGAGAGCTCAGAAAGAGGCTGGAAAGGCCAAGGCTAAGCTATATGAGACCTTGGGCACTCTTGATGACAGTGAGGATGAGGAAGAACAGCTTCCTAGGAAGAGGCCAAAGACAATTGGGTTGAAGAAAGCTTTAGCCCGGGAAAGAGAGCAAGAGACAGCATTGGCAGAGAAGCTCACTCCAAGTGAGCTGCTTTCCATGGAAATCAACTATGACAGATAATATTAGCTAGAAAGAGTCAATGTGCACCTATAGGGTCAACTTGAGAAGGCAAAAAGAGACATTTACCTGCAAAAGAAGATGGCAAAGCATTATGCCATGAGGAACAGGATTGCAAGGGCCAAACTCAAAAGAGACCTTTCAAATATTCAAGCCCTAAATGAGGAAAAGGAGAAGGATAAACTTTAAATCCTTGCTGATGTGTCCCTCCAAGCCTCCCAAACATGATCAGCAAAGAAAAATCCAAATTTTGGCACTTGGTGCACATTTTGAAATTGATTGTTTGGCTATCAGAACTCTTTTTTGGGGCACTCAATTGAGAAAATGTTTACATATTAATCTTCCTTAGGCCAAGGACATCACTCTCAGAAAATTTCAAGTCATTTGGAGTAGAATTGGTCCCTCGAAAGGGCCACAAACCACCAAAAAAACACCTTTCTGCCCTCTTTTCAGCACTGGCGCTGCGCCTTGATCAGTCTTGGGAGAATGGATTTTTGACTAGGAAAATGGTCACCAATATAAAAACTAAAGGCATATCTAGAAACTAGACAGGACAAGATTTCCAATTAGCTATCATGGAGCTCATTTGGACACTAGGAAGGCCTCCAAAACTCAGCTGCAAAAAGGGAAATTTTTCCAGTTTTGGCACTGCGCCCTTGCCAAAAAGTCAAAAAAAGACACAAGAAGTTATTAAAAAATATATTTTGAAGGCTTTAAGGACAAAAATATCTAAACTTAGCTAAGGAGTTATGTTAGAATTTATTTTTTTATTTAATGAGTTTGATATATTTGTGCCTTGGGCCTTGCATGGTCTCAATGGTCAAATGCATTTATGATGTAATTAATGACTTCTAAAACCCTATCTAGGGTTTACTTCACCATTTTGGGAGTTAAATATTGCATGTAAGCCTCATTGTGATTTTTTGTTGATTATTGAGAGGAATATGATATATTTTTTGAGTTGTGAATAAATTGGTCTTGGAGCTTTGTGATTGTTTTTGGACTAAGCATAAATGGAGAAAGAACATTCATAGGATTCATGAACCTGGTTAATGGTGATGTTGTTCTAATTTAGTAATTGTTTCCTTCTGTTTCCATGATTGTTCATCTTTCTCTTGCAATAGAACAGAAAATTTAGATTAAGATATGTTTTTGAGAGGCATCTTAAGTCTGTCTGCTCTCTATTGTTTTAATGTTTTTCTCTACTAGGTCTTTTCCCTAAGAATGATTTAATGGAGCCAAGCCAAATAATTTTATGGTATGCCCTGTCCTTTGGTGTAGCTTAAAACATTGTTTTTAAGGCCTTTTCTTTGGAGTTTTCTTATAAGGGTTTAGGCTAAAGAAATTTATGGTTTGCCCTGTCCTTTAGTCCAATCTTGAAGAGTCACTTTGAAGGTCTTTATATTCTGATTGAAGAAATTTGGGAGTTCCCTGCTCTTTAATCATTACGAATGTGTTATCTTACATGTTTTCTTTCTCTGAAGGTGAATAACTAGATAATTTAGGAGTTCCCTGCTCTCTAGGGTTTACTGAATTGTTTTTTTTTAAGTTTACTTGGTGAAGTTTGACCAGAGAAGTTTATGGTGTGCCCTGTCCTTTGGTTATTTCTTAAGCATAGTGATCTTGAAAGCCCTTCTTGTTATATTATATGTTAAAGGATTCTTAACTGCCCTTTAAACCTACTACATTCACTATTTGATGTTCATTTCACACCCACCCAAGCTATTAAGATCCATTTGGCCTTGTTAACCTACCCTATGAAACAACCTTGATTTATTGTTATACTTTTCAAGCCTTTCACAAACCCCATAGCCCAATGGTTTGAATTCCTTTTACTCTATCTGTTCTACTTGACAACCTACCCAACCACACAAAACAAAACAAACAAACCCTATCACTTTAACTAGCCTAAAATCAATACCCTAAATCAAACAAGTCATATCTTTTATCAGATATAGAGAGAGCCCTCTCTGAGTCCAGGAAGGCTAGGTCCTAGGACTCCAAATTTGGTTTGATGTTACCCTTGTCTATTTGGTCATTTCCAATCTGTCAAATTACAGGGACCTAATAGGAGCGGTAAGTGTTAACGGGAACCAAATGAAAAGTGTGATTTGCGATTGCGATAAGTCTTAAAGGAAAGAGGGGAAATTTTGTGAAATGTGATTGAAAAGGAATTTGTGATATGTATTAAAGGAAAAAGGGTAAGGTTGATTTCTAAAGGATTTTCGACTATTTTCTTTAATAATTGGAAAAGGTAAGGTAAAAAGGAAAATCGCAAAAGAGCTGCAGAATGGAAAAGAAAGGGGAGAAGAGATCCTGCAAGATGTGAAGTGTGATAAGGGGGAGTTTCGAGGAGAAAGGCAGAGGTCAGACGTTTAATGGTTTTTGTGAATAAAAAGGGTGTGGCAGCTGTTAAGGAGAGAATAAGGATGGAATAGAAGGTGCAACAACAGTGTTCAGGCGTGAAAACAGAGCTGGAAAATGAAGCGGGATGGCTTGATGAGCTTTTCTGGGACTGTTGATACTCATTCCTGCAATCAAACCTGTTGATTCATGCACAAAAACAGACAAAATGCGTGATAAGAACTGTGAACAAAAAGCATTTTTTTGGCCTTTGGGGAAGTCAACCCTACTCAAACTCTATTGACAGAGATCAGAGGGGAATGCTTGACCACAGATTTTGGATTTTTCCTCTACTCTATCACTCTTTGTAAGCAAATGAATAACTACAATAAAAAAGTGAAAGAAAAAACTAAACAACAATGAAACTATTAGAAGTAGAACTAACTAAATAATAGAAACAAAACTAGCTAAATCATAGAAAGGAAATAATGAAACATCAGAGAAGTTTAGGCACATGGATTGGGCCCTAACCCATGAGCCTCATTCACTGAAACTAGATCAGTAAAACAACATTTGCCTACTTGTTTCATTACAAAAAATACAATCTTATTACATCTCGAAGGTCTTAAAAATAAAAATCCTAATAGAATGGAAAATAATGGCATGGGATGGAATGGAATTCAAATGGAATGGAAATGGAATCGACTAGCATCGAATGGATCGGAAAATCGACTGGAATCGACCCCAATAAAATAATGATTGAGTCCACTTTGACTCCAAGTAAACCATAGATTGAGTGCACATCATCTTCAGTTTGCTTGGATGCCTTTCATAGTTAAGGAGGGTGGACAAACCCCTTGAATCTCTCCAATATTTCTCAACAATTTCCTGATATTGTGCTCTTTTATTCTTCAATCTTGATCTTCCAGTGGCAGGGAGCAAGTCCCTAAATTATCTCCTTCTCCAAATATGCATAATCTGCCAAATATTATCACAATATTCTACAAAAATAACCAATATTAGGCACAAATATGCAATTATCTTTAAACCTTCCTAAGAAAATATTAAAGCATAGGAAAACATTATTAAGTGTATAAGGAGAGATTTAATATATCTTTTATGTGCATAAGGAGGGTTAGATGGGCCTTATTTTATGTCTAATTTAGAGGCTCGTCAATTGGTGAGGCATGCAGAGTAATTCTATTTGTAACAAAGTTCGAAGTGCAGTGGTGCATTAGTTAATGCAGGTTATAATCAGTTTAAGTTTGTTAAGTGAGTTAAACTCATTTTTGCTAGTTGTAACTACTTGATACACTAGTGAGAGATCAAGTGAATCAAATATTAATTAATTCACAATCAATGATCTCACATGCAACTAAGGATTTACTATTATTAGTTGCATGCATGTCAGATCCAGTGGAGACATAGTTGAGATCTAGGTGAAAGGGAAGTTGACTATCAGTTCTAGGATTATTGAGTTGCAGCCATGCAACCAAACACCCATTGGAGTGCCCACGATACTTCGCAGTCAAGGAAGGCCAAAATTCCTATTCTTTAGGGATTGCATTCATCAGGGATTGCGCAAGCATGGAAGGCTATCTGGAGGCAGTAAATTGGCTAAGTATTGGTCATTTTTATGTATGACATTGTGAGACAATTAGCTGAGTACATGAGGGATTTTTTGAGAAGAGTTGTATGTATTTGTTTCATGATTCCATGCTAAATTTACAATAGAAGATAGTGGGGTTCTGAGCAGAAAACTTTCCCCAAGAAATTATATGTTTTGTGGCTTAATTGATTCTTCTTTTCTTCATGTGATTGGCGATTGTGTTTTTCATTCCGCAAAAGATTTGTAGAAGAGATTCAATATATAACTTTAGTACATTATTAGATCAGATTGAATCCATGATATACATGCCTTTTGTATAATTTCTACAGCTCTTTCAAATACAGAGGTTGAATACATGGCAGCCACTCATGCAAGCAAGGAAGAAGTTTGGTTGCAAAGATTGTGTTCAAGTATGGGTTGGTACACCGATCTATAAGGATAGATTGTGACAACCAAAGTGCAATTTTCTTTGAAAAGAATCCTGCCTATCATTTAAATACAAAGCACATTGATGTTCAGTATCACTTTGTGAGGGATATGGTTGAGGAAAAAAAAGGTATTGTTGGTAAAGGTGGACACTTTGAATGTTGTAGATTCATTGACGAATACTATGAGCACTGAGAAGTTTTCTTGGTGTAGAGAAACAATGGGTGTTGCAGGGCTAGACCAATGACTAAGCTCTCCTATCACCCCCTATGTGAAAAAGAAACCAACAAGTGCGATAATTTTGGGTGTGTGTTAGAGTCGTTGTTCGTTGTGTCGGGCGCAACAGGGGGGTCATAGGGGGGTGACATCCCCTCTTGCCGGGAGGTTTCTAGGGGGGGTATCCCCTGTACACGGGGTCCGACGCATTGCCCTGAGAAATATTTTTTGGAGCCTATAATAGGTGGGCGGACCTACCTCTGGTTTTGTGAATTGGTTTCGCACATGGTTTATGGGAACGATGGTTTTCTTCCCATGGTATTTTGTAGATTCAGACAAGGGAACTACGATTATGTTCTAATCCAGGGTTAATGGATTGGGGTTTATGAATGATTTAACATGTATATTATTGTATTGTAAGATTGAAAGGAATATAATGAAAAATCAATATGGGAGTCTCGTTTTTGGGATCTAGGGGAAAATCTTTGTGTGTATTTTTTTATGTTTCTCGTCATTGTTTATTTTTTTGTTTAAGAATTCATTTGCAGGTAATTTCTATACAGGGTTAAAACCTACAAACTACCTCCAACACTGGTAGAGGCACCTTCAGCACATGTAGAAACATCTCCAATGCTTCCAACACATGTAGAAGCATATGTAAAACCTGTAGCAGCAATCCAACCACCTGCAACAACAACATCTTCAACATATGTAGCCAAACATCTTCAACATAACATTCCAAACATCATCACTAAGTCTCCCATTCCTACACTAGGTCATGTCATAATCAAGTTGACATTAATGCCAACGAACAAGACCAACAATCCAAACACTCATCACACATAAAGAGGAATACTAACATCATTAGGTTGGCATAAGGCATATGACAAGCAACACCATGACCTTGTTGACATCAATGCCAACAACCAAAAATTTTAGATCACATTGTTTATTTATATCCCTCGAGTATTGTGTTAGCCCAATGGTTACTATGGGAAAAAACAAATTGTAAAACTTGATGGTATATGAATTAATATGTTAATGATTTGTATATGTAAACTTGAGAGTTTGTGGTGAAAATTGCAAGTGAAATGTTTAGGGTTTTTATCAAATTATGTCAATTACATTAACACATAAACATGATTTTAAACTCAGTTTTGCAGAAAATAATGAAGACATCAGTAACATAACAAAATACACAAGACAAAAAATGATGAAGGAGTTCACCCCTCCTAGCCTACATCTCTTGGTCCAGTTTCTAATGTTGGGCCTCTTTTATTATGCTCAAAATATGTGTTTACATCAAGTTATAGTGCTCATAATGTAAAAACAATGTCTCCAATGGATCCAGAATAATAAAAACGCCTAGTCAGGCTCTTTTTGCTTTCAAAAATGTCAAAAATTGACTGAGTTATGCTCCAAAGAAGTTTTTATGTTAATTTTCCTCCAAATCGCACTCACCTACTAACTGTTTTAAAAAATATTCCTTTTTCAGCCACATGGGGCGAAAAATTTTCCCTGTGCCAGCGAGATTCCCGTTGGTTCAGCTAAAAGTTGTCGCTTGATTAAATTTCCTATGTCAGCCCACGAGCCGATAAAAACGTGCCAAATTGGATGCAGGTGGTTAAAACCAATTCCTGTCGAATTTTAAACCTAACCCGCCTATGACTGTGGTTGGGTTCTGCCGAGTTTACCGTTCAAATTAATGCACCATATGTTAACCGAACCCGCCTTGTAAACTTGTGGTGATGCCTTGGTGGAATTTCGATTACCGTCGGAGTTAAGTCTCCCAGAACCCTACCCACAACAGTTTCCACCCCCGCTAACCAACTATGGTTTATACGTCAAAATGTGGTTTATGTCGTGCTTCGTGTTAACTCCACCAACATAAAAATTAACTGCGTCTGTGATAACTGTTGCATGTGATCCTCCGGAACCGTCGGAGGAATGGATAAAACTTCGCCATAACATTAACCGTGAACCCAACCTACAAACTTGTTCACATGACGACTTGACCACCGGTGGTTGACTGGCAGTTAAACCTTACGGTGTAATACATGCATTACTATGGTGCCATATAACATAAGGTTTGTTGAAATAATATATGGTTGCAACATATTAAAAGGTTTGCAATTTTATATAATATGGTGATGATATTTATCATATGATTCGGGTTATACATTAAAAATTGAACTATGGCATTGGGGCCGACGTTAACCCTAGGCCCTGTCTTCCTACCACATACCGTGGTTGGGTGAACCAGGGCTAGGGGTTAACCCCAATCCTGACACCCAAACAAAATCCAACAAATGTTTAAATACGTGTCGCAACCCATGATTAAAAAGAACCACCAGTGGCGCAGTGGTGGAGCACTGCACTACCACCACGAGGGTCCAAAGTTTGAACCCTGTGGAACCCTGCCCGACCATAGACCAATTTTTTTCCAAGTAATAGGAGGCCACATGGAAACCACTAATTGGCCAATGTGGCTATCCCTCATTGGTAAACCATTCAACCAATAAAATCACACCATACACGAGACAATTGTCAATCAACCATTGTCCCATTGAAACACAGTCATGCCCAGTCAGCATACAGACTATTGATTGGGTGTGCCTACAACCCAAAATTCCAAAAAATTTAGCTATTTTCCAATTCAGTCAGAACACGATATCAGGAGCATATGATATCAGTTTTGAGTGAAATGAATTATGTTGGATTCAGGGAAACAAGATCTTCGCTTAGATGTCGATTTCGAGCACTTTGAATTTTGAGCATTATACTTATCCACCAGATCATTCATGCCCACTGGAAGCTTTTAGACCTCCAAAAGCTCATTTACAATCAACAAATAGATGAGGGTACATCTCCCTCACCCTTCATTCTAAAACCACTTTTTTTTTGGATTTTTTTCTATGAGATTTTCGTGAAAGTACATCACACTCCCTGATTTTGGAATCATTGCCTTGATGTTAAAGATGACATCTTGTTGCAATTTTTCAAGGTATTCAGAACAGAAAACTGACCTTGAAGGATTTTTTACATTCCCTCCTCGGTCTTCAACCAAATGAAACTTAAACAATTTCAATTTCCTTTCACCTTGAACACTAGCGTCATGGCGATGCTTAACATGTCTAGCCTTGCACTTGGCTCGACTCTTCACCAAATGTGACCGCCATCGCCATGCACCATCTTTCTTCAAAGCCGAAACATTAGGAAACCCACAAGAATATGTTTTAGAACCAATGTCCTCTTTTTCAAATATCCTTTTCATTTTATTTTTGACCCCTGCATTCTTTAACACTAGCATCTTGTTCACACCAATATTAACCAATGACGCATCCTGCTGCAATTTCACTTCATGTTGTTTACCTCTTTAGGAGGAAACATGTTAGACTCCTAAAACATCTTATCACGTGAATTAGAAACCTCAATAAAATAAAATTTTAAACTTGATTCATATCCCTTAGATCAAAACCTAATTCATGTAGTGTAGTTGTAGTTGACTTTTCTTTCTCCTTATTTTTAAACTTTTTGGGTCTCATCTTTGGATGAAGTTTCCAACAATGATATTCATCATGGCCCTCTTTGGAACAATGTTTTCATGTGAGTTTTTCTTTCTCCATATTGATGGCAACATTCTTCTTCCCTTTTCCTTTGAACTTACCCTTTCCCTTATCTCTAGAGTCAAAGGTGTTCTCACTTGTTTCATCATAAACATGTTTCCCTCTTGCTTCTAGATGTGTGGAATGTACACAAAATTCATCTAAACTTGTGGGGTTAAACATGAGAATAGTTTGTCTCAAGTATTTATGCAAACCTCTAATGTATTTGAGTAGAGTGTCTTGAGAAGATAAATATACATCAAACATCAATGCTCTGCTTCTAAACTCTTGGGTATAACTTTGCACACTTTGACCCTTTAATTGCCTAAAGTTTTTCCAATCCATGACAGCTTTTTGCATGTATTCTAAAGGATAAAATTTTCTTCTTAATGCAGCAATAAAATCATTCCAAGAATTTAAAACCTTACCATGTTTCTTCATGTCATCTTGAGTTTTGGCTTCCCACCAAATGAGTGTTGCACTTCCAACCTTAATGAAGCAAGCTGAATCTTGGTCTCATCATCCTTGATTCTTTATATCCTGCAATATACTTCAAGCTGATGAACCCAATTATCTAATTTCGCAGCATTTACTTCTCCATTATACATAGGAAATTTAAACTTTATGTCAAGTTTCAAAAGTGGAGTTTTACCATGCACCTTTGGAGAATGTGGAGGTGTTTGTGAGGCGGTTGATGTAGAATATGATGCTGGTGAAGTTGGAGGTGAATATGGAGGTGAAGAGAAAGGTGGAGTTAAAGGTGGTTTGTCACCATTCCCTCCATTCCATTTTGGAGGCTTGTCCGCATCTCCTACATCTCCTTTTGGAGGTTTATCTCCATCTCCCTTTATAGGATTGGAGCTCTCCCCTTGCAACCTTGTATTCCTCTATTCATAGATAAATTTCACCATTTGTGTCATGTCAAAGAATGTATTTCTAAAACCCTTCTCATCCTCTGACATATTGTCAGGCTCTCCTTCATGTGCCATGAATGGTGAGGCTTTTGGTGAAACTTGCGGTGAAACTTTAGGTGAAATTTGTGGTGGAGATTGTGGCAAATGTGTCTCCTTGACCTAACTTGAGGACTTTCTACCACGATATTTCATTCTCCTATTTTGAGCTTCAACCTTGTAAGCATCAGAAAGACTTGCAACAAAATTAAACCCTCAAAACAACCAAAGAACCTAAGCTTCGATACCAAACTGATTTGTATATGTAAACTTGAGAGTTTATGATGAAAATTGCAACTGAAATGTTTAGGTTTTTTATCAAATTATTTCAATTACATTAACACATAAACATGAATTTAAACTCAATTTTACAGAAAATAATGAAGACATCAGTACCATAACAACATACACAAGACAACAAATGATGAAGGATTTCACCCCTCCTGGGCTACATCTCCTATTCCAACTTCCAATGTTGGGCCTCTTTCATTATGCTCAAAATATGTCTTTATATCAAGTTACAGTGCTCAAGATGAAAAAAAATGTCTCAAATGGCTCCAAAACAGTCAAAAACCCCTATATGGGCTCTTTCTTCACTCAAAAAGGTCGAAAAATGACTGAGTTATGCTCCAGAGAATTTTTTCCTGTTGCAATTGTACTTCATATTGTTTACCTCTTTTAGGAGGAAACATGTTAAAATCTTGAAACATATTATCACATGAATTAGTAACCTCAATGAAATCAGTTTTAAAATTTGATTCATATCCTTGAAAGGCTTCATTCTCAACATCATTGTGCTTGAACAATAACAATGCAAAATTTTGACTAGCATTAACAATCCTCTTCATTTGTCCAGGATTTACAAGAGACAAACCCAATTTCTTGTTATGTTCTCTAACAATGTACTTAGTCCCATTCTTGAACAAGTGATATTTATTCCCATGGCTATGAAAAACGACCCTCCTATCATATAGATATGTAATTCACAAAACAATACCACATATATCAAGTAGAATTACATCAAGTTCAACCTCATCAAGAAAGTTTGTAGTGATTGAAAATCTAAGTATGCATTTCTTTGTCACCTGCAATTTTTCATTCTCACATACCCAACATAAAGGATAAGGTTTAGGATGAGGAATTGTCTCTAAATTACACTTCTTGAAAATGTCTTCAAAGATAATATTTTCTTTTGAACCACTATCAAACGGTGTATCTATCTTGGTATGTTTTGAAATAACTCTAATGTGAAAAATCTCTATTCTTGTTTTTTTTTCATTTTGAGTATCATTGAGACAATTTGAAGAACTAGTCCTACTTGCAATGTCCTTACCTATCAATCCTATGGTTGTGATATTTGTTTCATCCCCAGAATCAAAACCCAAATCATTTTGTGTAATTGCAGTTATTGTTTATTTCTCCTTGTTTTTAAACTTTTTGGGTCTCATATCTAGATGAAGTTTCCAGCAATGATCTTCATCATGGCCCTCTTTGGAACAATGTTTGCATGTGAGTTTTTCTTTCTCCATCTTGATGGTAGCACTCTCCTTCCATTTTCCTTTGAACTTACCCTTTCCTTTGTCTCCAGAATCAAAGGTGTTCTCACTTGTTTCATCAGAAATGTGTTTCTCTCTTGCTTCTAGATGTATGGCGCGTACACAAACTTCATCTAAACTTGTAGGTTTAAACATGAGAATGGTGTATCTCAAGTAGCTATGTAAATCTACAATGTATTTTAGTAAAGTGTCTTGAGAAGATAAATCTACACCCAAAATCAATGCTCTACTTCTAAACTCTTGGGTATAACTTTGCACACTTTGACACTTTAATTGCCTAAAGTTTTTCTAATACATGATAGATTTCTGCATGTATGCTAAAGGATAAAATTTTCTTCTTAATGCAACAAAAAAATCATTCCAAGAAGATAATACCTTACCATGTTTCTTCATGTCCTCTTGAGTTTTTCCTTCCCACCAAATAAGTGTTGCACTTTCCAACCTTAATGAAGCAAGTTGAAACTTGGTCTCATCATCCATGATCATTTTTATCCTGCAATACACTTCAAGTTGACAAACCCAATTATCTAATTTATCAGCATTTACCTCTCCATTATACATAGAAAATTTAAACTTTATGTCAAGTTTCAAAAGTGGAGTTTTACCATGTCCCTTTGGAGAATGTGGAGGTGTGTATGAAGGGGTTGATGTAGAAGATGATGATGGTGAAGATGGAGGTGAAGAGAAAGGTGGAGTTAAAGGTGGTTTGTCACCATTCCCTCCATTCCCTTTTTAGGGCTTGTCCCCATCTCCTCCATTTCCTTTTGGAGGTTTATCTCCATCTCCCTTAGGAAAATTGAAGCTCTCACCTTGCAACCTTGTGTTCCTCTCTTCATAGAGAAATTTCACCATTTTTCATGTCAAAGAATGCCTTTCTGAAATCCTTCTCATCCTCTAACATATTGTCAGGCTCTCCTTCATGTGTCATGACTAGTGATGCTTTTGGTGAAACTTGAGGTGAAATTTGTGGTGGAGATTGTGGAAAATGTGCTCTACTTGACCTAAATTGAGGACTTGCTACCACATGCTTTCCTTCTCCTCTTTTGAGCTTCAACCCTGTAAGCATAAAAAACACTTGCAACAAAATTAAACCCTCAAAACAACCAAAGAACCAAAGCTCTGATACCAAATTGATCTGTATATGTAAACTTGAGAGTTTATGGTGAAAATTGCAAGTGAAATTATTATCAAATTATGTCAAATATATTATTACATAAACATGATTTTAAACTTAGTTTTGCATAAAATAATGAAGACATCAGTACCATAACAACATACACAAGAAAAAAAATGATGAAGGATTTCACCCCTCCTCGGCTACATCTCCTTCGCGTGTTGATCTCCAACTGACTGCCTCGGATATCAAAAGCTTTCCGGGATGATATCCAGCACATTCACTATTTGGAGAGCATGCATCCCCGGCAGTGCCTCGAAGAACATCTATGTTATATCATTATGGCTTTTGAAGATTTTTCATTTTTTTCTATGCATGCAGGAACAGAACATATGGGCTTAAAAACACTCAAAAGCTATGACTGCAGCAACTGCAAGCATTGGCATGGAAACAGGACAATTATGTCAAAAAAGGGTTTAGGGTTTAGGCAATTATGTCAACAGGAAAATTTCAAGTGAAATGTTTATGGTTTTTATCAAATTATGTCAATTACATTATTAAGTAAACATGATTTTAAACTTAGTTTTTCATAAAATAATTAAAACAGCAGTACCATAACAACATACACAAGACAACAAATGATGAAGTAGTTCACCCCTCCTCGGCTACATCTCCTAGTCCAGCTTTCAATGTTGGGCCTATTTCATTATTCTGAAAATATGTGTTTACATCAAGTTACAATGCTTAGAATATAAAAATAACGTCTCCAATGGTTCCAGAACAGTAAAAAAAACCTATATGGGATCTTTCTACACTCAAAAAGGTCAAAAAATGATTGAGTTATGCTCCAGATAAGTTTTTCCCGTTAATTGTCCTCCAATTCGCATCCACCTGCTAAATGTTCTACAATTTTCGACTTTCGTGGCCACATGGAGCGAAACTTTTGCCTCACACTGGCGAGATTCTCGCTTGTTCGGGTGAAATTTGTCAAACCCTTAAATTTACTATGTCACCCATGAACCGATAAATTAGTTCCACTTGGCGCGTTTGATGCCATAAATTTTGGACCGTTTTGAAGCTGCTCCCACCAATTCTAACCCACGCTCAGACTTGGAGTTGGGTTATTTGACTATGGTATGGTTCGGTTCAAAACTTGTGCCCATTCCATTTGACTTAACACGTATACAAAACCAGTGGTTTATTCTATGGTTCCGTCGGTTGTCATGTAAGGTTCCCACGGTAACATTAAACTTCACCTCCGCTCTGAAACCGTTGTGTGTGACAAGACTCCAGAACCGCCGAAGGTATGGATAAAACTTCTCCATAACATTAACCATGAACCCAACTTGCAAACACATTCACATGCTAACTTGATCGACGATGGTTGACTGGAAATTAAACCTTGTGGTGTAATACATGCATTACTGTGGTGTCATATAACATAAGGTTTGTTGAAATAATATATGGTTGTGACATATTATAAGGTTTGCAATGTTATATTATAGGGTATTGGTATTTATCATATGGTTCAGGTTATATATTAAAAATTGAACTATGGCATTGGGGTCAGGGTTAACCCCAGGCCCTTTCTTCCTACCACATACCATGGTTGGGTGGACCAGGGCTAGGGGTTGACCCCTGTCCCGACCCTCAAACAAAATCCAACTAATGTTTAAATACGTGTTGCAAGCCATGATTAACAATAACCACCGGTGGTCAAGTCGGAATGTGAACGGGTTTGCAGGTTGGGTTTATGGTTAATGTTATGGCGAAGTTTTATCCATACCTCTAGCGGTTCCGGAGTCTTGTCACACGCAACGGTTTCAGAGCGAAGGTGAAGTTTAATGTTATCGCGGGAACCTTACATGACCACCGACGAAACCATGGAATAAATCATGGGTTTTGTATGCGGGTTAAGTCAAATGGAATGGGCACGAGTTTTGAATTGAACCCGACCACAGTCAAACAACCCAACTCCAGGTCTAAGTGTGGGTTACAATTGACGGGAGCAGTTTCAAAATGATCCAAAATCAATGACATCAAACGTGCCAAGTGACGTTAATTTATCGGTTCATGAGCTACATAATCAATTTAAGGGTTCAAAAAATTACATATGAACCAACAGGAATCTCTCCGACGAGGGAAAAATTTTTGCTCCATGTGGCCGCAAAAGTCAGGAATTGTAGAATAGTTAGCAGGTGGGTGCGAATTAGAGGACAGTAAGCAGGAAAAACTTCTTTGGAGCATAACTCAGTCAATTTTTGACCTTTTTTAGTGCAGAAAGAACCTAGCTAGGGGTTTTTTACTGTTTTGGAGCCATTGGAGACATTTGTTTTCATTCTAAGCACTATAACTTGATGTAAACACATATTTTGAGCATAATTAAAGAGACCCAACATTGGAAGTTGGACCAAGATATGTAGCCCAGGAGGGGTGAACTCCTTCATCATTTGTTGTCTTGTGTATGTTGTTATGGTACTGATGTCTTCATTATTTTCTGTAAAACTAAGTTTAAAGTCATATTTATGTGTTAATGTAATTGACATAATTTCCTAAAAACCTAAACATTCCACTTGCAATTTTTATCAAAACTCTCAAGTTTACATATATATATATATATATATATATATATATATATATATATATATATATATATAAACTTGAGAGTTTATGTTGAAAATTGCAAGTGAAATGTTTAGTGTTTTTATCAAATTATAGTCGGATGTCTCCCGTCGGATTTTATACACTTATGTTGAATCATTAACACCTCATCAATGGATTTTTTGTGCCGGTTCTTGCTCCTATCCATGGAATTTCTAACTCCCAATCATCAGACAAGTCTCGTAGAATTATTGTGCTCTCCAACAAGCTACCATCAGAAAATGCTCATCAAATCTGGATGAAATTTCGACTCCATATCGTCGGGTTGAATGTCAGTTATTCGACACATGTCCTGTCGCATTACATTGTAGATTCCATCAAATCTCTGTTGTCAAATTCGTTGCATACTGATGATATGGTGTCTTATATATCACTAATTATTCGTCTCATGTTTTTCAGTTATTTGACGATGATGGTATCATAAATTCTATAGGATATTTTTCCACTGTCCTTAGGTTAGTTGACGATGGACCTGTGTTAGATATATTACGGTCATTTTTCTTGTCAGAATGTTTGACTAAGTTTCACCGATGAGCCTGGAAAACAAGTTATGTTGGAGCGATGACACAAGTTCATCTAATAATCAACAAAATGTTGTCATATTTTAGTCCACTATGCAATAGTGTTACAGGAAAATACAAATAAACAAAGAAGTGAGAATTCTCCATCTTGTAGAATTGATTTATAAGGAAGATTATGAGAAGTTGAAATATTAGATATTAACCTAGTCTTGAAATGATATCCTTTATAAGAAGTTTTGTAAGTGATTCATAGGTTAGTTAAAGGTGGTTTATAAGACATTACCCCTCCAAAAAAAATTCCAATCTGGAAGCTCATAAAACATTACCCCTCCAAAAAAAATTCCAGTCTGGAAGCTCTCTGCAATGCAAGTCCATGTGTTGATGTGATAGAAATCTCCCATGATCTAGTACCAATGTTATCTATGATTTCAGTGGTGTGCACTTGGCGTCACCTTGGCTCGTTGTTGTTATCCACACAATGTTTGTAATAATTAAAAGTCTTACTATTATAGTGCTTAGGAATTTTTTCCACGTTAATAGACATAATTGTTAATATTAGGTGTGTCTAATGTGAAAGCTCTCACATGGTGCATGATTGCGATTATAAGACATTATTTGCAATTATGGAGCACAAGTTTTGCTAATCAGTAAGATGGTACCAGAGTTCAAGTCATTGCATTGATATGATAGCATAATCGTTTCTAAGACATTATTTGCAATTATGAACCACATCAAATATGGTATCAGAGTTGAAGTCCTGCATTGATACGATAACATAACCCCTAATTTCTGTAATTATACCACTATTTGTATTGGTGTCATTCCTTGGGGGGGCTCTTTGGTTTGTGGTTGGTCCTCTTATAATAATTGCAAGTCTTACCACTATTATGGAAAATCAATATGTTGGGCCCTCTTTCATTTGCAGTTTTGATGTCAATAATTGCAAGTATTAATATTATGGTCCCGAGGATGTGGTCTAACAGTTAAGTGGGGAGGTTTAGTCCCCATACGTCTTGTGGTCCAATCCCAAGTAGGACTATGTATGCCTCGGAGCTACTCCATGCATGATTTCTTTAATTGAAAAAAAAAAGTCTTAATATTACGACAACATATCATTATGTTGGGATTTTTTTCCACATTAATAGTTTCCCATATCCATTTTTTTGTCTTATAGAAGCTTTTGAAAACATGAAGACTTCGAAATTTGTGTGCCAATTTTGGACCGAGTTACTAGATTTTCCCTTCCTACATGAAGAGTACAAAATTGGTAAACATAAAAATGAAAGTCCTTATGTCTCCACAAAGGTTGATTATTAATGTGAAACTAAATTCCAACGTAGTGATGCATTCCATGGATATGATCCTTCTCCCCTAAGTCTATCTTGGAGGCATATCCCATGGAGAAGGAAATAGATCCTGCCTTATGGAATTGATCCAAAAAAAAATTCCTTGACCCTAGTCGATTATTTTGCTTGAAAGGACCAAAGCCCCTAACAACTAAAACCTAAATCATCCTCTCAGAAGACAGATTACCCATTACAAAGTACAAAATATCTGGATTGCAGATCATTTCATTTGTCATATACAAATTGCAAGCAAGTTTGGAATATCGATACTCTTTGATCAGTATTTGTCATCTACAAATCAGTGCTTGGAAGTCTAAGGACTGATTTTTTTGGATTTGTCATCTACAGATAGAATCACTTCAAAATTCAACTGAATCATGAATAGGTCCTAATAAATGTTATGAAATTTATGAAAGATCTTATAAATATTATAAATATTTGAGCCCCTACTTTATTTATACAATCGGTATGTAAGTTTTTTGTATGTCTACAATCAATGACATGGTGGTTGATAGCTAAAGATGTAACCTAAGTGATTGAATTGACTATATGTATTGGTGTGATTTCTGCTTTCTTGTTTTTTGGCTGGTTTTTCTCTCATTTATGCACTTGAGTCTTTTGCTACTAGGAGATTAATGAACTGCTCCAGGGCATTGTTTTAATGTTGTTTTTAGTTTTATTAGCATGTGTCAGGTTAATTGTTTGGTTTTATTTGATGTCCTCAATATTTGGTGATCTTTATTCTCAACATTTGTTGAACTAGGGTTTCCAGAACTGGTTGCCCAACAATATAATAAGCTTTTGTACAACGATTTTTAATTTTTCCCGTCAGTTTTCTTTTTTGAGATCAAATACTGACCCAGCTTTTTGTCCGCTTAGATCATCTTATACAGCTAGTTTTGATTTTTTAAGTCAACTAATTTATTAATCGTTCCTCTTACAAGTTCAATGTTTACTTCATCAAATTTCATGACTGCCTCCTTAATTGTTCTATTCTCATGCTTCTTCTCGTTTGGAAAATGTGAATAGACTTGAAAGTTGAACAAAGTGGTGCCTCCCATCAAATATTTCAATCATGTTGGCAATTAATGCTACTTGGTACAATGTAATGCAATCATCTGCAATAGATCTTGAATGAAGATGCACTGAATAGGATTTGGTGGCTTCAACTACACCCCACCCAAAAAATTGAACTTGTCCAAGGAAAAGGTGAAGATTAAGGTTTCTTGAAAATGAAAACTCATATGAGCATTAATTGAAGGCCAAGCTCCAAGAAAACGAACGAAACATCTTTATTTTTTAATTTGCTAAGCATTTGTAATTTTGTACATATATTCTATATATTTTCTTGCCATAATTCTTCTTCATTAAGATTAAATAGAGACCCTATTCTTTGTTCCCTATGATTTATTTGTACTACCAATTTTCCAACAAATCTCACATTGTTAGCTAATATTACACATGCAAAGTTTACCTGGTGAAAGTTGCTCACTACTTCCCTTGTCCAATTAAATTTCCCTTGCAATTGCCACGAGGGATTTTTATGTTCTCTTTCTAATAAGCCAATAATTAATTTTGATCCCACTTTAAAATAATTTTGCTATCATTGCCACTATGGCTTATCCTAATTTTTTGCATTGCCTCTCATCACTCCTCTCGCCCTTGCATTCTCCTAAAGACTCCATAAAAGTCAATTTTTATCTATCATACCTTTGTTGAATTTGGTAAGGATGAATTGAAATATGCAAATTCATTTCAATTATGAAAACTAACTATTTAGTAAAGATATCATTGCACAATCTCTTAAGAATTATTGTCTACTAATGGTATTTTATAAGAATTTAAAACATGGTATTCTATAAGAATTTAAAACATTAAAACATACCACAAGCAAAATATTTTTTATTACAATAATAGTACCATATATAATCATGTTTTATCACTAGTAAATTCAATTCAATTACACTAAATGTAATTATTAAGTATATTAATTGATAACTTTACATTAAAATAAATGTTTTAGAAATCATTGATGGTGTAAAATTAGAAATAGAGACAGAATTATTAAGATTTTATAATTTTGTTTTTTTCATCTTTTGTTTAATACAAATTTTAATAATAAAAATTATTATATTATTTTCATTTAATATCTAAAATTTATTTATTAAAACATAATAAATAATAATTAACAATCTAAATAATAATTAAAAAATAAATGGTCATGGTTGAGCCAGACAGTGGCAACTACTCTGTACCCGAAGAGTACGATCTCCACTCTGAAATTGTTTAGACAAACACATAATTATAAAACATTATAAATAAAAATTCATTGAAATTAATAAAATTTAATTACATTTAACATGTAAAACCGGAATTATGTTCTTGGATAAACACACTCTGAATAATCGATGCACCTGGAGACGGCAAATCCATCGCTGTTATGAATCAATCGGGTGAATGAATTTGGGAAAATAAGTACCCCATTTGGACTTAAAAATAAAGATATCATCTCGCAGAAATATAGGCATGGGGTCTGCTGGTTTCCGGTGACAGGGCACCTGATCACGAGACTGCAAGAGGTAGCGTCCGAGTAGTGCAGTTAATTTGTGGTACCGGTGAATGAATTTGTGGCACCCATCGTTTTATTTGCAGCTCATGCGCTCTCCGGTCTTGCGAACCCCGTTCGCTTCCACACAGAATTTGGGAAAAATAAGTGCCCGATTTGGAAATAATTGCTGGTGCCAAAAAAAAATCCCGATGTCCACTGCACTTTTCTAGAAATAAATCCAACCACTGATATAAATTCTACTTTGCAACCTGCCGTTGCACATCCACCAGGACACAGGAACAGGATTTGTTCATCAGTGCAAGGATTTTACCCAAACTTCAAGGGCTTATCCGCACCCTGCCACGATGTGGAGCTGAGCCTGCAGGTTGTGCCAATCGCTAGGGTTCTTCGAATCTTTCAGGAATGAAGACTATTGCGTGTTGATCTCCAACTGACTGCCTCGGATATCAGAAGCTTTCCGAGATGATATCCAGCACATTCACTATCCGGAGAGCACGTAACCCCGGCAGAGCCTCGAATAGGTATATCTCAGTGCCTGCTATGGCTTCTGAATAGTTTTCAGTTTATTCTATGCATGCAAGAACAGAACAACTGGGCTTCAAAACACTCAGAAGCTATGACTGCAGCAACTGCAAGCGTTGACAATTAATCAATCAATCGATCTGTGTCTATATTTACCTGATTCCAATGTTGCCCTTGAAGATATCACTGGACATGGCAATGGTGTCGAAAACCAGAAAACCAGATCATTGTATAGAAGCCGCGGCCTGGAGATCAGCGGTAACTGATTTTCCTTTCAGCAGATAAGATATTCGATAATTTATTTCCCTAATAATTGATAACTTGTCTTATAATTTATCAACTGATAACTTACTTTGTTGATTCTTATCACGGATAACTTCTCCACATAGAAGTTATGGGGATAGAACTTATATACTGATAACGTATCTACCAATAACTTATCCACCGATAATTTGTTGATGAGCTATCCACAAATAACTTATCAGCAGATAAGTTATTGGATTGGAATATAACTTCTCCACTGATAACTTATCTACAAAGTAGTTATCATTATAACTTATCAGGGATAAGCTATCACTGATAAGTTATACTCCAATAACTTATCTGCTAATAAGTTATCATAAAGAACTTATCAGCAGATAACTTATCAGAGAAGTTATTGTGATAACTTATTAAAATATAGATAAGTTATCATAAGTACTTATCAATATAGATAAATTATCATGGATAACTTATGGTTATCAGATAAGTTATCAGGATAACTTATCAAAATACATGGATAACTTATCAAAATATAGATAAGTTATCATCGATAACTTATCTGATAAGTCACCAAAAGATAACTTATCGCTTATAACTTACAATCAAATATCAATAAAGTATCAAAAATAACCAATGAAAACTTCTCAGCGAAGAACTTATCCTTATCTTCCGATAAATTATCGAAATTTGTTGGATGATGTGCTTGAAGAGCTTCCGGCTTGCGCAGAGATCGGATCCCCTGAATGTATTCGAGGAAACATCAAGCTCGAAGGCCGAATTCCGCTCAAACAATTCTTCCAAATCTGCACAATCTCCAGATTGGGCAAATCGCCGATCCCTGAGGCATGCTGGTTTTCTGTGACAGGGCACCTGATCACGACACTGGCAAGAGGCAACATCCGAGTAGTGCAATTGAACGGGCTTGCCTATGAATTTGTGGTACCGGTGAATGAATTTGTGCTACTCATCATTTTATTTGCAGTTCCTGCGCTCTCCGGGCTTGTGGTACCTCGTCCGCTTCCACCAGAAGGGTAGCTTTTCAAGGGCGACCTTTACTTCCTTCATTTTAAGCAATTTCAAACCCAAGAGAAGATGTGAATAGCCAGTCTGTATATAAGTTGAAAAGTGAAACGATGGTATGAAGAGTCTGCTGGTGAGCTCAAGCTCAAAGTAACGGGGATTTGCGATACTCCTCAATTGTGGATGGCTTACAAGCATTATGTTCTGTCTAAAAGCAGCTCGTGGATGCCGTGCCTGTATACAATTGATGACAGTTGCTTCACTTATTAAGCTTTCTGTTGTTAGATATGAATATGGGCTGATTCGGTTTCTTTCAGTAATCAAAATGAATTAGGATTTTTTTAATTCCATCGCCGTCGCCCCCGATTTTCAAATTACCATCCCTGCCATTTACATAATTACTGAAATCACCATAATCAAGCGGAATAAAAGGGCCGAAAGCCCTGTGACATTGCTTGATTTTGTACCACATTGTTAAGCATGTAAATATTGTGGGCCAACCAGTGCTGAGTATTACTTGCAAGTATTAAAATAGTATTTTCAATGTAGAGATTATATTAATTGTTGGGTGAACTTGTTAATAAAAGAACATGAAAAACAGAACAGAGTCCCAAGAGTTTTGTAGAAATAGGACAATGATGGTTAATTTAATTTACTGCTGATATATATTATTAGCATCTTAAATCTAGTTACATAGATATTGAACATTCACAGGTTATGATATAAGTCTTTTAAATCTAGTTACAAAGATATTGAACATTCATAAGTTCTGATATAAGTCTGCAGGTTAGTTTGGTGATATGTATGGAACGTTATCATAGAATGAGGATCTCATCGCATGATGAAAATAAGATTTACTTAAAAATCAGAGAAACAAGAAAAAGGTATTATTGTTATATTTAAGTAATGTGATTATGTATACAATGTCTTATTGTTGCATGTTAATTTGATGATATATATGGAATTTTATAATATAATGAGGAACTCATCACACAATGAAAATAAGATTTACTCTAAAAAATTCAAACAAAAAATGGTATTGTTCTTTATCACAAAATAAAAATAAGATTTATTTTTTAAAAAGTTTCAGAAGCAAAAAAATAGTATTTAGGTATTGTGACTCTATATACAATGTCTATTGCAATGTGATATTTTTGTTGAGAAAGTAATATGATCCTTAAAATATTAAAATATGAAAATTGTAAATACATATTTTTAATTTAAGTGTTTTTTTAAATACTATACGATATTTTTTTGAAAGGTCAATTAAAATATGAATATTTGTAGATATTTATATTTAATTAAACATTTTTGTTTGAATGTTGTGTGTTTTTTAAGAATCAATATAATAATTTATCTAAATTTCTTTAAAAAAAGATGTCTCTATTATATTGCTTTTATATGTCACACATTTACAATATCTCGAGGGAGAAGAATAAATTTGGAAGACATGCATTCATTGATTAATATTATTCATTAACTTCGTTAAGGGATTATGATATAATGTTAATCTCTGGCTCAAAAGTTGTTTGATGTTATATAAATCAGGAGAGTTGTCTAATATTGCAAGGAGTGCACAGATATCTGCCCCAAAGATTTTGAATACCAAAATACGAAACTTTTTATTTTTTCTAAAACTCTTGTCCAAAAGCTCTCAACTTAAATACCAACATTTAACTTTATTTTTTATCTAAAATATTGTCCCAAAGGCTTGAATGTTGAGCTTAGAATATGACACAAAAGTGTAGCATATCCACATGTTCCCAAATCATCTCTATAATCTCTATCCACTACTTTGATACCATTTTTTACATCCACATTTTAATACATCATCCATTTCTATAACATATCACCTATTCTAATTACCATTTTAATGTATATAACCATTGAAACACAAAACCACATAATTACTCCTCATAAATTAACCATTCATAAGTATAAAATCATGTTCCTATACAATTATTTAATTCAATAAATATAAAATTGTTTAATTCAATACAAATAAAATCAGATTCCTATATATTTATTTATTTCAATAATCCATTTCATAAATAACATGTAAGAATTACAAGAATTACAAATTTGATAATTCTTCACAATTCACTTTTCTATCTGCTGTTAGGCCCCCTTGCCGAGGTGGGCTGGCAAGCAATCTTATTAACGAGCGGAGGGGAACACGACCGACTGTTAGGTACAGCGTTCAAGCAAGCAAGCTAGGCTCATACAAATAGGAATGCCTCGTATCTCTGGTGCAAAGTAGTTTCCCCCCTATTTGCTCATTTTCCTTTTGCTTACAGGCCCAGTCCAAGTTTATGACCTATACCAGCGCTGGTCAGTCCAAGTTTATGACCTATACCAGCGCTGGTCATAAGAAGGATCTTTCACTATGTGGTCATTTATCAGTAACTGTACATTCGTACTTACTAAATAATAATGCACTAACATGTCGCTTTTACTATGTGGTCATGCTGGTTTATCGGTCATCCAACTTCCCTGGCAACATTATGAATTCAATAATAAAACTTACTTGTTGAATTCAATAATAAAACTTACAAAACTCATAGCATATCCACATGCTTCCATGACATCACTCTAATACACTACTTTATATGAATTTATAAAGTACTTTGATACGAATTTATAACATTTATATTTTAATATATAACCAATTTCCACCAATTTCTATAACATATCACCTGTTATATTTTATAACCTGTGAGACAAAATCACGTCTTTCTTTCTCTTTCTTTCTCATAAATTAAAGATGCAAATATATAATATTAGAATTTAAAAATAATATTATATAATATTTACCATTATTAATAATATATAAAATCTTATAAATTTTATAATTCTTCAAACTTTTCATTTCAAAATCTTATAAATTTTATAATTCTTCAAACTTTTCATTTCAATTCAGTAATAAAATGTAAACATTTCAATTCAATAATAAAATGTAAAAATTGATAGCATGGAATATCACTATCATATTATTGTAGCTGTAGAATCCATATTAGAAATTTTCCTCCTATATAAGAAATTTTCTTCCTATATAGATTGATGATCCCACCATTGAGACAGGGCTTGATCGTTCTTGGATCAATCATACTCTTGATAACAAGTCAAGAGCACTCGAGATCACTATAAAATCGAGATAGACTTTTGGAGCTTTTCCATGATCTTACACCAAGGCACACTCCTGATGTGCATTTGGGATCAATATACAATCGATATCAACTTGATGGAGCTTTTCCAATATATTACACCAGGGCCGAATTGAATTTGAAATGAACTCCATTGATAAAGGTGTCGGACTTCAGACTTGAATTTTTACTTGTTCACACCTGATGATCGATAGAATTCTAGACAAATTGCCCATTTGCCCATTATTGGGCCCATTATCTATATTTCATGGGAAATTGCCCATACATTTCTTTCCTGGTTCAGCATTTAGAATAAGTAAAGAATCAATCTTATATCAGGTGTAAGGAAAATATAATGAATTGTGCCATGTATGCTAATAAAAACGTCAGCAATCAGGACCGAAAAACAATGTCATCCAACGTGGACCGATTTGTTATTCAATGTTTATCTTAATATACATGAAATCCGGCATTTACGATGTGAGATTCAACTATCTACACTGCTCAAAAATACCATGAAAAAGTCAACATTGAAGATACACAGCTCAAAAATACCATGAAAAAACCAACATTGAAGATGTATTCAAGATACACTGCTCATTAATACCACGAAAAAACCAACATTGAAGATGTATTTGCCATAATACATTCGAAGTAAACAAAACATTGTACCATGAAAAAGCCAGCCAACGTTCAAGATGCATTTGATATATTGCCATCATATATCAAAGTAAATTATAACCAACGAGGACAGTAATCATATAACCATATTCACAAAGTAAACCCATATGAAAGGTGCTAATAGACCGTTGTTTGATCCCACAAGGAAATAAAACACTCTTCAAAGCACATAGACCATGTATTTAAGGTAAATTATCACCATCTACAAATCAGAGATGTGTAACAAAGAATGAAATTGAAACCCAAGTGAAGAATACCAGTAGTTAAATGTTAACTATTCAAGTATGACTGTACAAGTGAAGAATACCAGTACTTAAATGTTAACTATTCAAGTATGACTGTACAAGTGAAGAATGCCAGTAGTTAAAATGTTAACCATTCAAGTATTTAGGTTATGCATATTTCACCAAAAGAGATCTTGCATATGTTCGGTAAACGCTGCAATCTGTGTCTGGAAGTAAGTTTAGGAACAATATATGTCTGGAAGTAAGTTTAGGAACTGCTCCACTTGCTGCACCTTTATTGTTCCAAGATACCCTGCCATTGACTCGATCTTCATCCATAACTTCAGACTGGACTCAGAGACATGATGGCCGAAAAACCTTTCGGTGATAACTAGGCTAGCCATATCCACCACCTGTTTCCATACGTATATCTTCTATTCATCAGATGGCTTGAGACAAACTCAAGGTCTCTAGAACGTTCCCGTGTGAGCTGCTCCACGGTAACTGGGCAGTAAGCGCGCTGAAGAACTTCAAAACAGCCATGAATCTGGACATAACAAAACAAGCAGTTCAGAACATTGGCCGAGAGGGATAAATACTCATTAATGGAACCCACTGAGGCATCTCCAACGACCTCCTCACCCAAGGAGCTCTTCTGCAGTCTTCTGCAGTGTTCCTCAAGAGCTAACTCTAGAGAACAAGAAACCATAATACCGCTGCTAACAACTACTCCAATATCTTCAACCTTCTTGGCAATATAAGAAAGCTGTCAACAAAAGACATTTGAGATCGAGTCAAGGAAGTATGGAATATAATATTGACATGACATGATCTGGATTTGCAGTGGAATGCTCAACTGATTCAATCCTCATCCATAACCTCAGACTGGACTCAGAGACATGATGGCCGCAAAACCTTCCGGTGAGAACTTGGCTATCCATATCCACCACCTGTTTCATACGTATATCTTGTATCATCAGATGACTTGAGACAAACTCAAGGTCTCAAGAACGTTCCCGTAGTAAGCGAGCGTTGAAGAACTTCAGAACAGCCATGAATCTGGACATAACCAACAGGTAATTCAGAATATTGGCCGAGATGGATCAATACTCAATAAGGGAACCCACTCAGGCATCTCCAACGACCTCCTCAACCAAGGAGCTCTTCTTCAGTGAACAAAAACCATGATACCACTGCTAACAACTACTCCAATATCTTCAACCTTCTTGGCAATATAAGAAAGCTGTCAACAAAAGACATTTGAGATCGAGTCAAGGAAGTATGGAATATAATGCTGAGATATAATACTGACATGACATGTCTGGATTTGCAGTGGAATGCTCAACTGATTCAATCTTCATCCATAACCTCAGACTGGACTCGGAGACATGATGGCCGAAAAACCTTCCGGTGATAACTTGGCTAGCCATATCCACCACCTGTTTCACACGTATATCTTCTATCATCAGATGGCTTGAGACAAACTCAAGGTCTCAAGAACGTTCCCGTGTGAGCTGCTCCACGGTAACTAGGCAGTAAGCGAGCGCTCAAGAATTTCAGAACATCCATGAATCTGGATACAACCAACAGGCAGTTCAGAATATTGGCCGAGATACTCAATAAGGGAACCCACTCAGGCATCTCCAACGACCTCCTCACCCAAGGAGCTCTTCTGCAGTGTCCCTCGAGCTAACTCTAGAGAACAAAAACCATGATACCACTGCTAACAACTACTCCAATATCTTCAACCTTCTTGGCAATATAAGAAAGCTGTCAACAAAAGACATTTGAGATCGAGTCAAGGAAGTATGGAATATAATGCTGAGATATAATACTGACATGACATGTCTGGATTTGCAGTGGAATGCTCAACTGATTCAATCTTCATCCATAACCTCAGACTGGACTCAGAGACATGATGGCCGTCAACAAAAGACATTTGAGATCGAGTAAAGGAAGTATGGAATATAATGCTGAGATATAATACTGACATGACATGTCTGGATTTGCAGTGGAATGCTCAACTGATTCAATCTTCATCCATAACCTCAGACTGGACTCAGAGACATGATGGCCGAAAAACCTTCCGGTGATAACTTGGCTAGCCGTATCCACCACCTGTTTCACACGTATATCTTCTATCGTCAGATGGCTTGAGACAAACTCAAGGTCTCAAGAACGTTCCCGTGTGAGCTGCTCCACGGTAACTAGGCAGTAAGCGAGCGCTCAAGAACTTCAGAACATCCATGAATCTGGACATAACCAATAGGCAGTTCAGAACATTGGCCGAGATGGATCAATACTCATTAAGGGAACCCACTAAGGCATCTCCAACGACCTCCTCACCCAAGGAGCTCTTCTACAGTGTCCCTCAAGAGCTAACTCTAGGGAACAAGAAACTTTGATACCACTGCTAACAACTACAATATCTTGAACCTGTACTCCAAAAAATTTAACCTTCTTGGCAAAATAAAAAAGCTAGCTGGCTACAAAAGACATTTGAGATCGAGTCAAGGAAGTATGGAAAATAATACTGAGATAATACTGACATGACATTATCTGGATTTGCAGTGGAATGCTCAACTTGAAATCGATAATCAGCATGCCTCTTCTGTGACTCTGTCACAGTCCAAATCCAATATTAACAATTGAATGAAAGGCTGAAAAGGCTCATGGAATTGAAAACCTTTGGTGGATTGAACTGTCATTTCCATTTGGCAAAAGGTAATCACTACCTGTATGACTTGGAGCACTCTCCTTTATCATTCTCTATTGCATTTCTAAAAGATTAATTGTGAGAAACTTTGAAACTCTTACAAGGATATCTAGAGGGATCAAAGTGGTGTGTGAGGCACCCACGTCCTATTTTCATTCATTATCCAAAATATTCCTGATATAAGCCCCGGAGGAACCAAATGGAACTGAGTATTGATCTGCACCTCTTACAGTGCATAGATGTGCTGGTTGCACAGTACACTGAGTGGCTGACGGGGTTCGGGTAGACACACATACATGAAGTTTAATGGGGAAATTTCACTGTAAATGTCCAGTTGCAAAGGATAACTGTTATAACTTGTGAACTTCACAAGTGATGCTTTGCAAATAATGATGTTACAAAGCACTTGGATGTTACATGTGTTGAAAGCTAAATGACTAGGTATCGAGATTTGAACAAAGTAGCCTACCTGCAACCTTCGCATTAAAACAGAAATTCATTTCCCTGGCAAACGCTCTTTCCAGTGATTGAAAAATTCAATACAGGGATTGTCACGGACAGAGATTATGGTTGGGCAATTAAACGCCCACCGAGCAACTTTTCCTATTTATACTCATCAATTCGATGTCTAAGAGAACAAGGGACAGACCTCGACTCTCTGAGAGCTGAATTAGAATCGGTAATACTGTATCGATCTCTGAAAAGAGGAAAAAGAGACAGATGATGGCGGGCATCATTAGCAAGAGCTAGACTATGTTATTGCTTGGAGTATTTTCTGTTTTTCTGGTATCTATGGAGATGATGGTGATGCAGGTATTATCTTCCAGCATAACTTGTGCGACGGTCACCTTGTATCTGACTCTGTTAGATATCTGACGTCCAGGAAGGGAAAACCAACCCCAAGTTTCTGGGGAGAGTGAAGAAGTTGGTAGGTCTGTCCTCAGCCACCCTTGCAAAGATAGCAGTGTGCAGTTGCCTGTAGAGTGCCTATTTACAATTCCCCAACATTAAATTCAGCTGCCGTCTCTGATCTCCCGGGCTCCTGCGGTGTTTATCTTCCCTTCGAAATTTCTTTCCAGACGAACTGCAACACATACCTTCAAAATTTCTCTCTAGACGAACTGCAACACATACCTTCCTGTATTACTTATAGATCTGAAATGAAGAAACGCAGCAAAATCAATAGAAATATAAAAGATAAGCAATAAAATAAACAACTCCAATACACAAACGAAAGCTTTTATTAATGGTGTCAACTCAGAATTGGATCGAGGTTGATGGTCCATTCACCTTCTCCTGGGAGGACTCTTTGTATTCCCGGACCGATGGTGACCTTTCTGACTTGGTTGAAAGCAAATGTTTAACCATTCAGGTATTTAGGTCATTCATCAAGAGTATTGCCACAGAGATCATAACTAATTAGTAAACCAGCGCTGAAGAAGCTCAGAACAGTAATGAATCTGAACATAGCCAAAAGGCAGTTCAGAACATTGGCCAAGATGAGATGTAATGGTACTCATACTCACTTTTTAGCAACATATATCCACGGGAACCTATTGAGTATAGCATTGAAATTAGTAGTAATCAAAGTTCATGTATGTCATTATTAATAAAGACTTTGCATCATATTATTGAGTGTAAGTGATAGCAGTATAACATTAAAATTTTAAGAAAAAGATTATGAACAATGATAATTATGTAGTACTTTTCAAATTTCAATATTTATAATTAATGCAATATGAGATGATAACCAATACATTGCAATTATAGCTATGCAAAATAGGACATCGTGAGAATAGGGAAATTGTAGAAATTAGGATCGTTATAGAAAACAAAATTTATGACAGATGACAGAGGGTCATCCCTTGTGCACATATTTATAAAGATGTCAACATGGAAGCAGATACTTTGCATAAAAGAGCAGTGGAATTAGCAGAGAGTAAGTGGATATTAAAGAAGAAGAAGCTGCAGTTTCTCTTACAGCTTGTTTGCGATGCCTAAATGTTGGCTGACCTTTGTCTTTAAATGAGAGTAAGCGGGTGTTTGAGATGTAGGAGCCTACATGTTGGCTGACCTTTATGTCTTTAAAGAAGAGTAAGTAGGTGTTCGAGATGCCTACATGTTGGTTGACCTTTATGTCTTTAAAGGAGTGTAAGTGGAAGATTAAAGAAGAAGAAGCTGCAGTTTCTTTCACAGCATGTTGGAGATGCCCAAATGTCGGTTGACCTTTATGTCTTTTCCTCAGCCCTGCTGGTTTATTACGTGTTCTGGTTCAGTCTGCAGGATACTTTAGCTTTTTGTAATGTATTGTGGGTTAATTTAAAGCAGAATGTAAACAAAGGGCATTGGAAAAACCTAGATGATCTTCGGTTATGGAAGGAGAGTAGAGGACACAAGCAGAAAAAGTATGACAAAATAATGCTAGACAAAGTTGAAGACAAATTAGATATTAAGTTAAATCAAATCAAATTTGATAACCAGATTTCAACAAACTTAATTGAATTCTTTTTTAAATTCGAAAAAGAAAATAAATAACGTTAAATCTAACACTAACGTCAAGGTATTCTATCAGGTATCATACTTGCTGAATGAGGACATCGCATTTATCAAGTATAATTTATCTTTATTTATATTTAACGAGGGCACAGGAAAATTTTGAAATATATATTGAAAAACTTGATGGCAAATTTTTCAAGTTTTTTACACTGACAGATCACCAAATTTGAATACAACATAAACCATGTTACAGATTATCCAATAATGGAAAACTTTGTAAAACGGAAAATCACACTCCAGATCATATGCCATTATTTAAAAAAGAATAATCGGAATAATTAGATCTAATTCAAAAATTGGACTGCTTTCACAGCAAAGTAAAACAACAGAATGAGCAGCTTAAGCATAAAAAATGTCAGGCTGGATGGATGGAATTTAAGATGCCAGTGAACTCATCACAATAGGATGTACCTATTGTCGCTACAGTAACATTATAATATATCATTTTAATTACAGATCACCAAATTTGAATACAAACATAAACCATGTTACAAATTATCCAATAATGGAAAACTGTGTAAAACAGAAAATAACATTCCAGATCATAAGCCATTATTTAAAAAAGAATAATTGGAATAATTAGATCTAATTCAAAAATTGGATTGCTTTCACAGAAAAGTAAAACAACAGAATGAGCAGCTTAAGCATAAAAAATGTCAGGCTGGATAGATGGAATTTAAGATGCCAGTGAGCTCATCACAATAGGATGTACCTATTGTCGCTACAGTAACATTATAATATATCATTTTAATTTGGATCTTGCATCATTATAAACTTTTACTAATGGCGACATAAACAAATAACACTGTCAAGTACTTGGAAAATGCTATGTTCAGCACACCAACCTAAGTCCTGGAAACTTGTGAGTATAGTAACTATGAATCTAGGAATGACATTGAAACATTATAATAATAAATACAATAAACTAAATGAACCAATTAAGGGAATGAGGGGCTTGGATAGATGTTACAAGCAATCAGTGAAAATTGAAATTGTGGTTAACACACCAGACTAGGAAGCTAGCTACAGCATATAGTACATTCATTGAAACATGGAACATGGTGATATTGGAGCTTGCATGCTTCTGAACATAGATTGTAACATAACACCAATCTATGACAGCATGGATAACTGTTCAACATGTTTATCATGCAGCCAAATAAAGGATCCTTTCACAGGACAACCACATTCATTGAAACATGGTGATATTGGAGCTTGCATGCTTCTGAACATAGATTGTAACATAACACCAATCTATGACAGCGTGGACAACTGTTCAACATGTATATCATGCAGCCAAATAAAGGGTCCTTTCACAGGAAAACCACGTTTCAAGGCATACAAAACAGCTCACATGGTTTTTTTATTGATGGCTTGCTATAAAATAGATGTTCAGTGATGCATTCATATATACGACTTCAAAATTCATCTCCTTCAAAAAGAGGAAATAATGAGGATTGTCATAATCTTTCCCCGTACACTTAAACATCTAGAGTCCATATCCATGACAGTGCATTCCATAATTTGGAGTAACTTCAACCTATTTAGAAAAGAGAGAAGGGGACCTTTAGAAAAGTGAAAAGGGGATATCACCAGCAAAACGGCACTCTCATCCTTAAAAAAGAGGAAATAATGAGGATTGTCAAAATCTTTCCCCGTACACTTAAACATCTAGAGTCTATATCCTCAACTTGTGTCCATCCATATCCATGACAGTGCATTCCATAATTTGGAGTTACTTCCTCAACTTATTTAGAAAAGAGAGAAGGGGATCTTTAGAAAAGAGAAAAGGGGATCTTACCAGCAAAACGGCACTCTCATCCTCCAAACGATCAAGAGTACTTTCCCACTGTTCCTTGAAAGTTTCAATAAGCAAAATAAATAATCTGTCTAGTTTCAATATGCATAAACATGAGCAACAAAATCTCAAAAAGAACAACATAGGTATAGGAGGCCCTTACAACTTTGCCAGTTAATGACGGTCCCTTTCAACACGGACAAAGGCTTCTTCCTCCAATGATTCTTGAACTTCCGCTGCCAAAAAAATTGACGGTTACATATGACATCGCATTTATTAGAATATATTCACTAGAAAACATATCTATGTAGCTTTAAGATGGGAGGTCATTTTCATATTGAGAAAAATGAAATGACCTCATTATACAAGAAAATATCTTTGCAGCTCGACCAACAAATTTTATTCTACCTAACTCTCTAGACTGCAAAAACTTGCAAGGCCATGATTAAATGAATCAGGGGCAGTGCAGCAAGCATACCTTGCTTTCAACCTGTAAAAATTCATCAATGACATCTTGAAACTCTGCATCTGTTAGAGGAATCTGCAAAGAGAAATTAAACCAATGTCACATGAGTCATGACTAAGCGGAATTATAACATTAGAAGTATACTCAAGTTTCTGAATAAAACAAACTTATGCCTTGTCAGTTTACAAATATACTCCAGTTTACAGGCTAAGGTGGGACTTTTAAGTTTTTTCAATTTCCATCAGGAGGAAAACTGGTTAAAAATATATAAACGATATTATAAGCAACCATATATTACCCCCGTATATAAATCTAACTAGAGCTCTCATCGGAAAGGTTCGATCTTCTTGCCAATGAAAGCGGTCTTGAGTGGGCTTCTTCTTTACTTAATTAATTCCTTGAAACATTGTTTAAGTGCCCTTCAAACGATCTCGGTCTTACATTGTAGACAGTGGTCTTAGCTCTGCAGTTAGGGCTAGATAAAGTGCACAGAAATCTGTCTTAATTGTCTCCACAAATTCGGCTTACGTTCTGTCAAACTGACCTAAGTGAACAGATATGTCTTAATTGTCTCCACAAATTCGGCTTACGTTCTGTCAAACTGACCTTCTTTCTGCCCTTTGTTCAAAGCCCTAGCTCAGATACCATGTTGAGAAATCTAGGGCAAACAGTTATAGAATTTATCAATTGGTTTCTCTGCAATTCTTTGACATTTTCTTGTGAGTTAACTTGTGTAAGAGTATTAGCATTATTATTTAGTTGTGTTCCACCATCAAGACAAATTCCAAATGCCAAAAGAAGATCATAGTGCAAACACAAGAACACCAGATGTAGGCAGCAAGCCAGGGCCAAAACTTTTCCTAGAATCTCTTCTTATAGAATCCGTGCAATGAAAACACACAAAATCTCTTCTTATAGAATCTGTGCAATGAAAACACAATTTCGCTGGATCAAACCTTCTCTTTTCTTTGTTAGGATCAGAGATAACTTGATGTTCAATGTATGCTTCAAATGAGGTGAGGTTCTTTCTTTTTATAGGCCTCCATGGGAGCGAATAAGGCCTCTCTAGGCTGACTTGAAGAGGGTTGGCCAACTCATCATTTGGAGGCTTCTATGAACCTGGCGTTTCAGGACGTACTCATACTTGAAACTCCGAAACTCAACCATAATGTAATCATCTATGAAAGTTAATATAGACTTGGTTTTCCTTCTAAATTGTCATCTATGGGTCTTATGTACGACGTTTTAGGCGACATTTCGGCCGATGTTTCCATTTTTGTGAGGTGACGTTTCTAAACGTACCCGTTTCAAAAATGTTTCGGTGCTTTGTGCAACTTAGGCTTGCAGCTATAGGGGATAATGTGGAAGAATCAGAATTGGTGAGCACTACAATAAAGGGCTTCTCAAAGCAATGGAAGTCATTCTTCAAAGTAGTCTCACAAGAGAATCTTCCAAATTGGACCAGGTTATGGGATGATTTCATGATTTCATCCATGAGGAACTTTGGGATGAGGATCTTTAGCAAAAGAGTCTTGATGGGGATAACCTATTTCTCTCACTAGTAAGCTGAAGAAGGGCAAGAGGGAAGTTCAACAATGGCAACAAGAAGAACTTAAGCAAAGTGAAATGCTTTGCATGTGAAGAGTTTGGTCATTATGCAAGCAAGTGGCAACATAAGAAAAAAGGAGGAAAAGAGAAGAAGGTGGAGATGTGACGGGTCAAACCCTAGCGTGTGTGGCATTCCTTTGATCAACTTTCGATCAAATCAGCTCAATCAAAGGTTTGGTCAACTTGCTCTTCATCCTCACACGTGCGGCTAGTCAAATAACTAGTCAAGTCGTCTTTTTCCTCACACGTGAGGCCTCCAAAAGAATATTAGAATCATGAAAGAGAGAGAAAGACTTGCTCTTGGTTGGTGATCAAATGAGACATCACATCATCATATTTCTACGTGTCAAAGGGGTGTGACAACGCGAGGGACACGTTCGTTCATAGGTACCTTACTTGACTTTTCCCTAGGCCAACTTCTCTTAGTAAAATAAAAATTTACATCATGCATCTAGGACTGACTTGAAGACCCTTAAGTCATGCGGGTATACCTCCCAATGCTACACAGAAAATAAACAGTGATGAGCTTGCAGCTATAGGGGATAATGTGGAAGAATCAAAATTGGACTGCAATAAAGGGCTTCTCAAAGCAATGGAAGCCATTCATCAAAGAATTGGCCAAGGTTATGGGATGATTTCCTCCATGAGGAACTTTATGACGAGGATCTTTAGCAAAAGAGTCCCAATGAGGAGAACCTGCTACCCTCACTAGTAAGTTGAAGAAGGGAAAAAGGGAAGTTCAACAATGACAACAAGAAGGACTTGAGCAAAGTGAAATGCTTTGCATGGAAGAGTCTAGTCATTATGTGAGCAAGCGTCTACATAAGAAAAAAGGAGGAAAAGAGAAGAATGTGGAGATGCGATTGTTGTTCCAACTACATTTAACAAGGATGAGTTCGACAAGTTCTCTTATCTCTAATTTCTATGGGAGCACCATTCCTAAAGATGCTTAGTTCCTGGATAATGGGGTTTCCTAGCATATGACAGGAACACGAAAAGTATTTGAGAGTCTGACCAAGTGGGACTCTAATCTACATGTGAGGATTGGTGATAACTCATCATACAGTCAGAAGAATGGGGATTGTACCATTTAGGATGGATTCAGGTGGATTGTTGAGTCCAAGATGCACTTTGGTTACCAAAGCTTAGGTGCAACATGATATCAGTCTTAGTAATTAAGGCAAAGGGGTTTGATGTTATTTTCCATCCCAATGGATCTAACTCTAGCCCAGGAGTGGTTATTGGAGTTAGAGATAATGGTTTGTACAAGATAAAGCACAAGCCTAATGACCAAGGAAATAAGAAGCTTAAAAAGACTCGGAGGGAGTCAAGTTCCAGCGAGAGCTCATTGGTTCAAAGGGAGTCAAGAACCCTAGAAGAATGCATTGTTAAAGAGGAGACTTCCTTAACTGAGGAGCCATGGACTAGCTTAAAGGCCTATCAAGAAAAGAAGTAGGAGGCTTCTAGTAGCAAGGAAACTTCCAAGAAGGGTCTTGTTCTTATAACAAATTTCACCTCTATGACGAAAGATGAAGCTTATGATGAATGTTGGAGAGCTACCATGGAAGATGATTATGTTCCAGTATGGGAAACGAAGAAACTTCCAAGGAATGGAAGTACTTCCCTCGCTAAGAGGGAGTGTTGAAATTGGGTAGCATCAAGAAGTACTCTCACATGTCCTTGGTGCTTGGCTTGTGAGAGAGACACCCATAAAGATGTGTGGGGGATTTGCACCCAATGAAGGGGATTTTGGACCCAAAGTGAGTGGGCTCTAAACCCGATGGAATTCTAATTTAATATTAAGGTTTTGTTGAAGGTTACTTGAAGGAAAAAACGGCTTCCTAAGAGACATAAGGAAAAGTATAAATAAGAAGCCAATGGACAGACTTAGAGACAACAAGGTGAAGGATTATTCTTCTTGTGAAGTGGTGGAGGCTAGAAGTGACCTAGTTCAAGTTGCCAAAGGAAGTCTAGCCGCAAGAGAGATTGGATTATGTTTGAGGTGTTGCTAGTGTAAAGGATAAGGCCTAGCCCTAGTCTGAGGGTTGCCTTATCTTTTGTGCACGCTGCAAGGATTGAACGTTTGGTTGAATGTAACTCGCATATTAAAAGAGAGCCCAAATAAGGGTCACAAGCAAAAAAAAAATAGGAGGTTGTGCCAGGAGGAATCTAGTTGCAAACCCAAACAATGGCTTGCACAGCTAAACGAGGACTTATTGAAGTAGACTATTGGACAAAAGAGAAAACGTAGGCCAAAAGAGAGGCCACAGCCATGGAGGAAGGTCATAGGTCTTGTGGAGGTATGTTCAAGAGGGTCGAGGTTGAACAAAGGTGGTTTAGTGTTGATAGTAAGGCTAAAGGAGGCATGGTTAAGGCCAGTTGCAGCTAAGACAGGCAAGTCAAAGGCCACAAAAGGAAGTTGAATGCCTGAACAATGTTGGAAAACAAGGCTAAAAGGAAGGCTGAAGAGGTTGGATGTGTGGTACAACAAGTGGTTATGGAGAAAAAAGGTGGTTGCCTGCTACAAGAAAGTTGTACAAAGACTGCCAATTAAGCAGACAGTTGTTTTGGTAATTTAATGTGGGCTGGTAAAAGCCCTAGTTTGCTATAGTAATGTGGGATGATAAAATCCCTAGTTTGCTACAAGTGTGTTGTAGGTGTAGTTTTTTGGGCAAAGAATGATTAGAGGACAAAGCCTCGACCCTAGGTGTTTGGTCTAATCTAGGAGTAGACTTGATAATTGGCATTGCACTGGGATATAAAGGGCCATTATCCCTGGTTGCCTGCTACAGGAAGATTGTACAAAGACTGCCAAGTAAGCAGACAATTGTTTTGGTAATTTAATGTGGGCTGGCAAAAGCCCTAGTTTGCTATAGTAATGTGGGATGATAAAATCCCTAGTTTGCTACAAGTGTGTTGTAGGTGTAGTTTTTTGGGCAAAGAATGATTAGAGGGCAAATCCTCAACCCTAGATGTTTGGTCTAATCTAGGAGTAGACTTGATAATTGGCACTGCACTAGGATATAAAGGGCCATTATCCCTGGTATAGGAGCGGTTATAATTTTCTAATTAATGGACTAATAAGAAACAAGTTTGGGCATAATTATTGTGTACATTTCCAGAGTTAGATTAGGATCTAATTGCTGCTACATTTCCATTGTGAAAATTGTTTGAAGTTGGGCAGTATGTTTTTCTTTTCTAGCTAAAGCATGTGCTGAAAAATAATGTAGCTATGTTCGGCATTTTTTTGGTCACCTTCAAGTTACCCAACTAAGCCCTACAAGTCGACTCCAAGGACTTCATGTCGGTCCCATTAGGGCTAATTATCCCTCACATGAGGCCTATATATAAGTGATCGTTGGCTCTCATTTCATTACCACAATCACACAACAAATTCAGTCTTCTATTTCAGAGCATATCCACATGTGCGAAGAGGATAAAAGGATTCCTTTTGGCTGCAATTTCTATCTCCTTCAAGGCTCGTTGACTATAGTGACTGGGTATTTTTTGGATCATCTTAACTTTTGTTTTGTTCATGTTTGGAGGACGAAGACTTCAGTAAAACCTTGATTCTTTTTCACTGTAACCTCGCTTCCTTGGTGTGATGTTGACCTGAAGCTGACCGAGGGTTTTGACAGCAATTATTGGGCCAAGTTTGTGGACAGTTCATTGACATTTCTGGGGTAACTACAATACTATTTTCGGCCACTTGTGATAGGGATCTCAGGCCAGAATTTCGGCCTCTTTGTGCAGACCTTATTCATCGAAAAAAAGTGGATTATCTCTCCTTCTATGAGCAGACTTTGATTGGTATTTCATTCTTGACTAATTTGGATTTGATTGCATTTAAATTACATGAACACTCGTGATATAAGAAGCAACAAAAGAGTTCGATTAAAACAACATGGAACCATAAAATCAGTTCACAGCAAATGAGTAAATTGAAAATTCCCTCGTACATACCTCCATATCTGACAATTACATCAATGGAATCATCATCAGCCCTAAACCCACAATATGTGATGTGAAGGCTTTCCTTAATTTCCCCGGCCATTGAACACAACAAAAACCACGAAAAAAGGTAAGAAAAACACAAAAGAAAGCAAACACATTATAAAAATAAACCATTGAATACAAATTAGCATGGCCATGCTATCAAATGTAGTAAAAAGAAAACCATCAAATGTAGTATAAAGAAAATCATAGATATAAAGAAAAAAAAAAAAAATCACAACAAGAAATAGCAAAACAAACAAACAACAATAGCAAAAAATAAAAATAAAAATAAAATTAAATTAAATTTAAAAAATAAAAATAAAAAATAAAAAAAAGAGTATTAATAACCATAGACTCTCCTCTACACGCCTAGAAGCATCCATGGCCAATCAAGGACATTCTGCACACACAAAATTACAGGAGTATTACTCTAAAATCTTAGGAGAAATATTAAACATATAGTAAATATCTTATGAGAAATATGAAACAGAAACCAACATCAAAAGGATTTCATAATAGAAAATGCACCAAATGAGAACTCACCTCTACATTTATGATTTTATCTCTTCGCTATAATACAATGCAGAAAACTCACCTCTACCTCTATCTCTTCACTATAATACAATGCTCATAGATATTTCAATAATTATAGATATTTCAATAATTTCATTAGTTATCCTCCATGTTACATTTCTTGCATTGTGTTGCACTCAAAATTTAAATAAATAACCAATAATGTAAGATGCCACAAATTTAAACAACCACAAATAGAACCATACATACCACTTTTAACGTTTTCGTTTACCCACTACCTTTGCTGAATGTTCATCATCCCCATATCATTTTCCTTTACCCGTTAACTTTGCGGAATGTGCATCAACCCCATATCCACAGCATGGATTGTTAGGACCTGCCTTACTTCCTAGGAGGAAAAAAACCAGAAAAACCAAATCATAAATATTAAATAAAAAACATAATATTTTATGCAAAGTCTACATAAAAGACACCAAAAATATTATGAGAAATACTAAATAAATAATTAAATATGCTATGAGAAATCTTAAATGGTGACCAAAAATCTTATGGAGAACCGAGTATATATTATTCAAAGACAAAAGATTGCAAACCTTAAATAGCTAAGGGGAGAGGAGCCTCATTATAATAGAAACGAGCATTTCATAATAGAGCATACATGTGCTTTGGAGCGAAAGAGAACACCATATGTGTGTGCTTCTATCGCATTGGTCACAAGCGTTTCAATAGCTTCATCAACAGTGCTCCACCTTTCTTTACCTACACACATTGCATTTAAATTTAAACCCATAATATAATGACATAAAACAAATGAGTCAAGTATAACCGACATGGAATCATATATACCTCCTATGAATGTTTAAATTTCTTTACCTACACACATTGCATTTAAATTTAAACCCATAAAATAATGACATAAAACAAATGAGTCAAGTATAACTGACATGGAATCATATATACCTCCTATGAATGTTTAACCGACATGGAATCATATATACCTCTTACTTCATAGCCTTTTCCTTGACATTCATTCTAAACCCACAACGTGGGCTATTATTCATAGAAGTAGAACTCACACTTTCCTCTATACCTCTTATTTCATAGCCTTCTCCTTGACATTGATTCTAACCCACTTTTCCTCTACATTGCACGCGATACGCTGACCCATGACTCCTTCACATGTATATTTCAACAACGTAATTAACACTCCTCCATCATTTTTCTATATTTCCTTGCACTCAATTTAAAAAATGGAAAATATTTTAATGCCTCTAATTTGAATAAACACATATGAAACCATACACACCTTGTCCTCCTTAGCATTTTCCCTCACCCATTTGTTAGGACTTTACCTTAATTTTTCCATGTATTATGTGAAACACACTTAACTGGTCCATAAAAATTCAATAAACATGGAAAATAAATTTCATAAAAGGGCATCAAAATGTTAAAAAATTAATGAAAACAATATGAGAAATATTTAAATATATTTTAAAATATGTGAAATCGATAGTGAAATATATTATCCAAAATCATAAACAGAGGCAAATCTTATCAATAATCTTATGAAAAAGAAACTCACACTTTACACCATTGCTTCTACCTTTGCAATGGTGCCCCACATATCTCTCATATAATGCTCCTATCTTTTCCTTATCTTGCATTGCATTTAAACTTAGACAAACATACATAATATAATTATGAAGCAACAAGTGACTAAAATGAAAACAAGTTGGAACCATATAATTATGTTGTAGTGAAAAAGTAAATTACATACCTCCATTGTCTTCGCCTACCACACATTTGGAACTAAACCCACAGATTGAGTTGTAAGGACCTCTTCAATTTTCCCACCCACTGAACCAAAAAGATGAAAGAGATAACCAAAATAGCAAAAACAAAAAGTTCCCACCCACTGAACCAAAAATATGAAAGAGATAACCAAACCAGCAAAAACAAAAAGAATGAAAAGGCGCATAAGAAAAATAAAATATCAAGACACAAATTAAAGTTAAAACCATGAACAAAGGTAAGAAAAACACAAAAGAAAGCAAACACGTTATAAAAATAAAAAACCGAACCCAAATTAGCATGGCCATGCTATCAAATGTAGTAAAAAGAAAACCATGGATATAGAAAAACAAAAGCACACCAGAAATAGCAAAACAAACAAACAAGAATAACCTAAAAATAAAAATAAAAACAATTAAAAAAATAAATAAAATAAGTATTAATAACCATAGAATCTCCTCTACAAGCCTAGAAGCATGAAGCATCCATGGCCAATCAAAGGCATCCTGCACACGAAAAATTAGAGGAGTATTAAATAGAGAATATAAAATCTTATGAGAAATAAGAAACAATATCTTATGAGAAATATGAAACTGATACCAACATCAAAAGGATTTCAGAATAGATCACATGCATTTTACACCAAAAGATAACTCACCTTTACCTTTATCTCTTCACTATAATACAATGCAGATAACTCACCTCGGCCTCAAAGTCTTCACTATAATACAATTCTCATAGATATTTCCATAGTTTCATTAGTTATCCTCTATATTACATTTATTGCATTGTGTTGCACTCAAAATTAAAATAAATAACCAATAATGTAAAATACCACAAATTTAAACAAACACAAATAGAACCATACATACCACTTATTAACTTTTTTACTTTACCCACTACTTTTACCGAATGTTCATCATGCCCATATCCTTTTCCTTTACCCGCTAACTTTGCGGAATATGCATCAACCCCATATCCACAATATGGATTGTTAGGGCCTGCCTTAACTTCCTAGGAAGAAAAAGCCAACAAAAACCAAATCATAAATATTAAATAAAAAACATAAGCTTTTATGCAAGTCTATAAAAGACACCAAAAAAAATATTATGAAAAATACTAAATAAATATTAAAATATGCTATGAGAAATCTTAAATGGTGACCAAAAATCGTATAGAGAACTTAGTATATCTTATATAAAGGTAAAATATTGCAAACCATAAATATCTAAGGGAAGAGGAGCCTCATTATAATAGAAACGAGCATTTCATAATAGAGCATACATGTGCTTTAACACCATATGTGTGTGATTCTATCGCATTGGTCACAAGCATTTCAATAGCTTCATCAATGGTGCTCCACCTTTCTTTACCTACACACATTGCCTTGAAATTTAAACCCATAATATAATGATATACAACAGCTGAGTTAAGTATAACTGACATGGAATCATATATACCTCCTATATACTTCTAACTTAAGAGACATGGAATCATATATACCTCTTACTTCATAGCCTTTGCCTTGACATTGATTCTAAACCCACAACATGGGCTATCATTCATAGAAGTAGAACTCACACTTTGCCTCTACATTGCACGCGATACGCTGACCCATGTCTCCTTCACATGTATATTTCAACAACGGAATCATATATACCTCTTACTTAAGGGACATAGAATCATATATACCTCTTACTTCATAGCCTTCTCCTTGACATTGATTCTAAACCCACACCATGGGCTATCATTTATAGAAGTAGAACTTACACTTTGCCTCTGCATTGCAAATTTGCACGCGATATGCTGACCCATGTCTCCTTCACATGTCTATTTCAACAACGTAATTAGCACTCCATCATTTTTCTATATTTTCTTGCACTCAATTTTAAAAATGGCAAACAATTTAATGCCTCTAATTTAAATAAACACATATGAAACCAAACATACCTTGTGCTCCTTAGCATTTTCCCTCACCCATTTCATTGTAGAATCTACATCATCTCTAATGGGTTGTTAGGACTTTACCTTAAATTTTCCATGTACTATGTTAAACACACACTTAACTAGTACAACAAAATTCAATAAACATGAAAAAACAATTATCATAAAAGGACATCAAAAATGTTAAAAAAAATAATAAAATACAATATGACAAATATTTAACAAATAATAAAATTATTATGAAAAATATTTTAAAAAATAATGAAATACAATATGAGAGATATTTAACAGATGATAAAATTGTTATGAAAAATATTTAAAAAATAATGAAATTAATTTTGAAAAATATGAAACCGACGATGAAATATATTATCAAAAATCATAAACAAAAACAAATCTTATCAAGAATCTTATGCAAAAAGAAACTCACACTCTACACCATTGCCTCTACCTTTATAGTGCCCCACATATCTCTCATATAATGCTCTTCTACTTTCCTTATCTTGCATTGTTGCATTTAAACTTAAACAAACATACATAATATGATTATGAAGCAACAAATGACTTAAATGAAAACAAGTTGGAACCCTATAATTATGTTGTAGTGAAAACGTAAATTACATACCTCCATTGCCTTCGCCCACCACACATTTGGAACTAAACCCACAGATTGGGTTGTAAAGACATCTTTCTCAAAATTGGTTCTATGGCACCTGTGAGAAATGGGCTACATAGCTAAAGAAGCTTCAGCCAATAAGTCCACCAAAAAGATGAAAGAGAACTTAAAAAACAAAAAGAATGAAAAGGCTCATAAGAAAAACAAAATATCAAAACACAAGTTAAAACTATGAACAAAGGTAAGAAAAACACAAAAGAAAGCAAACACGTTATAAAAATAAAAATAAAATAAAAAACAACCGAAACCCAATTAGCATGGCCATGCTATCAATGTAGTAAAAGAAAACCATAGATATAGAAAAACAAAAGCACAACAAGAAATAGCAAAACAAACAAACAACAATAGACAAAAAAACGGTTGAAAAAAAATAAAAAAATAAATAAAATAAATATTAATAACCATAAACTCTCCTCTACAAGCCTAGAAAGCATCCATGGCCAATCAAGGACATCCTGCACACGAAAAATTGGAAGAGTATTAAATAGAGACTATAAAATCTTATGAGAAATATTAAACATATAGTAAATATCTGATGTAAAATATGAAACAGACACCAACATCAAAAGAATTTCATAATAGATCACAAGCATTTTACACCAAAAGAGAACTCGCCTCTACCTTTATCTCTTCACTATAATACAATAGTGAATACAATGAATAGAACTCACCTCTGCCTCTATCTCTTCGTGAATAAAATGCAGAGAACTCACCTCTGCCTCTATCTCTTCACTATAATACAATGCTCATAGATATTTCAATAGTTTCATTAGTTATCTTCCATGTTACATTTCTTGCATTGTGTTGCACTCAAAATTCAAATAAATAACAAATAATGTAAAATGCCACAAATTTAAACAAACACAAATGGAACCATACATACCACTTTTAAATTTTTCCTTTACCCACTACCTTTGCCAAATGTTCATCATCCCCATATCCTTTACCCTCTAACTTTGCGGAATGTGCATCAACCCCATATCCACAACATGGATTGTTAGGCCCTCCCTTAGCTTCCTAGGAAGAAATAACCCACAAAAGCCAAATCATAAATATTAAATAAAAAACATAAGATTTTATGCCAAGTCTATAAAAGAAACTAAAAATGTTATGAGAAATACTAAATAAATATTGAAATATGCTATGAGAAATCTTAAATGGTGACCAGAAATCTTATGGGGAACTAAATATATCTTATGCAAAGACAAAAGATTGCAAACCTTAAATAGCTAAGGAGGGAGGACCCTCATTATAATAGAAATGAGCATTTTATAATGGAGCATACATGTGCTTGGAGCGAAAGAGAACACCATATGCGCGTGCATCTATCGCATTGGTCGTGCCCCCCACCTTTCTTTACCTACACACATTGCCTTGAAATTTAAAGGCATAATATAATGGCATACAACAAATGAACAAATGAGTTAAGTATAACCGACATGGAATCTGTTGACGAGAAAACCTGTCCAGCCAACAGCAGGGGATCTCCCCGGTAGAAAGTCCCAATTAGACCTTGAACCGTTTGGAATAGGGATCCCGTCCAGGGTGTGGGTCCGGCTACCGCTGATTTCTCCTTTCTTTGGGTCTCGCTTAAACTCTATAAACCACTGGATGCACACTTAATCAAATGATACAAGACATATGATTGATGCATTAAATGTACATATAACACTATGAGTAGCAAGAGGAAATAATAAAGCATGAAGACCGAAGGAAGTGTTGTTAACAACACTTCATTAGGGTCATGCTTGTAAACTGTTCTGACCACAAAGGAAACAATTCCTCATGGCAAGAACACCCTTCACTTCCTAAAAGTTTTAAATGGTAACACAAATGTTAATAAACAAAGCCATCAGCATTCGTTAAGAAAGTGAAATGAACTCAACCACCATTAACATACTCAGCAAACTGTTATGCAATTGTGATATGAATTAAAGATACAAGATACAGTTCCCTTAATCTAAAGATGTTCAAAAACTGAAAATATAATACTCAATAGCGCTCATATACATGACAACACCATATCCACAAAGGGATTTTTCAAAATGCTTGTATTCATGCTCAAATGTATAATCCTCTGGTAATACAATGTGCTCAGCTCGAGTCCCAAACCAAAGGTCCATTACAAGAAGGAAGCATTTATAGAGCAAAGCTTGCCCTTTGGACTCCCTGACTTTTCGCTTTCCCGACTGTTGGGCTGCATTGCGACCCAATCTATTCTGCGACCTGCGACTTGAGCCACCATTGCAACCTGCGACCTGACTGGATTCTGCGACCTTGCGACTTAGTCGCTGGGTCGTTGGGTTGCGCCATCGGGCATTTAATAGGGGATGCGACTTAGCAACCTGGCGACCTCTGCGACTTGCGACCTTTGGGTATTTGCGACTTGCGACCTCAAGCAGATTCTGCGACTTGCGACCTCGGGCAAATCTGTGACTTGCGACCTCGGGCAAATCTGTGACTTGCGACCTCCTTTCAGCAATCTCAGGGTTTCGCAGGGAGAATTTTTTATCCTTCATCACTGTCTCGTGAAAGTGACTAGGTACCTTTGCGGTTCTTTTGAGCTTTGAAAGGATCCACATTGCCCACCAGAGAGGACCCCAACTTCGGCTTTGCGCGTCAACCAACTCTACCTGCAAACAACGTAACATGGGTCACATATCTTCAAAATATTGATGCTAAAGTACAGTTAGTTAACTGAAGGAAAGATCTAGCAAATAATGCACTTAGACCCCTGGGTGGTCTAGTGTTCTCAGATTGTAAACATGTAGATTCCCACGGCAATCACCAGCTGTCAGGGAGTCTTCATCCGCTCCTATGGAGGCTCAGCTAATGAATGTAAACCCCGATCTAGATTAACAGATTTCTCTGCCTCTAACTATTTCTTGGTAGGATCCTTTCTTATTTCTGAATATATAACAGCAAGTCTTTTGGGGAGCTGAAGGCTACAAACAATGGCATCTGGGAATTTATAGTCGGCTAAGTTATGTGCCCCATGGAAACTTGAACGAGCTTCCTCAACAGTTACCCCATGGTACCTTATGTGGGGCCGGCTTGGGCAAAGTCCCGGCATAGAAAATAGTTTCTTGTTATATCTTCAAAACAACCCACTTGTAATAGAAATACCAATCTATCGAAAGCAAAGGGTACCAGTCGTTGTCAAGGCATACAGGCTGAGGTGTTCCTATTAGCATGCCTGTGGGAGTGCATGCATTTTAAATGTACGATGCAGAAGGGTATTGACATAAATGCGCTTTCCCTTTTACTGCCAATACTTGCATACTCCTCGCATAGCTAAAATGTGGCGCATTACTATATTTTGACGAGGCTGATATATGTGCATGCGCACATTTTCTTGACACATTGTTGGTGTTCTATTAGCACTGTGATCATAAGGTCTCCTACCCGATCCTTGATTATTCGTTGTCTTGCAAGACTGGTACCTTCTACGTCAAGTGTCCATGCTTTTGTGCGTAGCCTACAATATCCTTTTGCTCCCCTTTCAAGCACCTACCACCTCTTGTAATGCACGTTCACACTATTAAAGAGTGTGACTTTTGTTGCGTGGGCATTGCCTTTGAGGGAGGTTAAACTCTGAGGGAAAATTTGCATTTCGCAATTGGGGTCGCGTGGTCGGAGAATTTCCTTGGGTCGCAGTTTTTCTCGGGCATACCTTTCTGCGACCTTGCGACCAAAGCAAACATGCGACTCTGCGACCTGGGTTGATGGGGTCGCTGAGTCGCAGCCCTGGGCGATGTTTTAGATCTGCGACCTGGCGACTTAAGTCAGCACTGTCGTCTCTGCTTCTGTTGAGGCTTTATCTTCTTTATAATTTTGTGCTGTTCCATCCTCCCCAACATCTCCAATTTGAAACCTTTGTTTGAAACGATCATGATTAGTTGGCTCTTTCGACTTGTATGGACGCTCACCAAGCACTCGCACTAAATCATCCTGATGCAAAACCTCTCTTTCAAGCAGCAATTTTGCCATCTTTTTCACTCCTTCCCTGTGCTGTTCAGTCCTTGCGTAAGATTTATTCACCCACTCACGTACTTCATTATCAATAATTTTTGCCGTTTCATTACTATAAGGCTTGGTCGTTTCATAAGAATCTTCCCTTTGAGGAAAAGATAGAAGACCAATTTTTTCACTAAAACCATATAATGCGACTTGTACATATGTCATCTTTGTCACTTTCTCCAAGTCATTTTGAGATCCAGTTGAAATTTTTTCCAGTAAAACCTGTTCAGCGGGCCGACCTCCAAGTGTCATGCATGTCATGTCAAATAGTTGCTCCCTTGTCATCAGCAAATTCTCATTTGGTAAATATTGAGCAAAGCCCGATGCTGCAGTGCCCCGAGGAACAATGGTTACTTTCAAAAGTGGCTCCGCATGCTCCACGAACCATCCAACTACAGCATGACCTGATTCATGATATGCTACAGTCCTCCTTTGCTCTTTACTGATTACCTTATTTTTCTTCACCAATAACTCTATCAATAGCTGCCTCAAAGTGTGACATATTGATCTCGGTCTTCTCATTCCTCACAACAATAAGAGCACCCTCGTTGCACATATTTGCAATATCTGCTCCTGCAAATCTTGGAGTCAATGCAGCAAGGCGTTGAGAGTAGTAATTTTGAGAAGATCCAAAATATCTGCGCCAGTAGCTTATCATTTGTTTTTCCTCAGATATCCCCAAAGATATGCTGCTTTTTCCATAATACCGAGGTGCGCTATGGCCAACTCTTTACTTAAGAGTCATGTTTATCCATCGCACTTCTTCGGAAACATCATCGATCATTGTTAATTCTGCTGACAATTGGAATTGTTGACCAGCCACCGTGAACAAATTCCCAGAGTTTTTGATGGGGAATGAGACACGTGGGAGATCGTTATGGCTGGAAGATGGCGTTGATTAAATGGCACTGATTATGGCATATGGCCACGTGATTTACGCTGCCCATGCCACAAAATTACCATAAAATCTGCATTTTCTGATTAGGAAATGATTTTACAACCATTGGGTCGCGTGGTCGGAGAATTTCCTTGGGTCGCAGCTTTCCATGGGCATATCATTCTGCGACCTTGCGACCTGGGCAAACATGCGACTCTGCGACCATGGGTTGATGGGGTCGCTGGGTCGCAAAAACCACTAAGTCGCAGCCCTGGGTGATGTTTTATCTCTGTGACATGGCGACCTAAACAATATCGTAACCTCCTCCAGCGACGCTGTATCTCTGCACCGTTAACAACGTAGGTGATGGACCGTCATACCTTGTACAACTCTGGTTTGTTTTTGACTATCAATGCACCATAGTTATTACAACGTTGCCGCTGTAGGTTTTGTTCTAATATTTCGTTCCATGTTTAAACACAGCTTTTGACAACTATATATCCGCTCTGAATGTTTCACGATAGTTGAAACCCACCATCGAAATGTTTGGCTCCATGTAACGTGTCCATGTAGCTTCATTTCACCGTCTCACATGTTTTGGAAACCATATGGCGTTCGCGCCTTAGTTTAATCATATAACGTTTATCATTTGCTTTTCCTCATATTGTTAGCGCAAATGGATAAAAATTTTCATGCCAAGGCCGCCACCTCATAATATGAATGTTTCTTGCTTTGAAAAATCGAGATTTGTAATCTGCTACTCAGCAATTAAACTAGGATGTCTTGTGAAAGCGTTTGAAATGCGAGGTCGATGAGAAGTTTCCAATCATATTCCTCCTATTTTATAGTGAAAGCATATCCTTCCCGAGAAATTTTTCTTTTAAAACAATGCAGCTTCATATGGTAGACTAGTCATTTGTTCAAGCCACAGTGATGGCCCTTTTAATATTGACCCTTTCTATCTTGTGGTTCTAGAGACTCTATTTGCATATGCATCAATGTGCCTGGCTACCAAAAGGTGTATGCATTTAAACATAACCTTTTAGGTTCAATTTGAAGTTCTCCATCTCTTATGGTCTCGCATAGACAAACTTTATGGATATGTAAGAACAAAGGAGACTAGGGTTTTAAGGCCCTTTCATTCCTCCACATTGTACTCCTTGCAGCATAAATAATTCCACACTATGTAGCTCAGGATTAATAAATGTTGCTTCTCAAAGGTGCGTTCACATATTTGAAACTCTGTCGTTGGCTTGCCACACCAACATGTGTGCTTTCGCACTGCTGCTCGACACGAGAACGCCTTGAATGAGATTGTCATTCTCTAGGAAAATCTTCCGAGTCCGCTTTGTTCACTGGGCTATACTTCAGGCTAGACTTGTCGAAGTGGTGAAATATGTTCCTTTGTGTGCACACATCGACATGGAGCTGGTATTGTGCAGGATCTTCAAAACTTCTTCAAAAAATACTCCATCCAGTCCCTACATAAGCTTAGATCATAGCAAATGCTTTTGGTTTATGCGAGATGGCATCGGGTACGGACATTTCCAAATGGAGCATTTCTAAGTATCTGGTGTGCACTAGTGAAGAAAGCCTTTTGCATCAGTGACATAAAAGGTTCTTTCTCTGCTCAACATGTATCACACCATCCTCCTTTTAACAGTACTGGTCACTTGCTCCTCCTCCTCCCCTGTCTCGCAACTTTGGCCTTGTCGTTGAGCTCAATTTTATTTCCCTTGATGTCGTGACAAGACTGAGGAGTTTGTCACCCGTGGGGTCGACCTGTGTGGAACATTACAACATCACAATTACTCTTTGATAATGGTGTCCCTAGATAAAACATATGAGATTAACGAGTTTAAGAGAAGTATTCAAACAACATGCTTAATGACCCAAGGCGAGAGGGCTGCTAATGTACATCCTCAATGCACAAAAAAGTTCTTATTCGAGCGTATGCTAGATGATCCCTCCCACACATGTCGTGATTGCAGCAACAGCATCTGATCATGATGGTGAGAAAGCTCATGAGTGGTTTGGGATAGGTCGCTAGGATGTCACTGACTGCAGGTCGGGTGAAAGACTTTAACGACTAAGCGAGCAGAGGGGGACCCAAAATTTCGAATATACCCAAAATTTTGGGTGGTGTTGTGGCGGCTACAACAGAATCATATATACCTCCTATGAATGTTTAACTGACATGGAAACATATATACCTCTTACTGACATGGAATCATATATAACACTTACTTGCCTCTTACTTAAGAGACATGGAATCATATATACCTCTTACTTCATAGCCTTCTCCTTGACATTGATTCTAAACCCACAACATGGGCTATTATTCATAGAAATAGAACTCACACATTGCCTCTACACTACACGTGATACGCTGACCCATGTCTCCTTCACATGTATATTTCAACAACGTAATTAGCACTCCACCATCATTTTTCTATCAGATATATCTCTTACTTAACTGACATGGAATCATATTTACCTCTTACCTCATAGCCTTCTCCTTGAGATTGATTCTAAACCCACAACATGGGCTATTACTCATAAAAGTAGAACTCACACTTTGCCTCTACATTGCACGCGATACGCTGACCCATGTCTCCTTCACATGTATATTTCAACAACGTAATTAGCACTCCACCTTCATTTTTCTACATTTCATTGCACTCAATTTAAAAAATGGCAAATAATTTAATGCCCCTAATTTAAATAAACACACATGAAACCATACATACCTCGTCCTCCTTAGCATTTTCCCTCACCCATTACATTGTAGAATTTACATCAACCCTAAATCTGCAATATGGGTTATGGGTTGTTAGGACTGTACCTTAATTTTTCCATGTGCCCTCACCCATTACATGATAGAATTTACATCAACCCTAAATCCACAATATGGGTTGTTAGGACTGTACCTTAATTTTTCCATGTGCTAAGTGAAACACACTTAACTGGTCCATAAAAATTCAATAAACAAGAAAAACAATTTTCATAAAAGGACATCAAAAATGTTAAAAAATTAATGAAATACAATGAGAAATATTTAACAAATAATAAAATTATTATGAAAAATATTTAACAAATAATGAAATGTATTTTGAAAAATATGTGAAATATATTATCAGAAATAATAAACAAAGACAAATCTTATCAATAATCTTATGCAAGAAGAAACTCAAACTCTACATTGCCTCTACCTTTGGTGTAGTGGCCCACATATCTCTCATATAATGCTCCTCTACTTTCTTTATCCTGCATTGCATTTAAACTTAAACAAACATACATAATATGATTATGAAGCAACAAATGACTTGAACGAAAACCAGTTAGAACCATATAATTATGTTGTAGTGAAAAATAAATTACATACCTCCATTGTCTTCGCCCACCACACATTTGGAACTAAGCCCACAAATTGGGTTGTAAGGACCTCTTCAATTTTCCCACCCACTGAATTAAAAAGATGAAAGAGATAACCCAAAAAAACAAAAACAAAAAGAATGAGAGAGAGAATGAAAGCGCGCATAAGAAAAATGAAATATCAAGACACAAGTTAAAACCATGAACAAAGGTAAAAAAACACAAAAGAAAGCAAACACATTACAAAAATAAAAAACAACCTAACCCAAATTAGCATGGCCATGCTATCAAATAAAAAGAAGCCAAAAAAAAAGGGTTGAGGAAAAATAAAAAATATAATATAATAAATATTAATAACCATAGACTCTCCTCTACAAGCCTTGAAGCATCCATTGCCAATCAAAGCCATCCTGCACACGAAAAATTAAAGGAGAATATAAAATCTTATGAGAAATATTAAACTTATAGTAAATATCTTATGAGAAATATGAAACAGATACCAACATCATAAGGATTTCATAATAGATCACATACATTTTATACCAAAAAAGAACTCACCTTTACCTTTATCTCTTCACTATAATACAATGCAGAGAACTCACCTCGGCCTCTATGTCTTCACTATAACCTTTATCTCTTCACTATAATACAATGCAGAGAACTCACCTCGGCCTCTATGTCTTCACTATAATACAATGCTGATAGATACTTCCATAGTTTCATTAGTTATCCACCATGTTACATTTCTTGCACTCACCTCGGCCTCTATGTTACAATGCTCATAGATATTTCCATAGTTTCATTCGTTATCTTTCATGTTACAGATACTACTTTTAAGCTTTTTCTTTACCCACTACTTTTGCCAAATGTTCATCATGTCCATATCCTTTTCCTTTACCCGCTAACTTTGTGGAGTATGCATCAACCCCATATCCACAACATGGATTGTTAGGACCTGCCTTAACTTCCTAGGAAGAAAAAGCCCACAAAAACCAAATCATAAATATTAAAATAAAGACGTAAGATTTTATGCCATGCAAAGTCTATAAAAGACACCAAAAATAATATTATGAGAAATACTAAATAAATATTGAAATATGCTATGAGAAATCTTAAATGGTGACCAAAAATCATATGGACAATTAAGTATATCCTATGCAAAGGCAAAATATTGCAAACTTTAAATAACTAAATGGAGAGGAGCCTCATTATAATAGAAACGAGCATATCATAATAGGGCATACATGTGCTTTGGAGCGAAAGAGAACACCATATGTGTGTGCTTCTATAGCATTGGTCACAAGCATTTCAATAGTCTCATCAATAGTGCTCCACTTTTCTTTACCGACACACATTGCCTTTAAATTTAAACCCATAATATAAGGACATACAACAAATGAGTAGTATAACCGACATGGAATCATATATACCTCCTATGAATGTTTAACTGACATGGAATCATATATACCTCTTACTTAAGAGGCATGGAATCATACATACCTCTTACTTCATAGCCTTCTCCTTCACATTGATTCTAAACCCACAACATGGGCTATTATTCATAGAAGTAGAACTCACACTTTTCCTCTACATTGCACGCGATACGCTGACCCATGTCTCCTTCACATGTATATTTCAACAACGTAATTAGCACTCCACCATCATTTTTCTATATTTCCTTGCACTCAATTTTAAAAATGGCAAATAATTTAATGCCTCTAATTTAAATAAACACATGAAACCATATGTACCTCATCCTCCTTAGCATTTTCCCTTACCCATTACATGGTAGAATCCACATCATCTCTAAACCCACAATATGGCCACAATATGGGTTATTAGGACTTTACCTTAATTTTCCCATGTACTAAGTGAAACACACTTAACTGGTCCAAAACAATTCAATAAACATGAAAATACAATTTTCATAAAAAGACATCAAAACTGTTAAAAAAAATAATGAAATACGATATGAGAAATAATTAACAAATAATAAAATTATTATGAAAAATATTTACAAAATAGTGAAATATATTTTGAAAAATATAAAACTGATGGTGAAATATATTATCAAAAATCATAAAAAAACAAATCTTATCAATAATATTATGCAAAAACTTACACTCAACACCATTGCCTCTACCTTTATAGTGCCCCACATATCTCTCATATAATGCTTCTCTACTTTCTTTATCCTGCATTGCAATTAAACTTAAACAAACATAAATAATATGATTATGAAGCAACAAATGACTTAAATGAAAACAAGTTGGAACCATATAATTATGTTGTAGTGAAAAAGTAAATACAAACATACATAATATGATTATTATGAAGCAACAAATGACTTAAATGAAAACAAGTTGGAACCATATAATTATGTTGTAGTGAAAAAGTAAATTACATACCTCCATTGCTTAACCATATAATTATGTTGTAGTGAAAAAGTAAATACAAACATACATAATATGAATATGATTATTATGAAACAACAAATGACTTGAACGAAAACAAGTTGGAACCATATAATTAAGTTGTGAAAATGTAAATTACGTACCTCCATTGCTTTGCTTTCGCACACCACACATTTGGAACTAAACCCACAAATTGGGTTTGTAAGGATCTCTTCAATTTTCCCACCCACTGAACCAAAAAGTTGTGAAAAAGTAAATTACGTACCTCCATTGCTTTGCTTTCGCACGCCACACATTTGGAACTAAACCCACAAATTGGGTTTGTAAGGATCTCTTCAATTTTCCCACCCACTAAACCAAAAAAATAAAGAGATAACCAAAAAACAAAAACAAAAATAATGAAAGGGTGCATAAGAAAAATAAAATATCAAAACACAAGTTAGCATGGCCATGCTAACAAAGCAAAAAAAATGAAAATATCCATAAAAGTAGAAGATAAAAAACAAAACCACAAAAATAGCAAAAGGAGCTAAAAATATCAAGCAAATAGAAACCATAGATGGTGGAGACTCTAATCCACAACCCCAAAATGCGTCAATGGCCAACCAAGAGCACCCTGTACACCAAAAGAAACATTATGAAAAATGTTAAATACACACAAAATGTTGTGAAAATATCAAATAAAGATCGAAATATTTTATTAAAAAAACTTAAACACAGACCAACATTAGTATAAGTAGGGAGGATCACATATAAGGAAGTAAGTAAATAGCAAATCATGTACGAAATGAACTAGCCTCTACCTTTGCCTCTTGCACCAAAAGTGAACTAACCTCTACCTTTACCTTTGCACTCTATTGTAGTCTCCCCCTCATAAAGATATTTTTGTAATTTAGTTAGTGATCCTCTACATTACATTATCTGCATTACATTGCACTCAATAATTAGACGACATATTAATGTAAATTGCCTCAAACTTAACTAAGCACAAATTAAACCATACATGTTGCCTCAACACTCGTCTTCTCCTGCTACGTCTTCACCTGCTACACCTGTGAAATCATGGACCATTAGGACCAACCCTAATTTCCCACTCGATGCACCAATGGAAAACCAAAATAGACACTTAAATATGTTATGAGAAATCATAAACCAAAACAAAAAGTCTAATCAATAATATTATGCAAAATACATCTTATGTAATGCCCAGGGTTTAGGGTTTATTGCAGCATTCCAAAGACATTTCCGAGTAGATTCTTCTAGTGGTTCAATTTCCCCCAGTGGGCCAATTTCCGAAGTCAAAACTAGGACAAATATTTTATGGGTTTTTCTAGGTTTATTGAGGAGAGGCCAAGATTAATTTGGCAGAATTTTCTAGGTAGAATTAAGAGGGAAAACTAGGATCCCAACTCAGCCAACAGCTAGAGGAGCTAGGGAAAATTAGGCAGAAATTTCGAGATCAATATTTGGCAAAATCCTTCGTGGTTTATTGTGGGTTTCTTGAGCAGAGACCGTGGTTAAAAGCCAGGAATTTTATGAGCATTATTCCAAGCCCTAGCAGCAGATTCAGTGGAGCAGCAGCAGCATTTCTAGGCTAGGCAGCATAGAGACAGAGCCACGCAGAGCCACTTCCAATAGGAGATTTAGCTTGGGCTTGAGTTTTTCCTCAGCCTACTTTGAGCAGGCCCAGGTGCAAGCTTTCCAGCACCACTATTGTACTCATTCCATTCAATTTAATAAAATGGCTCAGCAGTTGCTTTTGGCTCCAATTTACATGTTTTGATGCTGTATTTTCTGTTGTTGTAGTTTTTAGTCTATTTGCATTTTTATTATTGTTAATCCCAATTTGGGATATTACAGTGGTATCAGAGCATAATCTTGGCTCAGCCTGTGGGAAACCCCTCATTCTATGACAAAACCAGAATAAAAAAAATAAAAATAAAAAACTAGGAAATCATGGGATCCCAAGAAAGGTTAAGGTTAAACTCAGATGCCATGGCAGTAACCTTGAATGAGGTGATTAGGTAGCAACAAATGATGGTTAATGTGGGGAAGAAACTGATTCATGCAATAATTGGGAACCATGACCAATCTCAATTATACAACAAATCCGCTATGCCTAGAATGGTGGATAATACATCAAGATGGCAAGACATTATTGCAACGGTTGTGGAGTTATTGGTAGCAAATTGGCAATATCAATCATTGGGACATGACATTCAAGCGTCCCTCTCTTTTTGGAAATTCTGTGAACAGAGACACGCACAAATCAGGGATAATTCCATGGAATTATGCAGGGATGGTGAAACAGATTAAGGAAGAAGATGAAAGAGTAGTTGAAGGGGCCATGGTTGGCAAGAAGACAGCTGAACATACACTCGTTGATGAGACACCACCTATTGTTGAGGTATCCATTGATGGGGTATCCGAGGTTGTGACCGAGTTCTCTGATGATAGCAACGCATCATAGGTTAATAAGGTGTCAAGAGACAGCTCCACCGTTGTTGTTGAGCCGATAGGTATAGAGGCCTCCAAGTCTATGACTAAATTGTCGAATGACAATTACATGCAGTTGACTAGTGATCACGTCTTGCGTGTTGGAATGCCTATGGAGGAGGGTGTGCAGCCATCCTTTGCGCTAGCCCTTGATGAAGCTCTAGGAGATACAGAGGTATTGGACGATGGTTGCACACAGCAGTGTCATCACTTTCCGGCCGACCTTCTAGCTTTGAAAGGGAAGGCCACATTGGTACAAGAGGCTATTTTGTTGCAAAACGAGGAACTGGAGGGCATGAGAGTGGTTTGTGCCGAGTCAGCGGCCAAGTTGGCCCACACTGGGGAACAGTTGGATTCCTTAATGGTACAACTAGAAGGCACATTAGAGTGTTAGAGCCCCCTTCAAGCATACATAGACGGGGCAAGCAGCACTGTTGGGTCACCTCTTCCCATTGGAGAGAGAGAGACGGAGCCACCTAGTCAGATTCCATACGTGACCTAGATAGCTGGATGAGACGATTGGAGTAGCACATAGTGCAACATCCGCATGTTGAGGTTGGATGGCGAAAGATTTTGAGTTGGTACTCGGTGGAGTGGATTATGGAGATGGTGGTGGACCCAAGTGTACTTCAGCAGGAGTTTCCAGACGCTGGAAATACAAGAACCCCAGACTAGCATTGGGATCCGGGTGGGACTATCTATCGTTTCCCACGCAGGCTAGTTGACTATTTCTTGGAGGGTACAGTTGGCCTAGCAGTTGAGCGTGTACATTCGCTAGGGGAGTTTCGATCAGCTCCAATGGCCAACCAGTTTATGGGCAGACTCCTTGGGTTGTCTTGGTACGACATTTGTACGCGGGGTCACGAGGTGATCAACATACTTTGGCAGGTGCTTGTCAGGGGAGGTGGCATTGGCAGGCCACCAGACAGTGCTTTGTATGGAGCCAAGGATTCTTCACCTTTGCGTGGGGCACAGAGGTCGCAGCGGAGGAGAGCAGTGGTGGCATCACTACTAACACATAGGGAGATTCACTTCTTGGACCCCCCAGGGAGGGTTTGGAGTGATGATCCATCCATCGGTGGGTGTAGTGATGCGATGATGGAAGTGATGATACCGATTGGGGGTGTCTGACATGTAGAGACACAACTCTAGGCCATCACATCCAAGGATGTGTAGGAGCATCTAGCATTGAGCAGTGGACTACTGGTAGACATGGAGGTGCATGGTGGTGTACTGTAATGTGTGGAACTGCATTGTGGAGTAGGAGTGTCTTACATCACATTGAGGACACACGAGGAGTGATTGGTGCCTTGACATAGATAAGGCACAGGACAATACAAGGTGTTACAGCAGTAGCTGGGGTATGTCGTAGTGTGCAGTGGCATGCCGAGGGGTACATGGATGATCAATGGTATGCAAGGGCGTATGGTGTTGCATAGCAGGGTCTTAGAGTATTGCTTCCAGGGAGACTCGTGGACGGAGAAACCAGGCATACCTTTGGGGGTAGTTCACCCAGGATCGATAGGGAGACAGATGAGCAATACTTGACAGCATCCATGGGAACTCACACAACTAACCCTCTACTACATCACTCACGAGTACAGTCGATTTTGTTGTTGTTCTTTGGCACTCTGGGCATGGGCAGTGGGGCACGCGAAGCTCACCCAAGATATTTAGATAAAACTCAGCACAATTGGGGAGAGACTTCACAATCATGGCATTAGGTCAGTGCATTAGTTGACAGCCACAGGTTGGGGGATGAGATGATCATCTGCGGGGGTGGCATATCCGTCATCACTGAGCCTACGCCTAGGGAGCGGGTCACAAGGGAGACAAGCGTCACTCTTTTCTCAGGGCGTGTCAAGACCATGCATGAGCAACGAATACTGGGTACAGCCGAGGTAGCATCCCAGTATGTGTCTGGGCTCCAGACAATGTATCGGCACATTATTGAGAGGATGGATGGCAGACCCAGTGGAGATGGTTGGCAAGAACAAGAGGGATCCACATACCTTGAGTCGATTGCGAATATCGGATATCCATCTATTGGTTGCATTTAGGGGGTTGGCCATTTATCACATGTGGCATCCAGTAGTCATCGGTACTGCACAATGGCAGGCACAGGGCAGCATGCTGTCGGTACTACATAGTGGCAGGCACAGGGCAGGTTAGCATTCATCAAATTTACCCATGATATATGGACCCTCTATATTGGTCACATGCAGGGACTAGAGATGAGGCATGGAGGGAATCCTACAGTTGTCAGAGCTATGGTGCAGCAAGTCCGACTATGGGAGGTAGAGATTCAGCTAATTAATAGACCATTTTGTCTCGTGATGGTCGGAGTCAGGACAGAGAATGATCTAGCTCATTATTGAGTTGGCACATGGGGATACTCAAAGGCCTCCATTAGATGGCGAGGTCGACTTTCTCTGTAGGATCAGAGTTAGATGTGGAGGGGTAGATATTGGCATCAAGGTGATGCCCGAGTAGGATGAACTTGGCTCTCACCGACCTTCCGCCACTAGGCCTCAAGAGAGGAGGATCCGATCTACACACGATGGGGAGTATGCCATAATCAGAGTAGCGCAGCATCAGCATGGTGGCACCACTCTGAGTTCGGCAGGGAGCTTGATCATCACCGCTCTTTACAGCTCAATACCCCTTAGGGATGAGCTAGCTACCATAGGGGGAGATCATGCAAATCTTCCACTGGTCTTTAGTGATTCCCTGATGGCATGGGGAACCTCAATAGCTTGGTAGGTCGACCAGCAACATGATATACGAAGAAGCTCACATGAGCAAGGCACTATCTCTGCAAGGATTAGGTGACATCTTTGAGGGTCTACTCTTGGAGTGCATGTGATGTACTATTTGGTAGGGAAACTTCATGAGTGGGGCACAGTGCCATATCATCACGATTCCCAACTCACTGATGGTGTGCAGAGAGCTTCTATTACTTATGCCTGGCAGGATGGTGAGTGGGGCAAGGGGATCTTCATGTTGGACAAGATGGCTTGGGATCCTGGTATTGAGGGATCCCTTCATATCAGGGCGATGCAGAGATCAGGGATGATTCAAGGGTTCATCTAAGACCTCGGAAAAATTTGCAGTGATAGTGGGGGAGCGTCAGCTAGAGAGGACGCTTGTTCAAGCATTGCTTGAGGACCAACAATTTTTGGCGGGGAGGACTGTAATATTCTAAATTAACAATCAGCTAATTGGAATATTAATTTTGATTTATTTTGGCATTTCCTAATGTTGGGCGGAAATAAAGTGGGTAGGGGACCCACAACTAATAATTAAGCCAAATAAAGTCTTTTTATAAAGTCCTTAAGGGAAAATTACGGCTCTATTGGTGGGGTCGAATTGGCCTTCGGTGGCAGCGTAGAAGAGGCACCAAAAAGACAGTGTGGGATTGGCTATAGGAAGGCAGCACATGATTGGTCAAGGAGAGGCAGCGCAGGTCAAGGTGGGACCCAAGGCATACATTGGGCCTCAATGGATAAAAGGAGGAAGGGAAGGCTCATTTGGATTCATTTAGTCATTCAACTATTTTCTTCTTGTCATTTTGACAGAGCACACTTGAGTCAGAGAGCCAAGTCTGCAGTGTTGTTTAGCACACGAGATCTTCAAGCGAAAATCTCAACCTCTACCTCAGGGGACTTCGAGTGCCCGTTCAAGAGAGGAGTTCCACACTTTTGTGAAGGAATTCTCTACCAGCAACATCGGGAGGAAGCGTAGCCATTTCTGGACTGTGCAGAGGAGGAGCAGACTGCGCAGTGGAGGACGCAGTGTAGTGAAGAGTTTGAGTCAAGAGGTTGGAGAGAAGGGAATTCTCATCAAGAGATTTGGAGGGGAGGCTAGCCACCTCCTACCAGGGTTTATTGCAGCATTTTGGAGACATTTCCGAGCAGATTCTTCCAGTGGTTGGATTCCCCCCATCAGTTCATTATGCCAAGCCCAAGAGGGCCAATTTCATAAGTCAAAACTAGGACAAACCCTTTCTGGGTTTTTCTGGGTTTATTGAGGAGAGGCCAATATTAATTTGGCATAATTTTCTGGGTCGAATTAAGAAGGAAAACCAGGATTCTAACTCAACCAGCAACTAGAGAGCTAGGGGAATATTAGGCAGAAATTTCGAGGTCAATATTTGGCAAAATCCTTCGTGGGTTATTGTGAGTTTCTTGAGCAGAGACCGTGGTTAAAAGCCCGGAATTTTCTGAACATTATTCTCGGCCCTAGCAGCATATTCAGTGGAGCAACAACAACATTTCTGGGCTAGGCAACGCAAAGACAGAGCCACTTCCAGCAGGAGATTTAGCTTGGGTTTGAGTTGTTCTTCAGCTTGCTTTGAGAATGCCCAGGTGCAAGCTTTCCAACACCACTATTGTACTCATTCCATTCAATTTAATAAAAAGACTCAGCAGTTGTTTTTGGCTCCAGTTTACATGTTTTAATGGTGTATTTTCTGTTGCCATAGCTTTTAGTCTATTTGCACTTTTATTACTAAAAAGGCTCAACAGTGGTTTTTGGCTCCAATGGCTCCAATTTACATGTTTTGATGGTGTATTTTCTATTGCCGTAGTTTTTAGTCTATTTGCACTTTTATTATTGTTAATCCCAATTTGGGATATTACACTATTAACAAGCCTCCCATAGAAATCAGGACCCAATTTTTTCATCACCATTTCCTGTTGTGAATTTGGTGCATACTTAGTGGCTTTACTTAACTTTACCATATCTATGAATTTGGTGCATACTTTGTGGCTTTACTAACTTTACCATATCTATTCTCACCTAGAGACTCAAATATAAGAGGGGCATAAACTCTTGAGTCTTAAAGAAATGATTAAAATAGACAGTTTCATAAAAGAAGACCTCAAAAATAACACCCAAATAAAAGAAAAGTATGGTGAAATCAAAAAAGGAGAGTTAGTATAGAATCTGTAGATAAATCTAAGGTGAAGAACTAAGGATTATGATGGTGCAGGCATAATACACATGAAAGATTAAAGAAAATAAATCAGAAAAATAAGCTTCCACATAGTTTACGGTGAATATTTACAAAAACCCAAAATAAAATACAGTGAATATTTACAAAAACCCAAAATAAAATAGTATTTACAAGAGGTCCAATGGCAACATGTTATCTCCCTACTTACCAATACCACATATCTCATGTTACAATATTTGAGTGAACAGTCTATAGTAGAAGAGATTATTTTGGAATCAGAAGATAAATTGTGGTTCTTATAGATAAATACATTGTTTTAAGAAGAAATCATACATCAATACAAAAAGATGTACCCAAATGTACTTTAATTTAAGGTATTGGTCTAGAAATAACTTTTACGATCAAATGGGGTCTTCTCAAAGAATACACTTCTATAAATACTTTAAAATATCATATATTGGAAACAACAGTATTTGATAACTACAACTATAAGATCCCATACAACCAGACTTAGAAAAGAGTGAACAGGTTACATAGATTCACCAGACTTAGGAAAGAGTGAACACGTTACATAGATTCACTGCATAGAAGTGTTCTTTTAAAACATTATGTTGTGCAATGTAAAAGGTTTTGGAACTTTATGCATAAATATTCCTAATAGCAAATATAGGAAGAAGAGGTAAAATGATGTTGGATTTGCCTTCATGTAGGCAATATCTAAATGGACAAGCGTTGGTGTTGCCAACAAACTAGGCAATGCAAAAAGGAGCCAAAGAAAGAAAGATAGTTTCCAAATAAAGGAAACAAATTAAAGGACCCATCTTCTCGGAACAAGATTTCTTTGAAGTCATATAATATGGCTTCACTATTATTGAAGAGCAGTGAGAGCTGTTGGAACTGTATTTGGCAGTTTTTAGGGTGAGAAAAAGCTTGGCCGGTTGGGATCCATTGTCGGTATACACTTGGGAATCTAGCTTTAGGAACAGATTCATAATGTTTGAAGTTATAAATGGAGATAAAATTTCGTGTATGTTGGTCATGTTGTATGTTTTTATAAGCACAGGAGGTGTAGCCCAATTAGTTTGTGTGAGATTTAGTCCACATCAAGTTTCAAGTTCAAATCTCCCAAATCTCATGGGAGGGATTGAGAGTGGGAGCCAACTATGAAAGTCGAAAAAAACTGTCCTATGAGAGTGGGAGCCAACTATGAAAGCTGAAAAAAACTGTCCTATATGGCATCTAGGACATCTAGGACCAAACCTTGAACAACCTTACTCACTCCTATATGGCATCTAGGACCAAACCTTGAACAATCTTACTCACACACCTTATTTGAAGCAGAATGATCCCAACAAATTTATTTTGGTACACAGATTATTCGGAATTGCCCATGTCTTCAAATTTTAATATTTAATATGGCTTTATTCCATGAAGTATGATCAGAGCAGCAAAAAAACATTAATAAGCTGGAGTTGAAATAACTTATATTCCAACGTATCAATGGTCAGTTCAACTTGTTATTTTTAGTGTTGTCAGATATATAGTCAGTGCTGTGATACTAGATTTATGTCCTTAATCTATTAAAAAAATTGGGTTAAGAATGATAGTTTCCAAGTTTATAAAGATGCTACCTATGAATTTTAGGAAGATGTTTTAGATCAAAGAAAGTTTTTGCATTAAAAATAGAATAATTAATGAGCTTAATCGTATAGGTGATGCACTTGTAATCATGTGATAATTACAGGATCTCCCATGGACCTGACTATCACTGGAGGATAATTGCAAATTTTGGAATATTTTTGACGTGCGAATTGATTTTATTTATCAGAATATTTCATAATCTGCAATCTACATAAACATGGCCCAGTCAAGCAGATAGGTGATGCAGTAAGCATCCTTGTGTACGAAGTAAGAGCTGAAGATTCTATCACTGGCTGTGCACGAGTAATCAATGGTCTCCAGTGAAGAATAGAACAAATGGTCTCCAGTAAAGAATAGAACAAATGCAATCGCAATTGGCTGCACACAACAAAAGCTGGACAAGAGTTGCGTGCAAACATTCTTATATCTTAATTACCCTAACCACACCCAACCTTTACAAAACCAAACTTACCAACAATACATGAATAGAAAATTTCGCCAATAGAATTTGGCGATGACTACCCAAGTTCGTGGCACTTGAATTCTTATCCACCAAATGACCAACCGGCAAAACCAAGTGCCCAATACTATGGTCATGGCTAGTTGATTGGGCAGCTCACTCGTGGCCTGTGCTACCGAGCAACCCAGACTTCACCTGTGGTTGAAGGTAACACGGCTTCCTAAATATTTTCTCTTTTCTTTATAAAACCGACGGATTTGTGGTCTACGCAAACATCTCCAACGCTCGGTCTCGGAGTTTGTAGGTGGAATTTTTTGGGGACTCTGCGTTTACAGGTAGGATGCCTACATTAACATTAATTTTGGTTCTCCTTAGAAATTACGAAAATCGAACCCTGGATTGGATTTCGTACTGGCCATAACTACAAGCATCCAATAAATAAATAAATACCAAAAAAAAGAATGGATTACATCTACCAAAATCAATTGGACATGAGGAATACCAAAGCAAATCCGATACAGATAACAGAACAGAACACAATATTATTGATACAAATAACAGAACAGAGTCGTCATCGTTACAGTAATTTAGTTCCCATTGCATCAGCAGTTTAGTTCCCATGCTGTAAAATCTGCTTGATGGAACAAAGTATTTTGCTATCAGATCACCATTCAGTCCTGGAAATGGAGGGTTAAAATCAAACGTTGGTATCTATTGGAAGGTGAGAAGCCCGCGAAGGATTAGAACAAAGCAGAGTTAGGGCCAGTAGCTACTTTCCAGTAAAGAAGAAGATGACTCGCCCAAGGCAAGAGTTTCCCAGATCGAAGCAAGTATTTAAGCCTTATAGTGGGTGGCTTTTTACTTGGTTTCCACCCTACTGGAACAGAGGACTTGTGAAAATGAGAAGAAGGCAGACCTGAAAGAATCAATCACAGATCTGGAATGTTTATTCGCAAAAAGCAAGGCTAGCATGTTGGCAATTTTTTTAGAGTAGAGGCGAAGCTCTATATTCAACTATTTGATGGGCTTGTGAACATAGAGAAATTGAATAAATGTTTTAAGGAATTTTGAGGTGTATTTCAACTATCAGCGACATAACAAGATGCAGAAAAGTACCTTTGCACTCTTGAAACTATTGGAGCATGCCCTCCTGTGGTGAGAAAGCTATTGCCAATATTAGTAACAGTAACGGAAAGTGCTTGTTAATTGTTGGAACGACTCTAAAGGGCTGTTGCAGAGAAAATTTTGCCCAATTGGAGGGGAGCAGCAAATTCGATGGCAGTACTCAGTCATTAGCAAGGACAATTGGTGTGAGATTACGTTGTGAAATTTCAAAAACTAGTTGTCTTACCGAATATTTCGGAGGATGAACCCCATGTGCTTATTAAATACATTTAAGGCATTCACAGTTATATCCAAGATCAGGATGGCATTCAATCATTAGATGGATCTTGCAAAAAAGTTATGTATATTGAGATGAGAGCAAAGAACATGCAAGCATCCAAGGATGCAGGATAAGTCCTTCCATATGACATAGGAAAAGCAAGCATCGTGCAAATGGATAGAATAGTCCTAAACAATGCAGTTGTTGCAACAATAATGGCTATACCAATGAACATTGTTGGATGTTACATCCAGAGCTCCTTCTAAAGAAGGATCGTGCAGACGAGAAATTTATGATGATCTACACTACACCGGACAAGGAAAAGCAGGAGCAAGTGACCGAAACTAAAGGTTTAGGAGAAGAGGATGATGAACTAAGCAAATTCCTAATAGATGAATAGGGCCTTCAATAAATCAAATCAGGAACAACTCAATCCTTCAAGAATGAGCTAGTTAGGAACATCGTCATTTTTGTAGTTAAGATTAGTTTTGGTGTAACCCCCAATCGTCATTTTTGTAGTTAAGATAAGTGTTGATGGAGGCCATCAACCTACAGAGGGGATGTCTAATTTGTCTGCACATTGTAGCCACATGGGCATTGAAGCCACACTGGCATAACAATTCATCGAACATAGTTATGAAGGAAACAGATTAGGAGTTTCTATTTTTGGTTGGTTAGTTTAGGGATTTTGTATTTTTAATTTGCAAGAGGGAAGAGACAGTCGATGACCAGGCAGAGGAGGAAGGGGTTGCAGTCACATAGGTTTCAAAGCATGTGGACCTTGCTGCTGGTTCTGGGGCGCAAGGAGTCTACACTATCTAAAAAATTAAACTATATCACTATCCATAAAGTGGTTAACAAAACCAAGAAGTCATAAATACATGTAAAAATTGCTGGTGAATGAACCCTCTAATGAAACCGTGGGCTGTGCATCCAAGAAAGTATTGATTACTCCAATTCATCCATCTATTCTACATTGAAGGCAGTTTAGTAACATTGCAGACTTGGGAATTACACATGCAGGATATCAAAGCAGAGCAGAGAATAAATAATATTGATGTGATACAAAATTATCCATACAAACGGAATAGAACAAGGTAAAACTACAGTTTATAGGTGAGGTGCTCCAATATGCATTGAAGCAAAAGAAAGACGACAAATAAAAGAGGACTAGCTTGCATTTCAAGAGATATATTAAAATCATCCTAGGGAGAAGATCATAAGGAAACAAAATGAGATGGAAAGAATGAACACTGTGCGTGCAGTAGATGTCAGAGTACCAAGAAAGACTAGGCCCTTAATTTGAAAGTTCTAGAAATCCCATAAGACAGATCTGAAAGGTTTCAAAGCACTTAATTTGTTACATCTCGTTCATTGGAAATGTCGTAAATATCAGGTTATAAATCGTGCTATGCAGATCTGAAAGGTTTCAAAGCAATTAATTTGTTACATCTCTGGAAATGTTGCAGATCTCGTTCATTTGAAATGTTGTAGATATCAGGTTATAAATCATGATATACATACACCAAATTTCGGTATCCAAGGGCCAAAGAGCAGTCAGACAGGGCTGCAAAACAATGTCCAAAAATAAATATCAAGCTGAATAAGGGATCCTAAAGCTATAAAGGCAGTCCTGCACACAAATTTTCTAGGCATCATTAAAATCATATAATATGCTCTTATAATATGTTCTTAGAGGGGAAAATGTTTAATTTAATGCATAGCGTTCAAGGAGGAACACTGAGAATCGGTTGTGAAATTTGATAACTATGGATCTTCCATTGCTCTCACTGTGGTCTCATGATATAATAAAATATCCATCTAAACCCCTTGAAGATAATTCCACTCTTGATCAAGGAGAAGGATTTTATTTCTTTCCAAAATATGATGATGTTTCTACTGCTCCAAAAGAACACTATTGTGGCAACAATGAAGATAACAAAGATGTAGAAGAAACCGCCATAGAGCAAGATGCCTTGACATGCCATGAAGATAATGAAATAAATTTATGGTTGGCCAACCTTTTGAAATGACATAAGCTGGCTTATAAGAATACAAAATAATGCTAGAACTTGAAGTTGGACATGATTTGAAGCGAGTGTTAAGTGGAAAGGTAGTTTTGAACTGCTAGAGGTTGTTTGGTGAGCAAGCCTTAAGAGAGTTTTTACAGATTGTGAGAATATACAAATTGCATTAGCACCCAAAGAATCGATGAAGTCAGCATTCTACTTGTACGGAGTTGTGGATCATTTGTTATAGCAGTGAGGGGTCTTATATATATATATATATATATATATAGATGCCCATTGCCTAGTGATGCCTACTGACAGCTGATATGAATGGGCCAAAGGTATCTTCTCATTAGAACACATCTGTCCGCATTTGGAGGGCCTTTGGAGGTCTCTTTGGTGCCTTTGAAGACATTTTTGGAGGATACCCATTATTTGAACTTTGAGTAGAGGAAGCAAGAGAATACACAAAAGGCAGAGGAAACAAATAAAATATGATCCCATATTCATCCTGATTCAACACTGATCTTATTATGGACCATTGCAATATCCCTTCCATCGAATGCCAAAGTCAATGCCCGCTTTTGATAAGCACTACTAGTTGATCTTCGAAGGCTTTCATTAGAGGAGGAGGTAAGAGAATACACAGAAGGCAGAAGAAATTAAAAAAAATGAACAGAAATAAAATATGACCCTATACTTCAACTCATCTTGAATCAACAATGATCTTATTATGTACCATTGCAATATCCCTTCCATCCAATGCCAACGCCAATGCCCACTTTTGATAAGCACTACTAGTTGATCTTCAAGGCACTGCTTGTTGATCTCTCAAACACTATCATGTTGATCTCTCAAACACTATCAGTTTTGTGTTTGATAGAAACATGAGATTACATGATGTGAAAAGAATCCCCATCCAATAAAGAAGGATGTAGTGAGCTTGTACGTTTAGATAACAAAAGCATAGTTCACGTCATCCAACTATGGTTAAAGAAAAAATAAAGGCCACTGTCATTTTGGTTAATTCATCCAAGGGGCATGGAAGCAATTAGATTTAAAATAAGGACCAAAATTCTTGTCCCTCCACAATCACCAATAACTAGTCTTTATGGCTACTCATTTGATTATACAATGACCATACAATCTCTAAATTAGTGTTGGAAAGTAAACATGAAAATTTATCATATCCATAGTGCTATAACGTAACAATTCCCCGGTACAATCTACCATATAGCCTTAGAGGACTAGGGTTTCATTTTGGGCACTATCAAGTACTAAACATTCAAGGTCAAGGTCAACGTTAAACAAATATGTGAGGAAAATCGTAAATATGGATCTCAAATATTTGAGGAGAAGTGTGAATATGAATCTCATAATCTACTTTATGAGAATGGCAAACATTGTTTAGTAGTTTAGTAGGCTTCTTTGTACTAATCTGTTTTCTAATATGTTTTCCAATGTAACTAGTCTTTATGGATACTCATTTGATTATACAATGAGTATAAAACCCCTAAATTAGTGTTGGCAAGTAAATATGAAAAATTATCATAATTCATAGCGATATAACATAACAATTACCCAGTACAATTTACCATAGGGCCTTATGTCTCAGAAGGACTAAGGTTTCATTTTGGGCACTATCAAGTACTAAAAAAATTCAAGGTCGAGGTCAACGTTAAACAAATATGTGAGGACAATTGTAAATATTGATCTCAAATATTTGAGGAGAATTCTAAATATGGATCTCATAGTTTACATAAATGGCAAACATTGTTTAGTAGGTTTCTTTGAACTAGTATGTTTTCCAATGCTAGTAAAACTGACATTTCAAAAGCATGTAAAACTGACATTTCAAAAAGCAGGTATGACCTCAAAAAATAAAGTACATAAATGGCAATGTACATAAATGGAAAATATTGTTCAGTAGGCTTCTTTGTACTAAATTGTTTTCGAATGCCAGTAAAACTGACATTTCAAAAAGCATGTAAAACTTTAAAAAATAACATAATTTTATGCCGCCATATTCCTAAAAGAGAAATCCATCACAATGGAGTTTACTATACAACCAAATTTGAACTTGATGAACCCTCAATTAACACATAATTTCTTACGATTCATAATTTCTTACTATTCAGTAATAGAAAGGATTGTGAACACTGAAAACAAACATATGAGTCGGATTCTAGGTATTTAATTTGATTTTAGTTGTGAGATGACAAAGCTCAGGGTTCAATTCTTCCCTTAGTCATTTCAATGACTTAGGGTACTCTCTAAATCACTATTCCATAAGGGAGAGTGAATGATAAAAGGCCAAACAGTAGTTAGAGTCTAAACATCGTCATATTTGAATGTGTTAGATTACTATTTAAGACCTCCGAAAACCTAGAGGAACCTAGAGGGTTCAAGAGAGCTGTTCTATGGCTATTTTCAAATGAGTTGAAATACTTTAATTCCCAAAGAATCCATAAACATCTACACGGTGAAAGAATACGTTCAAGAGAGATGTTCTGTGGCTATTTTTAAATGATCTGAAATACTTTAATTTCCAAAGAATCCTACACTGTTAAAGAATACAAAGAAATAAAAAATAAACAGCCAAAGATAAATTCATTTGAACCGGGCAGAGACGTACCAGTATCATTGGATGAGAGAATTAGTTGCTCCCCATCATGATCAACAATGAAATCCAATACACTGTAACAACAAAAAGTGAAAAAAGAATGAACCCTAAATCTCTGTTTCTGCAGAAGACAAGTTACCCACTGTCATAAATATAACATTATACCTTTGTACCCATATTATGGAGCCGGCCAACCCTCTACTCTGTGGTATTTGTGTACCTTTTTGTTTCTGACTCCACCCAAAACATCTTTCCCAATCATTTCCATTTTCTCCAGAATGAGTAGTCACAGAAAACTTGGAACGACCAAAACGGCCAAAGATAAATTCATTTGAACCAGGCAGAGACATACCAGTTTCATTGAATGAGAGAATTAGTTGCTCCCATCATCATCAACAATGAAATCCAAATACAATGTAACAACAAAATTTGGAAAAAGAATGAACCCTATATTTCTGTTTCTGTAGAAGACAAGTTACCAACTGTCATAAATATAATAGTATACCTGGTTACCCATATTCTGGAGCCGGCCAACCCTCTACTCCGTGGTATTTGTGTATCTTTTTGTTTCGGACTCAACCCAAAACATCTTTCCCAATCCCCCTTTCCATTTTCCCAGAACGAGTAGCCACAGAAAACTTGGTACGACCATGACCACAGCCTTGGAGGGCCTATTTTTTCATATTTTCTTGTTCTATGACAGGTCCACCTCCTCTGCAGCCGTCTTTCAAAGAGAAAATTCTGCCCCCGTCGTATCAACTGCATGATTGTCCTCTTCTGAGTGATTTTAAGACTGGGGAAAGCCAGTCTTCACATCTTCAAGAGACGTCTACTTTCTGATTAAAAAAAAAACCAGACCTCAGATCTCATTCACTGGCTAATCTAGTTTTTGATCTACAATTTATTTAGAGTAAAAGAAAAAATAAATAAAAGAAGACATACAAGGACACTGAGCGTAGATTTACCAGGATCAGGATGTGAGTGCAATTCACCTCACCTTCTTGGTGTCTGAAATCACCAAAATGGAATTAATTAATGTAATGTCGTTTCTAATTTATAATAAAAAGTGAAAAAAGAATGAACCCTATATCTCTCTGTTTCTGTAGAAGACAAGTTACCCACGGTCACAAATATAACATTACACCTGGGTATCCATATTCTGGAGCCGGCCAACACTCTACTCTGTGGTATGTCCATCTTTTGTTTCTGACTCCACCCAAAACATCTTTCCCAATCCCCTTTTCCATCGTCTCCAGAATGAGTAGTCACAAAAATTTGGTACGACCACGAACAGCCTTAGCGGGACTATTTTTTTTTATATTTTCTCGTTTTATGACAGATCAACCTCCTCTGCAGCCGTCTTTCAAAGTGAAAATTCTGCCCCCGTCGTATCAACTGACTGATTTTAAGACTGGGGGAAGCCGGTCTTCACATCTTCGTCTACTTTCTGATAAAAAGAAAACAAGACCTCAGATCTCATTCACTGGCTAATCTAATTTTTTATCTACAATTTATTTAGAGTAACGAAAAAATAAATAAAAGAAGACATAAAACGACACTGAACATAGATTTACCAGGATGAGGATGTGAGTACAGTTCACTTACCAGGATGAGGATGTGAGTACAATTCACCTCGCCTTCTTGGTGTCTGAGATCACTAAAATCGACTTAATTAATCTAATGTCATTTGTAATTTATGATTTACAATAAAGAAATAAAACAATAACAAAAGTATCGAACGGAAATTTATCATGATCTGAGGAGCGGGATGACAGTACCCTGTTTAGCTGCCTTTGAACCCTTGCTGGTGTTGAATGTCATTTGTAATTTGTGATTTACAATAAAGAAATAAAACAATAACAAAAGTATCGAACAGAAATTTATCATGATTTGAGGAGCAGGATGACAGTACCCTGTTTAGTTGCCTTTGAACCCTTGCTGGTGTTGCCGATTCGAAAGATTGAACATAAATTTATCATAATCAAGTAGGAGGATGAAAATACCAGGAACAGGTTGTCAGTGCAATTCACCTCGCCTTCTTGGTGTCTAAAATCACTAAAATGGAATTAATTAATGCAATGTCATTTCTAATTTATAATAAAGAAATAAAACAATAACAAAAGTATCGAACAAAAATTTTTCATGATCTGAGGAGGAGGATGATAGGACCTGTTTAGCTGCCTTTGAACCCTTGAGGATGACAGTACCCTGTTTAGCTGCCTTTGAACCCTTGCTGATGTTGCCGATTCGAAAGATTGAATATAAATTTATTATAATCAAGTAGGAGGATGACAGTACCCTGTTTAGCTGCCATTGAATCGTTTCCGGTGTCGTTGATTCGGAAATTGAGGTGCTGCCTGCCTCCGCCTCTCAGTGCCGTTACAGACAACATACACACCAAACAGATGACACACACATGCAGACCAGACTCAAACCAGCCACAGACCCATACATACAAGCCAGACTCAAACCAGCCACAGAGACATACATACGAGCCAGACTCGACTCAAACCAGGCATAGTAACACGCAACATGGAGCTCCATACATACAGACGACACCACTACGCAGCAGCTCTGAGAGGAGGAGGAGAAAGGGAACATACAAGGCAAGGCAGAGACAATTCAAATTTGCCCTGATTTAAATGATTCGGGAACTTTGGACCGTTTACCGCCTTTTATAGCACTAGAATCATCTTTCAAACAAGCGATTGTTATTTTCGATGAGAATTCCTGCTTTTCTTCATAGCACTACACGTTGATATCTCGGACAGCTGGTTGATCTCTCGAGGGACCCGTTGATATCTCGGATAGCTACTTCATCCCTCGAGGGTGCTGGTTCTGTAATTATATTATGTGATGTTATTCTCGATGGAGAAAGAATGTGATCCTACTTTTATTCTCCATGTGAATTCCTGCTTTTCTTCACAGCACTACGCGTTGATCTTCGAAAGAGAAAATTCTGCCCCCGTCGTATCAACTGCATGATTGTCTTCCGAGTAATTTTAAGACTGGGGAAAGCCGGTTTTCACATCTTCAAGAGCCGTCTACTCTCTGATTAAAAAAAAAAAAACAAGACCTCAGATCTCATTCACTGGCTAATCAAATTTTTTATCTACAATTTATTTAGAGTAAAAGAAGACATAAAAAGACACTGAGCATAGATTTACCAGGATCAGGATGTGAGTGCAATTCACCTCACCTTCTTGGTGTCTGAATTCACCAAAATGGAATTAATTAATGTAATGTCATTTCTAATTTATAATAAAAAGTGAAAAAAGAATGAACCCTGTATCTCTGTTTCTGTAGAAGACAAGTTACCCACGGTCACAAATATAACATTACACCTGGGTATCCATATTCTGGAGCCGGCCAACCCTCTACTCTGTGGTATTTGCCCATCTTTTGTTTCTGACTCCACCCAAAACATCTTTCCCAATCCCCTTTTCCATCGTCTCCAGAATGAGTAGTCACAAAAAATTTGGTACGACCACGAACAGCCTTAGCGGGACTATTTTTTCATATTTTCTCGTTTTATGACAGATCAACCTCCTCTGCAGCCGTCTTTCAAAGTGAAAATTCTGCCCCCATCATATCAACTGACTGATTTTAAGACTGGGGGAAGCCGGTCTTCACATCTTCGTCTACTTTCTGATAAATAGAAAACAAGACCTCAGATCTCATTCACTGGCTAATCTAATTTTTTATCTACAATTTATTTAGAGTAAAGAAAAAATAAATAAAAGAAGACATAAAAAGACATTGAACATAGATTTACCAGGATGAGAATGTGAGTACAGTTCACTTAGCAGGATGAGGATGTGAGTACAATTCACCTCGCCTTCAGACCTTCTTGGTGTCTGAGATCACTAAAATCGACTTAATTAATGTAATGTCATTTGTAATTTATGATTTATAATAAGTAAATAAAACAATAACAAAAGTATCGAACATAAATTTATCATGATCCGAGGAGCCGGATATCAGTACCCTGTTTAGCTGCCTTTGAACCCTTGCCGGTGTTGAATGTCATTTGTGATTTACAATAAAGAAATAAAACAATAACAAAAGTATCGAACAGAAATTTATCATGATTTGAGGAGCAGGATGACAGTACCCTGTTTAGCTGCCTTTGAACCCTTGTTTAGCTGCCTTTGAACCCTTGCTGGTGTTGCCGATTCGAAAGATTGAACATAAATTTATCATAATCAAGTAGGAGGATGAAAATACCAGGAACAGGTTGTCAGTGCAATTCACCTCACCTTCTTGGTGTCTGAAATCACTAAAATGGAATTAATTAATGCAATCTCATTTCTAATTTATAATAAAGAAATAAAGAAATAAAACAATAACAAAAGTATCGAACAAAAAAATTTTATGATCTGAGGAGAAGGATGATAGTACCTGTTTAGCTGCCTTTGAACCCTTGAGGATGACAGTACCCTGTTTAGCTGCCTTTGAACCCTTGCTGATGTTGCCGATTCGAAAGATTGAACATAAATTTATTATAATCAAGTAGGAGGATGACAGTACCATGTTTAGCTGCCATTGAATCGTTTCCGGTGTCGTTGATTCGGAAATTGAGGTGCTGCCTGCCTCCGCCTCTCAGTGCCGTTACAGACAACATACACACCAAACAGATGACACACACATGCAGACCAGACTCAAACCAGCCACAGACCCATACATGCAAGCCAGACTCAAACCAGCCGCAGAGACATACATACGAGCCAGACTCGACTCAAACAAGGCATAGTAACACGCAACATGGAGCTCCATAAATACAGACGACACCACTACGCAGCAGCTCTGAGAGGAGGAGGAGAAAGGGAACATACAAGGCAAGGCAGAGACAATTCAAATTTGCCCTGATTTAAATGATTCGGGAACTTTGGACCGTTTACCGCCTTTTATAGCACTAGAATCATCTTTCAAACAGCCGATTGTTATTTTCCATGTGAATTCCTGCTTTTCTTCATAGCACTACGCGTTGATATCTCGGACAGCTGGTTGACCTCTCGAGGGACCCGTTGATATCTCGGATAGCTACTTCATCATCCCTCGAGGGAGCTGGTTCTGTAATTATGTCGTGCGATTGTTATTCTCGATGGAGAAAGAATGCGATCCTACTTTTATTTTCCATGTGAATTCCTGCTTTTCTTCACAGCACTACCCGTTGATCTCTCGACAGCTGGTTCTGTAATTATGTTACGTGATGTTATTCTCGATGGACATAGAATGTAGTGGGTTATCATTATCATAGGGATAGAGAAAGGATGTCGTAGGTCAGGGTATTTTATCGTGTGTGATGTTATCATAGATGGAGAAGGATGTGGTATTTAGGATATTTTAACATAAGTGTAAAGGCAAAGAGCGAGATGGGTCAAAATAAATGTTATGAGAGGTAGATATGGAATGTATGGTGAATGACATTAAATTAGATTAGAGGCATCAATAAAATGATGAGAAAGGTAATAGGGCATATCATAGATTTATAGATTAGTAAAGAAAATTGGAATTCAAGAGAATATGATGATGGTAAATGACGTACAAAGATAAGAGATACGGCATGACATAAGAGGCCAAAAAAGCCACAAATGGTAAGCAAATGACACAAGGCCAAAAAGGATTAGAGTTCAAGAGTTTCAAACAATTCATCGAGGTAAAGTGGGAAAACTTCCCGAAATTTGGTAGATAAAAAAGTGGACGAATTGGAAGTGAAATGTTAATCCTCGCAATAGGATGGTCCCAAAAACATCAATGATATAGTGTGTTTGATTAGAGAATGCTATTAAAGGATGAAGAGAGGGGGAGAATTGCAACAATAAATGCATGGATGGGGATTGACCAACAAGGTAGTGACGAAGATTAACAAACAAAAGGAAGAAGATGGAGCATTTTAAACAATTGTAGAATGACACCAAAAAAACAAGGAAGCAAATAATCATGAGTCTCTTTACATGCAACAAATGTTAAATGATATAAGGAGCAAAGAGATAGAGATCAACAAACTCAATAATGGGGAACAACCTTAGAGCCTTTGCAAGCTAGCATGACCTTTGACCTAACATCATAGAGTTATGGTAGTGGTAGATGGAGCCAATAGTTAGTGAAGAAGCTTAGAAGATAATTATAACTAAAGAAAATTTGAGTTGTTGAGTTTAAAGGGTGGATGCTTGACTTGTGTATTTTGTATTTGTATTGTTGTGCATGACTATGTGTTTATATGTATGCTTATGAGTGTATTGAGTGTAATAGGAAGTGAAAATAGTCCTTTAGTGTATGAGTAACTTGGTTACCATGATAACCTTTGAATGTAGGTTATATTGTTAAAATATGATAGTTCTTGAGTCCTATGGTAGAAAAATTGGTAACAACTTTGGGACAAGGAAGCTGATAACTTGAGGAATAGGGTGTAGAAAGAGGGTATGGGTGGATGTTGTGAAAACCATCTTGTTGAGTAAAAAGGCTTGGTATAAGTGATTATCTTGGAAAAGGATGAGTACAAGGAGAGAGGAAAAATCTAAAAATCATATATTGTAGTGGCAATGAGACAAGGATGTGGCACTTAAGCATAAGGATGCTCTTTTCAATTAACCTTAGGACTCTGATGCAGGGCCATTGGAGGTATTTTGACAAGACAAAGTTTCAAAACCTTGAGGATTGTACAATGATGCAAACCAAGGGTGGATTGGAGTTTGAGTATAATGATAAGTACAAGAGGATAGTCAATACATAGCTAAAAAATGGTGAATTTGGAGAGGGAACAAGAAACATTTTAGAGCAAGAAAGTTTGAAGTATATCATGATTAAGAATACAATAATATGTCGACATATTGATATGATGCTCATATGGGGGACACATTGGGGATAAAAATCCCATGGAGGTTACCAAATATGTGCAAACGCATTGCAACAAGATAAGGCAAAGTGTAGGTTGTGAGAGGCAGTTTGTGTTGATGGACCAAATAGCACTGAAGAGATGTAGAATGTATGGTGAATGGCATTATAGTAGAGGCATTATTGAGATGATGAGAATGGGCACAAGGTAGATTATAGGTCAATGGTCATTGAGTGAACTATCATTGAGTTATATTGGTACCTAATAGAATGTGTTAGTATTAAAAGGTTTACAAAGTTAGGAGATATGGATGGCACATGAACAAAGGCAAAAGGAAAACAATGAACAATAATTAAAGGATGCATGGTAGAAAAGGATTGGACTTTAATACTGTTAGAGATTTTACGGATGAAGTATAGGTAAACTTCCTAAAATCCTAAACACATGGATGAAATCGAAGTGAAGCATTAAAATATCAGTTGAAGATGATGGTCTAGATAACTAGGGTACATACGATTCAATTAGAGAATGTCATTCAATGATGGAGAGAGGGTGAGCATTGTAATAGTAGACACATGGATGAGGAGCAATCAACAAGGCAATTACATAGATGAAGCGATATCAAGAAGAGGATGGTGTGATTTCCAACGTTTCCTATCTCCACCTTTCAATGTCACATGAGACATTCAAGCACATGTCATATCATTAATATTAGTGTTAAATAAAACATATTTGTATGTTGATATTATGTTGAAACCCCACTCAACACAAATTTGGTGACATGTTAATAATGTCTCCTCAATTCATAAGTTCCAACTTTTACAAAGAAGAATAATAACATATAGACTATTTGCTACTTCACTCAAATAGATTTGGAATCAATCATTAATTTTTCATGGGAGTGTTATCATCCTCATATATCCTCATTTTGAAGGTGGGATTCACCTAGATTAAACCACTCCTTCCAAAGTTCCCCTTAGCTAGAGGCTACCTTGGTTGGCCACCTTTTAAGTAGTTGATCATCATCTTTGTTATCAACACCACTTTCTTCATCAATACAAATGTGGTGATGGTTTCCACACTTTGTTTCAGATAATATTCAGAGGATAACAATTTTTTTTCTTTCTTACCATTTTTTTGTGAAGTAAATGATTTGTATTTCTTGAAAATAGGGGTTACATTCTAATTATGTGAAGTTTGGCCTGGTCATCCATTGAGAAGACCTATCCAAACACATAAATCTAGTCTCTTAAAAAATGCAAAAGATAATATATTGTCAATAGTTCCTAAAACCAAAATACCTATACTAGTTGATAAGCCTCCTGGGCCATTTTTAAACTGAAGATTATAGAACTAAAACGTAAAAAGTATAGGCAAAGAGACTAAAAGATAATTAAGTTAAGTTACCTGAATCGGTGGCTTCAACGGGAATTGGCTCCTTGTTGCTGCCCAAGGAACAACCTAGTTCAGTAGTGATTCCCTTGTGTTTCTTGATACAACTCAACCTATGATCCATAGGTGTCATTTTCATTTGATCCAAAGATAGAAGAATGTCCTCCCTGCTCTCATTTTTGTCCACAATAACTCTACTGAGAAGAAACTTGAGGTGCCAATAAATACCCATTGTGTACATGTACTAATTATAACACCCTCTAGTATGCCCTACATCTGGAACCCAATTAGCTACTTATGCTAGAACTTCAATCTTTGTGAGGGTGCATATCTCGTCAACCAGTACCCTCTTTACCTAAGCATTGTCCACTTGGATTGGTTGTAGGGTAAGCTCTCTAAACTGAGTCATAGAATTTTTAACTCTCAATTGAACTTGAGTACACCCCCTTTCTTGAAAATATTTTGCCTCATGGCGCACTTGGGTTGTCTAGTGTGGCATGTTGGCTTCCCAAAGAGCGATTTGGGCCCAATGACAAACAAGGCTTCCCCCTAGCCTGGAGTTGATCTTCAAATAAATGGTGAACCATTGAGTAGTGATATAAATGAGGAATGCGCAACTCGAAATAATATGTTGGTGACCTCGTGATAATGGGGAAACTCACTCTCGAAATTGAACCTACTTCCTTCTCTATTGATTGGAATAACATATAGCCAAGCCTATAATAATGAGAAATTTAAAAAATTTCTCCATAGGGGTGGAATCAAACTTGAGTGGTCTGTTTTTGAAACCTATCATGGGTTGTATGCTTGGTAGGTCATAAAATTCCTAGAAGTGTTGTGATCAACTAAGTTGTTTCCTACCCTAGCCCAACCAAAGCTCTAGAAAGACCCATAGGGGTATGTAGAAGAGATGAATGACCATAGGGGCAAGGGAAAAAGTGCCTTCTTGCTTGCTTTTCCTATGTGACCCCCTTTAGTAAGTTGTTTGTGAAGACGAAAGCCTAGAATATAAACTAGTAAGAGTGTCAAAGAGGCATTGTCATTATTCATAGCTAAAGAATAAATAAAAAGGCTTTTACCATGGGTGAGTTGAGGAAGCCCCTTCCCCATGCTAATTCCTTGTGGCTCAACTTTGGGAAGAGAGCCATTAAGAAAATGATGTGAGATAATTTCACTGGGTTGAGAATTGATACATCTCATTTCCACTTGAAAACCACTAAAAGTGAACTGAATGAGTTTATATCGAGAGATAGGCTTGTTTCAGAGAATAAATATCCTCATGGGATTTTTTTTAGCCCCGTTTGTACAAAATTCATCATTTTTTGTTTATAGAGCCTTAAGAGATAGTACATGCATATCACTAGGAGGTGAGAGGTTCCCCCATGCCCTTTGCATGCACTTACATAAACCATTATGGCGGTGTGTTGTCGTGTCCCACTAACATGTGGCATGGTGGGACGACAACAACCCAACCCCCACCATCTCGTAATTTGATCACCCATCCAAGATTTTTCTTACCATCTGTTCACTATCGCATGGGAGTATTCATTGTTAACGAGACTTATACAAAATTTTATTTGGACCAAATCATACACATTCCACACCAAAGAAAAATCATATGGACATTGTTTTGAATATATTTGTTTAATAAAATATCAAGGAAAATGCCTCTAAAATCTATTGTTATCTATAGATTTGTGTTTTGTGTCAATGTGTCATTATAGTCTTCAAACTTCTTCACATTTGAGTCCACAAGTCATTATTTGCGTCGTACTTGTTTCTATTCTAGCAATCTCATTGCCTTTCTATATGGTGGGCTAGATATTTGTAGTTACAATAATGTCATGTTTCCTATTCTTTGGCATATGGTTATAGTGGCTTAACCACCAAATATTTACATGTTAATTTTGAGTTTTACATTTGGACACATGCTTTATGTTAACATTAGTGTTAAATAAGACATATTTTTATGTTGATATTATGCCAAAACCCTAATCAACACAAATAATCTTACACATTAATAATCCCCTTTAATTCATTGGCTCTAAATCTTATAAAGTAATCAATGACATATTATTTCTCTCCTCATTTGTCCTCGTTTTGAAGGAACAATCCACCTAGAAAACCCTCCATGTTAAAAAAAATCATTCCAGAATTCCCCTTAGCTAGACATTGGATTAATATACTATCTTTTAGTCAATAAATCATCATATTTATCATCGAAGCCGCTTTTCCCATCAACATGCATACAATGGAAATCCTCACCCTTTTCCTCTATTCCACATCATATTTATGGGAAACAAACAAATCCTTACCATTTTTTTCATTGTGGTTGGTGAAAACAAATGTTCAATGCTTACAACATCTTGATCTTGGTGATGTGCAAACAAGCTCAAAGAGGACTCCATAAAAATTGTAGCCTCTAGGTGTAGAAATTATACGCACTAAGCATGCATATGTCCTAGATCCACCTGATCTCACACTATTTAACTTTATGCAAGATACTGAATCTATTCCACTTGTTAATCTTTTGCGGAAAAATTAATTGCACACACATGTGAAGCATAAACAAAAATATTCAATCGCACATAACACAGTTTTTAACCGGGAAAGCCTGAAGCTGAAAATCCCAACTATATATTATGTATCATGGAATCATATGACAATCCTCATACAAATCTTATCAAGATCTCAGTACAGTACAATCGTCATACACTAATAAGGCCCAATCTTGCAAATCCATGCACCGATCTTTGCCTTCTGCTAGACTGCCTCCACTGTGCAATCCCTGCTAAATAAAATCTCTAAATGAACTCGAATTACTCTTAGATTTACTGCGCGATCCTCATTGGCAACTCTAATGTGTGTGTGATGCAATCAATGCATCTTATATATCACCATTGGGTCTCACTTTGTGCCATGCACTGTAGTTAACTGTTGTATTGTTCAGTTGATTAATGAGTTATTTTTTGTGAATTAATTAAATAATTAATTCACTCCACTCTCACTAGTGTATCATTCAGTTAGACTAGATACAACTAGCTCAACTGAGTCTAACTGAGTTAAACTGAATACAACTCCATAACTACTTCTTCCAACTGTGTCATAACTCTGCCACTTCAGTTCTAACTGAGTCCTCCATGCATTAGCTCCAGTAAACCCTTGGGAATTTCGTAATTCCCTTAGTTAGCTGATGTGCCACATTTGTGCACTGAACGGAAGTGCTCCAAGAGAATAAGTTGTTGTTTAGAGAGTATAGAGTACGATTATTATTAAGAGCTAATAATATTCGACATATCTATTTTTAGACTGGCAATCTAAAAATAGATTCCGCCCAATATGTCTAAAAATAGAAGTCCATCTATTTTTCCAACTTGACCAGCCATCCACAAATAGCATCCTACAACTCATAGAATATGATCGACATGTCTAAAAATAGACTTGCGCCAAAAATAGCCTGCGGGCCCACTTAGTGAAGGCGACTCTTTTCACTAAGCTCATCATCTTGTTGAATCTCAACACTCCCTCTCAACAAGATAGGGATTATCCTTCACCCTGATCCTACCTCTATGGTATTCGAATTTGCTCCTGGTGAGCGCCTTCGTCAGAATATCTGCATCCTGATCCTCTGTAGGAATGTACTGAAGCAACATGATCTTCTGCTGCACACAATCTCTGATATGATGATACTGGATATCAATATGTTTAGATCTATCATGAAACACAGGATTAACTGAGAGTTTAATGCAACTCTGATTATCACAATGTATCGCTTTGGGATCTAAATGTGAACTGAACAAACCAACCAGGATCTTCCTCATCCAGATAGCCTCACATGCAGCTTGACTTGCTGCCATGTATTCTGCTTCCGCTGAACTGAGTGCCACGGATCTTTGTTTCCTGTTGTACCAAGAAACTGTCGTAGATCCGATACTGAAAATCCCTCCGGATGTGCTCTTTCTGTCTGTTGGGCTTCCTGCCCAATCTGCATCTGTGAAGCCATGCAGCTTCACTTCATCCGTCTGTCTATACCATAAACCATACTCATATGTGCCCCTGAGATATCTCGGGACATGCTTGCCTGCCTTCCAAAAGAGCTTGGTAGGCTTAACCATCGCTTGTGAAAGCTGGTTCACTGCATAGCAAATACCCGGTCTTGTATTGACTAAATACATGAGCGAACCCACCAAATGTCGATAAACAGTGGCATCCACTACCTCTACCGATGTAGCATCCTCTTTCTTCCAATTTCCTGGAAGAGGAGTGTCGATAGGCTTGCAGCATTGCATGTGAAACTTCTCCAGTATCTCCCAGGCATACTTGCCTTGAGACACAAACATTTCACCTTCTCGCTGCCATATTTCTAACCCAAGGAAATAATGAAGGAGGCCCAAATCCTTCATCTCAAACTCCTTTGAAAGATCTGCCTTGCATGAGTGTATCAACTGCTCATCACCCATTAGTATTAAATCATCAACATAAAGTACAATGATTAAAAGCTTACCCTCCACCACAATCTGGTACAAGTTTGCATCCACCTCACTCTTGGTGAAGCCAAGTCCAGTGAAATAGTTGTCGATCCGAGTGTACCAAGCACGAGGTGCTTGTTTCAGCCTATACAATGCTCTTTTGAGCCTGCACACATGCGACTCCCTGCTGAAGATCTCAAATCCTTCAGGCTGCTCAATGTACACCTCTTCCTCAATGATCCCATTAAGGAACGCAGTCTTCACATCCATCTGATGAATGTGCCAACCCATCTGCGTTGAGAGGCAAGGATGGTCTGTATGGAAGAATCTTTTGTGCGACAGTGCAAAGATTTCTTGCATAGTCGATCCCTCGATACTTAATGCCCCGAACGACAAATATTTACTTATACTTCTCGACACTCCCATCGGCCAACTTGCTTTACCTTGTAAGATATCTTGATCTGTTTTTGCTTTTACTTGCTTTGCCACCTAGGCGATTTTCCCACCGGCCTTGGAACAATCTCCCAGTACTATTTCGACGTAGGTCATAATCCTCCACCATGGAATCTACCCATGTGGGCTCCTGCACTGCTTCTTCGAAAGAATATGGCTCTGTCACAATACACTTGCTCATAAGAGCCATGTATCCAGTATATCGGTTAGGTGACTGTCTTTGTCTGCGATGTGATGTAGGGACTCCTACATTCTGTGCCGCATCAAGCTTCATTCTCTCAGCTTCTGTGTTACGCTTTCTGCCTTGTTTGATGTTTGGTTCTGCATGAGTGGACTCCTCCACTCCATGAATCTCCTCCTGTGGCTGATCCACATCCAGAGGATCATCTTTGGGAACAACAAGTACCTCCTCTGCATGCAAGTGTAGCTCCCTATCAAGCAACAACTTCATGGCTTTCACCTCATTGAATTTTATATCCCGTCGCACAACAGTCATCCGACTGTTTAGAAAATACACGCGATAGTTATAGGGTGTTTCTGTGTACCCCACAAATATCCCAACTTCTGCAGTCAGCTCCAGCTTCTTCCTAGCGTCCTTCGTCACATGAATGTAAACAGGTGAGCCAAAAATATTCAAATGAGAAATATCAGGCTTCTTACCAGTAAAAGCTTCTTCGGGTGTACTCATGCCAAGTACTCTATGAGGACAACGGTTTTGCACATAAACAACAGTGTTGCATGCTTCTGCCCACAAGTGCATCGGTAGGCCCTGGTCATGTAACATCGCTTGTGCAGCACCCATAATCGTTCTGTTCTTTCTCTTTGCGACCCCATTCTACTGTGGGTTATGAGGCGCTATGAGTTCTCTTCGAATTCCTTCTTTGCTACAGAAGTCTTTTAATTCACCCGAGATGTATTCACCACCATTATCACTCCGTAGAGCTTTCACTTGCTTCCCCAACTCCTTCTTCACCAATGCCTTGAACTCACAGAACTTTGAGAATGTTTCACTCTTCTTCTGCATGAATAAGATCCAGCATCTACGAGAAGAGTCATCAACAAATATCACATAATACCTATGTTTTGTTGTTGAAGCAACTGAGAATGGTCCACACACATCTATGTGAATTCTCTCCAGGATCACCGAAGCACGGTTCTCCTTCTCATGAAAGGTGGTCTTCACAAACTTACCCATGTTACATCCCTTGCACTGATCTGACTGCGCAAGAGTACCCTTGGGAAGTCCAGTATAAATTTGCTACAAAATCTTCAAAGCGCCATGGTGAAGATGGCCCAATCTCCTGTGCCATAATTCGCCCTCATCCCGGCTCACCACTTCTTCTGCTTTGCCCACCATTGTAGCGCAGCCATCTACCTCCAGCTTGTAGAGATTCTTAATTCGAACCCCTATCTTCTTGGTTTGACCCGTTGTTTTATGTCGAAGGAAGGCTTTTCCCTCACTGAAAACAACATCATAACTTTATCTTCCAGCATTGCGACTGAGACCAAGTTCTTCTTCAGACCTAGAACATGCATGACATTCTTCAACAAGAATGGATTACCAGACTCCCTCTCAAAGGTAATGGTCCCAATCGCAGTCGCACTATACTGACCATCGTCGCCCATCTCTATATGCATCTGGAGGTCCTTCTCCTCCAATTCACTAAACAACTCTTTATCTCCCGTCATATGGAAAGACGCACCACTATCAAGATACCACACCGATCCCATGCAGCTTGAAACCAAGCAAACGATCAAGGAAAAATCAAGCTCAAATTGCGAGGCTAAGGCCTCTCCAGCTACAGATCTAGCAGCCTGCTTGTTCTTCTTCTTCTGTGGACAGTTAGTGGTGAAATGTCCATGCTCGTGATAGTGAAAACACTTCACTTTGGAAAAATCCTGCTTCTTGCCTTTAGCACCGTATTTTGAAGAATTTTTCTTCCCCTTCCCTTTCCTTGCTTTGGTAGCCAGAGCGCAATTCTCTTCATCTTCATTCTTCGATGAAGATCCATCCCTAGTACCCCGCCTTATCTCCTCCTGCACAAGATCCGACCAAAGTCGCTCCCATCCGACAGTTTCTCCTGTCCATTGACAGAGTCTTTGTAGCTATGCCAACTCTTTGAAAGCCCAAGGAGAGCCAAACTCACCAAGTCTTCTTCATCAACAGTAACCCCCACACTTCCCATTTCATCCTTGCAGTTGACAAACGTCATGAGGTATTTTGGAATATTGTCGCCTTTCTCCATTTTTATTTTTCTGAGCTTGCCTTTAAGCGCCAACTTCCTCTAGTCACTTCTGCTTTGGAACAAGTCTGTTAAAGCCTTCCACATTAAGAATGGAGTGGCTTTCTCGTGAAGGCTGGACACAATATGGTCCTTCACACCTTCCAACAGAAACCTTCTCGTCTTTGTTGTCTTCTTTTGCCATGCATCAAGTAATGCAGCATCGCTAAATCCCGACTTAGGAACATCGCTATCGATGAACTCCTTTAGCCCATTATCCTCCAGCACCGCCTCCATCCTGTCCTTCCAGGCTATGTAATTCGAGATCCCATCAAGGGCATACTCCAATCTCAACTCATTGAAAGACATTTCAATGTATACTCGATTTATGCACCAAGAAACTTCTGTAGCAAATTCGAATTTTCCACTAGCACGAACTCACTTCACAATTGCAATCTTCAATCAAAAATGCTTCGATACCATGTAGAAATTATATGCACTAAGCACGCATATGTCCTAGATCCACCTGATCTCATACTATTTAAATTTATGCAAGATACTGAATCTATTCCACTTGTTAATCTTTTGCGGAAAAATTGATTGCACACACATGTGAAGCATAAACAAAAATATTCAATCGCACATAACATAGTTTTTTTAATCAAAAAAGCCTGAAGCTGAAAACCCCAACTATATATTATGTAACATGGAGATCATATGACAATCTCATCCAAACATACAAAGCTTATCACAAGCTCTCAATACAGTACAATCGTCATACACTAATCAGGACCAATCTTGCAAATCCATGCACCGATATTTTCCTCCTGCTAGCCTGCCTCCACTACGCAATCTCTGTTGAATAATAGCTCTGAATGAATTCGAATTACTCCATCCTTGACTGCGCAATCCTCATTGGCAACTCCAATGTGTGTGTGATGCAATCAATACATCACTATAGTCACAACAGATAGTCTATCTTGCCCATTCACCTACCTCTCCATTGAAACTGCCATGCATTGTAGTTAACTGTTGTATTGTTCAGTTGATTAATGAGTTATTATTTGTAAATTAATTAACTAATTAATTCACTCCACTCTCACTAGTGTATCAATCAATTAGACTATAGACAACTAGCTCAACTGAGTCTAACTGAGTTAAACTAAATACAACTCCATAACTACTTCTTCCAACTGTGTCATAACTCTGCCACTTGAGTTCTAACTGAGTCCTCCATGCATTAGCTGCAGTAAAACCTTGGAAATTGCGTAACTCCCTCAGTCAGATGATGTGCCACATCATTGCCTTTAAACCAAGTCCTCCCAAGAGAATAAGTTGTTGTTTAAGAGTCGGTTATTAGGCTATGTCGACATGCATCTATTTTAGGTCGACGTCTATAAATAGACTTAGCCCAATATTCTAAAAATATAATTTCATCTATTTTTCCAACTTGATCAACCATCCACAAATAGCATCCTGTTGCAAAATGATCATCATGTCTAAAAATAGACTTGCGCCAAAAATAGCCCGCGGGCCCACTTAGTGAAGGCGACTCTTTTCACTAAGCTCATCATCTTGTTGAATCTCAACACTAGGAAATCAAAATTTCTTCATAAAACTAATGAAGTGGACAAGGTTTTTCATTAATGAGCATTGTCATAAATCATAGATAGTAGGAATTGAATTCCTATAAGTGTCATAGAGGATGACAATGTTGAACTTGAGAGTGATTAGATGAAGCTTTAGGCAAGTGTTGAAGATCAACATAAATTATTTAAGCAAAACAAGTACATATACTCCAAACTACACCCATGCCAAGATGGTGTGCCATCATAAAATGCACATGGACAAAGGTGGAAAATGGGGCTTGTTGAGTTAAATTATAGAATTATAATTTTCCAACATAAATTATCAACCCAGTGTAGGTAAGCTTGTGAGATACTGTGCAAAGTATATGCAGGCTCAATACCTCAAGTGCCCCCTAATTAAATCAATCACACATACACAATACTAATGCCTCTTTTCTGCATCAACACTTGGTAGCAAAGGCTATGGAGTGGATTCAAACATCCCTCTACAACTCTTGATATTGCTGATGTTGCCATAAGAAAACAAATTTAACATTTATAAATTAAAACTTGATTAAATGAATTTAAACACATTATCACATAGACTTAATCATTCAATCATTTGACATATGTTGCTAAAACTCAGAAAAGAGAACACTAGTTGTGCCAATAAATTTATCACTGCATGAAATAATTAAAATAACACATTGTTGTAACTAATGGAGTTATGGTCAAAGGGGCCCTCCATTACTCACAACCCCTTCAATATTAAAAGGGTTTACTCAATAAAATGGACAAACCATGTAGCTTTATATTATTCTGAAAAGTATTACAGTCATGTACAATCTGATATGTTCGATCAGCCAACCAACCCCCTTGCAAATAAAACATAGTGAAATTTATACAAGTTCGAAGGCATCTACTCTGCTTGAATTAGGAACACTACTATGCCAAACGGTTTGCTATCAATATTGGAACATAATGTCAAAAATAGCTTTGTTGAGTTTGGTCCATGACTGAAAGCATGGATCAGACTAATTTTGTTACATTGTTGGAGCTTTCCCTAATGCGGCCAACAAGAAGAAGATTGAATATCTGGGTGGTTTCGATGATGAATCTGAAAAAACTAATAGGACAACGCCCATGTAGGTGGATTTCCCCACAAAACCCATGTTCCCGTTTGTTTTGAGATTAAGTGGAACATATCCAACTGTCAATTCTGCTGTAGGAAATTTGGGCAGTTGCAGGAATTCCGCATCTACAGGAAATTGCGGAATGTTTGCAGGAAATTGGTGACCACAAGCTATCTACAGGAAATGATCTGAAATGACTGTATTAGTTTTGTTGTGCTAAGGGTCTTTCAATTTTAAAGAACATGTGCATAATTGGTTCATTAGTTTGCATAAAGATTAAGGAGTTTTTCCATGAATTATAGATGAAATTTAGTGGATTAGAAGCATAAAACAAGCATAAATAACATTGATTCACAACAATGTAAAACATAGAAATAAGTTATCACATAAAATTTACACAGCAGGCATGATGAAGCAGTTCACCCATCCTGGGTTACATCTGCTGGTCCAACTCCTAATAGCTTGTCCATCTTTCATTATGCTCAAAATTTTGCTATTACATGTAATTACAGTGCTCTAATGGTTGTTTTTTCTGCACCAATGGTCCAATTAGTCAAAAATTACTCTTCATTCACTCAGAATGGTAAAAAATTGAGCCTCCTGCTATTTTTCTCAATATCTCCTAAGAAAACTCCACTAAATGTGGAGAACTCCAGTTAATTGGAGTTAAATTAGGGCTGACCCTTATCTGCTCCGCTTATTAATCCGCGCATTCAGTGTTACGCTCAGGTTGGTGGCCACATGCGCACACCCCAAATGTTAAGTGTCTTATACATTAGCGGAAACAATATCGGAGTTTCATTAAACATACATGTTCATGATCAAGCAACGCTTACGTTTTAAACATATCACACATAGCCTTAAACAACTTATATACACGCAGAACAAGGTTCTCGGGTCCCACAACACGCAACCAATCACAACACATCGCAAATTGCTTGCCTACAAGTTTAACTTGGTACCGGTAATGCTAAAACCATAATTTATGCGATGTGTACTCATGTGCAATGCCGACACGTGGCTCCCCTCATCGCATCACATATTTCAACTTTACCGCATCACATCGCAACCTATTTAACATACTGTGCAAACTCTTAACTATATCCGCTATTATTTGTGAAATGTGAAATCACGACTCATCATCCACCGTTGATCTCCCACTGATTCTTCTGCGATCTAATCTCCACCGTTCATTCCGCCTGCATTGATTTCTGTTGACAAAATCACAATTCAATAACACTCGTGTCCTACCATTTTCGATCAGAATGCAATATCTTCCTCATACAACATTGGTTTTTCGAACTTTTTGCGGCACCGGAATCAAGAAGACGAGATCTACACAACCATCCTAGTTTCAATCCAGTCCTATAACTTTGAATTTTGAGCAAAATTTATGAACTTCTGATCATTCCTCCCCATTGGGAAGCTTTTGGACCCCAAAATACTTGATTTCCTATTCAGTATATGAGGGTACAAATCCCTCACCTTTTCAATCTTCATCCATTTTTCCTTGCTTGGTTTAGTGCCTTTGATCCCAACTCGAAGGTATTCAACACTTCCCCTCTTTGATGCTCTTGCCCTCCTGTCAAGAATTATATCTTCTTTGAGCTCATCGAGAAATTCTGGCGAGAAATCTTCAATAGAAGGTAGTTGAACATCACTTCCTTGATCATCGATAAAAGGAGGCTGATACAAGCATAAGTTTTCAACATTAACAATTGAATACGTTTGCATGTAAGAAGGCAAATCAAGTTGGAATGCATTATTACCAACTTTTTTTATGATATTGAAAGGACCATAGCGAATGGGTTTGATTTTTTTACCTTCCCCTTGCATCCTTTCTTTGCTAATGTGCAACCATACCTCATCTCCCTCTTGAAACTTATGATCAACCCGGTGTTTTTCATGCCTTTCTTTGTATTTTATTTGACTTTTCTCAAGTTGTTCTTGAAATTGTTGATGTATCCTCTAAATTTTCTCAATGAACTTTCGAGCCTTATCAATATCACTATGGCCATCAATTGCAACATCCTTCCCAAAGATGAATTCTAATCGCGATTTTGGAAAATACCCAAAGCATGCTTTAAAAGGTGAGGTTTTTGTTGAAGAGTGCTTTGCCCGGTTGTAAGCATGCTGAATGTAACGCAGTTGTTCATCCCACAACTTAGGATGTTTGCTGCATTATCCTCTCAATAGATGCACAATTGCTCTGTTCACCACTTCGATTTGTCCATTTGTTTGTGGATGAAAAGAGGTACTCTTTTTCAATTTTGTGTCCATCATTCTCCATAGATTTGACCAAAAAATCCCAATGAACCTGGAATCCTTGTCACTAAGAATAGAAGTGGGCAATCCAAAATGAACCCAAACATTTTGAAAATAAATTTCAATAGTATGTTCAACAATAATGGTCTTCTTACATGGCATAAGTATACACATTTTACTGAATCTATCCACAACTACAAAAAGATAATCATGTTGCTTTCTTGACATAGGTAGACCTCCAACAAAGTCCATGGACACACACTCCCATGGCCTTGATGGTATCGGTAGTGGCGTGTACAATCCAAGCTTCCTATTACTAGGCTTACTTGTTGCACACATAGAAAAACCTCTTATAAAACATGACACACTATCTATCATGCGAGGCCAATAACAATACCTCTGTAGATGCACCATTGTTTTGCTTACCCCAAAGTGTCCAACAATAAGAGAAGAATGATCTTCTCTCATGACACTTAGCCTCTCTCCTTGTGGAATACATAGCTTTCCCAAATGAAACAACAAATTGTTATGCATGTGATAATCTCTTTCTTCAACTTGATTCCCTTCACTCAAACTAGCATACACATCTTTGAAATCAACGTCATGTGCATATTGTTCTATGTAACTCTCATGTACAACATGATCATTTTTTAGTAGAAGCAATAATGATTGGTCTCGAAAGAATATCAAAAAATTTAATGCATATATCTTTTTTGTACCTTATAACCACGTGAAATTGTTGAAGAAATCCCATCCACCCGAAATGACTTGATTGCTGCAATTTTGTTTGCGCTACAAGTACTGTAATGGTTGGTGATCGGTGTGTACAATAGTCCTTTTACCCATCAAGTAGTGTTTCCACTTCTTGACACTTTGTACCAGCGCATATAGTTCTTTATCATATGTAGGATAATTATTCACAACACCATTAAAAGTTTCTAAATGAAAGGCAATAGGCTTACCATGCTGCAAAAGGACTGCGCCCATGGCATAGTCACTAGCATCGATTTGTATCTCGAATGGCTGTCTCAAATTTGGTAGTGTAAGGACTAGAGCTGAACTAATATTGTCTTTTAAAGCTTCGAAAGCTTGTTGTTGTTTGCCTCCCCATTGGAAGCTTTTATTCACACTTGTCACTGCAAGCATAAGAGCTGCGATGGAAGAAAAATTAGCAATACATTTCCTCCAATATTGAGTTGCACCTAAGAAACTTCTTACCTTGGTAATTGTTTTGGGTGTAGGACAATTCACAATGGCCTCCACTTTGGAAGGATCAATTCTCAATTCTCCTCCTCCTACAATATGTCCCAAATAGACCAAAGAAGTTTTTCCAAACTCACATTTTGACATCTTAAGAAACAATTTTTCTTTTTTTTCAAAATATCAAGCACTCTATTTACATGCAAGACATGATCTTCTCTTGTTTTGTTGAAAATCAAAATGTCATCTAAGTACACAATAAAAAGTTCATCAAGGAATGGTCACAAAACATTATCCATAACTCGCATAATATTTGTCAGTGCATTACATAAACCAAAAGGCATAACTAGCCACTCAAAGAGTCCTTGTTTGGTTTTGAATGCAGTTTTCCATATATCACTTTCTGCAATTCTTACTTGATGATATCCACTCCGTAAATCTAACTTAGTGAAAAAAATTGCTTCTTTTAGCTGATCAATCAGATCATCTATTCTTGGGAGTGGGTAACGATTTTTTACCGTAATTTTTTTCAAAGCTCGAAAATATACACACATGTGTCAAGTCCCATCTTTCTTTAGTATCAAGACTATGGGTGAATCACATGGCGAGGTGCTTGGGAATATGATACCTTTATCCAACATCTCCTTGATTTGCCTCTTTATTTCAGCATTCTCCATTATCGACATGCGATACATACCGATGTTGGGAAGAGAACAATCCTGCTGCAACTGAATCTCATGTTGAATTTCCCTTTTAGGAGGCAATCCTATTGGCTCTTGAAACATCTCATGATGCCCACTAACCACATCATATAATTCTGGTTTCAACTTAGGATCACATCCCTATAAATATTCATGACTAATATCATCTTTGGGCTTAATCATAAGAATAACAAAATTCTTACTTGAATTTACCAGCCTCTTTACCTGTCCAACATTTACCAAAGCAATGTTTGTCTTCTTGCAGTGCGCTCTAACAATGAATTCCTTGCCATATTTGAATAAATGATACTTGTTCTCATGGCGATAGAAGATCAATTTCCTGTCATACAAGTAAGGACTCCCTAATACAATAGCAATTATGTCAAGCGGAACCACATCTAATTCAATTGTGTCAACAAACCTTACAGTGATTGCAAACCTCAATATACATTTCCTTGTAACGTGTAGATTTCCCTCCTTACAAATCCAACCCAATGGATATGTTATGGTATCAAGGTTAATTTTTTTGACCAAATCTTCGGAGATTAAGTTTGCTTGTGACCCACTGTCAAACAGTGTGTCAATCTTGGTATGCTTGGAAATGACCCTCACATGAAACAGTTCTATTCTTTCTTCTTTATTTGGAGTGTTTATGTGACAGTTTGATGTATTGGTACTGGGTTTAGGTTAAATTTCTTTTCCCTTCATGTTCTTCAATTCCATGGCTATAATTTTAGTCTCATCACCTGAATCAGACCCTAAGTCATGTTGAGTTGTAGTAGTAGTTTTTTGTTTCCCTTTGTTATTGGGTTTCTTTGGCCTCAATTCTGGATGTAATTTCCAACAATGAGTTTCATCATGGCCTTATTTTAAACAATGTTTACAAACAATTTTTTCTCCCTCTTTCTTAAAAGATGCATTCTTTTTGTTTTTACCTTTTGGGAACTTTTCCTTGACTTTACCCTTAAAATTTTTCTTCCTATCCTCTTCAGGAATGTTCTTCCCTCTAGATTCTAGATGTGTGGCCTGAACACAAACTTCATCTAGACTGGTGGGGTTAAACATGAGAATAGTATGTTTTAGGTAGCTATGTAAGCCTCCTATATACTTTAGCAAAGTGTCTTGGCTCTGCAAATCCACCCCGAATAAAAGAGCTCTTCTCCTAAATTCCTGGGTGTATTCTTGCACATTTTTCCCTTTGACTGCCTAAAGTTGTGCCATTTCATGATGGATTTTTGCATATGAGCTAATGGATAAAACTATCGTTTAATAGCAGCAATAAAATCTAACCATGATAGAATAATCTTACCATGTTTCTTGATTTCCTCTTGTGTCTCAGCTTCCCACCAAACAACTGTTGCATCTTCTATTCTCAAAGAAGCTAATTGAATTTTTGTATAATCATCTTGAAGGTTTTGTATTCTTAAATAGACCTCCAATTGTCGAATCCAATTATCTAGCTTGTCTGCATTTACTTCACCATTAAACATTGGCAATTCGAACTTAACATTAAGTTTTAATAAAGGAGATTTACTAGTGCTCTTGGATTGTGTGGCTGATGTACTGAAGAAGAGGTAGAAGATGATGATGATGATGATGAGGGTGAAGATGGTGGCTCTCCATTGCCTCCATTTCCTTTCTTTGACTTGTTTTCATCTTATTGACCTCCTGAAGATCCTTTTCCTTCCTTTTGGAGTTTAGATCCTTCTCCTTCCAGTCTCTCATTCCTTTCTTGATAAAGAATTCTAACCATCTCAGTCATGTCAAGAAATGCTTTCCTAAACACTCTTTATTCTTCCTTAGGGTCAACTTCATCATGAATTTCTCCTTCCTCACGAGGCATGCTTAATGGAACTTCTGCTTCTTTAGGAGGTGAACTAAGTGGTGGAGATTGTGGCAATCTTTTTCTCCTTTGATTTGGCTCTTTTTGAGACCCTCCTACTTCAACCGGTTTGTCTTCTCCCCTTTTGAGCTTGAGCCTTGTAAGCATCTAAAACTTGAAAATAGTTAAACAATTCTTTGCACTAAACAACACCAAAGAAGAACTCTAGCTCTGATGCCATTTGATCTAAAATGATTGTATTAGTTTTGTTGTGCTAAGGGTCTTTCAGTTTTAAAAAACATGTGCGTAATTGGTTCATTAGTTTGCATAAGGATTAAGGAGTTTTTCCATGAATTATATGAACTTTAGTGAATTAGAAGCATAACTAACACTGAAAAATAGTGTAAAATAGAGAAATAAGTCACCACATGAAATTTACATAGCAGGCATGATGAAGCAGTTCACCCCTCCTAGGCTACATTTGTTGGCCCATCTCCTAATGGCTTGTCCATATTTCATTTTGCTCAAAATTTTACTATTACATGTAGTTATAGTGCTCTAATGGCTATTTTCTCTACACCAATGGCTTCAGAATGCTCAAATTAGTAAAAAACGACTCTTCATTCACTCATAATGGTAAAAAATTGAGCCTCTTGCTCTTTTTCCCAATATCTCCTAGGAAAACTCTACTAAATGTGGAAAACTCCAGTTAACTGGAGTTAAATTAGGGTTGACCCTTATTCGCTCCGCCTATTAATCCACACAGTCAATGTTATGGTTAGGGTGGTGGCCATATGCACACCCCCCAACTGTTAAGTTTCCTATACGTTAGCGGAAACAATATCGGAGTTTCATTAAACATACACGTTCATGATCAAGCAATGCTTACGTTTTAAACATATCACACATAGCCTTAAACAACTTATATACACGCGGAACAAGGTTCTCGAGTCCCACAACACGCAACCAATCACAGCGCATTGAAAATCACTTTTCTACAAGTTTAACTTGGTATTAGTAATGCTAAAACCATAATTTATGCGATGTGGGCTCGTGCACAATGCCAGCACGTGGCTCCCCTCATTGCATCACATATTTCAACTTTACCACATCGCATCGCAACCTATTTAACATACCGTGCGAACTCTTAATGGTATCCGCTATTATTTACGAAATGTGAAATCGCAATTCATCGTCCACTGTTGATCTCCCACTGATGCTTCTGCGATCTAATCTCGACCGTTCATTCCACCTGCACTGATTTCTGTTGACATAATCACAATTCAATAACACTTGTGTCCTGCCATTTTCGATCAGAACGTAATATCTTCCTCATATGACATCGGTTTTTCGAACTGTTCGTGGCACCGGAATCAAGAACATGAGATCTACACAACCATCCTAATTTCAATCTAATCTGGTAACTTTTAATTTTGAGCAAAATTTATGAACTCATAATCAGGAAATCACGAGGCTTCTTCCAATCATGACTAATCCGCATAAGACTTCGATCAGTCAACTTGATAATTCATTTAGGAAACAATTAGCTTAAGGAATACTTAAGAACACGATAAAATGACACTTTTTAAGTTAATCCGCATACCTTAAGCACATAGCACCCTTTTGGCCAAAACTTAGGTAATATAATTGAAAAAAGTGTAATTAGGGGTCAAAGAGAGTTCAAAAAGGGGGAAGCAAGGTCTTAGAAGGCTGTAAAAATTGAGCAAATTTGGGACTCAACATCTCCCCCATACCTAGCTTCTTGCATGTCCCTTATGCAAGCAAAAACATTGCATCCTCTGAAGAAAAATTAGTCCTTGTCCTGTGTTGCAACTACTGTAGCCAAATGGTCTAATTGGGCCTTATTGGATTTTTCTTGCACTTGGCTCCTATATGCTTCATTATTTTTCTTCAAATGATCGATTTGGGCTTGTTTCTTCTTCATAATCTGGACTACCTTCTGATTCCACTCATTATTCTCCTTTTGCATGCGTAGGCTATTTTCCCTCAGGGTTTCATTCTCCTTTCGCAGAGCTCGCTTTAACACAATAAGTTCAGTGATGATTTCTTCCAATTCTAGCCGAGACTTATTTTTTTCTTGAGATTTCCCTCCCCCTCATGTTTTCCCTAGGAGGACTGGGCAAACTAGGCTCCTCCTTCCCTTGGTTGTCTTCTACTGTCTTATTCCCACTTTCCTACAGCTATGGATCTTGGAAGGACAATACTTCCCATTCCTCTCTGTCAATAAATTCAGCTGTCTCAACCTTCCCTTTCCCCTTAGACAAGCCTTAGGGATTTTATTTCTTATTATCAAGTCTGCTTGGTGATATCCCTTCTTCTGCAATTTCCTTTGTTGCTAGCTTTTTAGCTTGGCTCCTTATAAATATTTTAGCAAGGGTGGAAGTGCCCTTCAATTTGAGATTCTTCGTTGTGGTTTCCCTAGTCACTACCACCTCTTCATATTTCTTGTCTTCCTTTGTCAGGGAACCATGGGTTCGTGGCTTTTTCCTTGGCTTTTCCTCCTTAGTTTTTGAAGGACCAGAGTCCTTCTCATCTTCCACGAAATAGTTCTCTAACAAGAAATATTCCCATGTTTTCTTCTTCTTATGCAAAACCTCTGTCATGATGATTTTTATCAACCCATGGTGATAGAGGTTCTCCTCTATGTGGGCTGCCCTTTCCTTAGCGACAGTGGAAATTTTCATCACGGACATTATTAATTAGTAAGGAAAATTCAAAGGCATGTCTTGGAAGTGGCTGAGAAGTTGAATAAGAAGCAAGAATGCAAGCCCAAAACGACATTCACAGGCTATGTATTTCTGCAGGAAAAACAACAGATGTCGATACTTACTTCGTAGGTATTCTTATGGGATCCCTTTACTCCAATCAGGTTCTGCATGTTCTTTCTTCAGGAAGGATGCAAAAATTCCTTTTTCAAATTTCTAATTCTTGAACCAACACTCCTCGTCCTGTGGGATGCTGCAAGCTCGAGCCACTAGCTCTTCTATCAACCGAAATTGGACATTCCCCAGTTGCACTTTGTCTCCATTTAGATTTAGAGCGAAGGACTTTGTTACCTCTAAATTATGCCCACTAAATTTCTAAAACAGAGGTAGCCACCTTGCCTTACTGCGAGGGTCAGCGTCTGACAGTGTGGGACCTTGCGGTTCAAATCTAACAGGGGAATGCATTCTCGACATGGCTAGGAACGGGAGAGAACAAAGTTAATTCATCTCACAAAGATGCCTCTAAGACTTTGCAAAAAAAATTGAAAATGATAGTTTAAATTGGAAGTATTAGGGAATGTGGCAACTTTTGAAAAATACAGGTTGTAATCATGATTGTCATCATGATCCGACTTGTGGAATGGATATTGAAAATATAACCAAAGGACATGTCAGAGTCAAGATGGCCAATAATGGAACTTGGTTTATGACGTAACAGATCATAGCTGCATCATTCCACAAGGGTTACCATGACTTACATTCATGCAAATTTGAAAAATTAAATCATAGTTACCTTTCAAATTAAGCATCATGTCACCAAACGCACCTTACCGATCTTACCTTCCAACGGTCCAGTACTTGGATGAAGACTGCCTTTGTCTTAAAATGATAACCCACCTTGAAAGCATAATTGTATAGTTCATGACCTCAACCAATAATAAAAATGTCAGTACTTTATCAGATTAATTTAAGCTTATGTTCTATCTGCAATTTTGTTCTTAAGGAAATCAGTGGCGTTGTTGCAGGAAATGGAACCAAAACTGTTGAACGTTCTGCAGGAAAAACAATTTATTCACCTTTTGTACAGTTCATTGCACATGAATGGAGGTGTTGATGTCGAATGTGCAATTATCTCACTGGATTACCGGCCATTAAGGTGAGTTTTTAACCAATGCGAGGCCCATCACCATTAATGAGAATGAGGACCAAGGTACATCTGATGCATCCTATCATGTGTGAATTTATGAATTGTTGTTGAACCCCCTGTAGGATCCAACAGTCAAGGAGCCATAATGAATCCCAATTATTACTAGCGATATAGCCTGTCATTAAGGAATACAAGCTTCAAGGCATCATAAAGCTCTGATCTTGGACCCAGATAATTTGCCGATGTAGATGGGCCAAGACTGTTGGAATGAGGGCCTTAAGAAATCCCACATCGGTCCAACATGAGCAATCCAAAAATTAACTGAAAAAAAAAATTCATTGAGAGGATCCCAAAGGATCTACTAACTTGTGTTTTTAACGAGCCCAAGGCAGTGCATGCTTGCCAGATTTCAATTTTAGAGAGTCTGAAATACTGAAAAAGAAGACTCCAAGGGGGCTCCTTTTTCGTAACTAGTCCATTGGGCCTGGAAAAAGGAATAAACCTGTACCTAATAGACATTCCTCTCATGGTTTACTAAGCACAAGGAGGAACAAAGTGTGCTCAATGTGTCAGCAGAAAATCAAGAAGAGGTAGTGAGAGGAATGAGTCCCTCTCCCACCATTTCCAACTCCTTTTTCTTCACAATTTCTTCCACAAATTCCTCCTTAGATTGGGGTTTATGATATAGCTTGAGTTTGTGCCCATTCACCATGAAGGTAAAATTCCCATCATCAATATTTTTAACCCGAACAGATCCATTATAAAAAACTTTATAAATTTCAAAGGGACCCAACCAATGTGTGTTGAATTTCCCTTTAAAATTCTTAAATTTTGAATCATACAAGAATGCCCAGTCTCCCTCTTTGAACTTCTTCTTCTTAATGTATATGTCGTGTCTTTTAGTCTGTCGTTTTTGGATCAAATAAATATGTTGAGAGGCATCCTGTCTAATCTCATACAACCTATTAAGCTGCAATATTCTTTGTTATTGTGCCTCAACAAGGTCTATACCCAAATCTACTGCCATCATGAAAGTTCTGTTCTAAAATTCAATAGGCAGTAAAACTTGTTTTCCATACTCCAATTCATATGGAGAGAAGCCAATGGTGTTTCTCCATGTGATCATGTAGGCCCACAAAGCCCTAGGAAGTTGATCAAACCAATCCTTCTTATGTAATTGCACTGTCTTTGTAAGGATATTCTCCAACACTTTATTTGTTGATTCCACTTTCCCATTAGCTTGTGGATGGTAAGGGATGGACTTTCGATGTGTAATATGATATTTTTGTACAATTCCCTGCATAATATTTGACACAAACTGGGTACCATGATCAGTAATTATTTCCCTTGTTACCCCAAATCTTACAAAAATATCTGGAAAAAAAGAAAGAATAAAATCTACCAGTGCTTTATCCGTTGCTCTAGGTAGTGCTCTTGCTTCCACCCACTTCGTAACATAATAAGTAGAAACCAAAATACACTTCTTACCTTTGGACATAGGATTGATGGGACTTACAAAATCAAGAGCCCACCTCTCGAATGGTTTTATGAGAACTTGTGGCTGCAAAGGCATTTCATCTGATTTAATAGGCCGACCTATTCTTTGGCAGCTATCACATTTCCGGACATACTCATTTGCATATTTGAAAAGACTTGGCCAATAGTAACCTGAGCGGAGGATCTTATAGGTTGTCCACCTATATGCAAATTTTCCTCCACAAGGTTCATTGTGACAAGCTCTCAAGATATCATATATATCATCATCTCTAACACACCTGTGAATAATCAAATCAGGTCCAGTGAAAAAGAGGTCTCCCCTAATCCAAGAGTAATCAACATTTTTCCTAATAATTCTCTTTTCTGATTAGCTGAAAAGTAGGGTGGCAAATTTCCTATAGCAAGTTAATTGGCCATGTCTGCAAACCAAGGTGTTTTGATAGAAATGGAAAACAAATTCTCATAAGGAAATCTACCATTAACAAGAATGTTATAGGTCAATTTCAAGTTGCTACATGCCCTAAGGCAAGAACAAGACAAATCGAGCATGACTTTCATCAAGCAAATGTTTCCAAGGTTTTAAGTTTATTATATAGCATGTGGGAGCTCACCAACGCTGCCTCTAAGGAGACTAAGTGCGTTGCATATGCAGGTAGCCCCATGCAAGGCTACTCTGCAAAGCACTTTCCGACATCTATGGGTGTGTTGGTCACATTGGGAGCGAAATTCTCATTGTTCCGGAATCTCCACTTGGCCAACGCCTTCTAGAAGAGTTCACATGTGTCAAGCTTCGAATCCAAGTGTCCAGTTGACATCTACATGACTGGAAACATGTCTTTCCTATTATTGGAAAGTCATTAATTGCAAAACAACCTTCATTTTATCTATAAATTGAGCACAAATTTGAGTGTTTGAGAAGGAAGAATTTGAGTAGAGAAATGTTGGAGGATTTTCAATTGAGAGTTAGATTTGTGTAACAGTTGCTGGAGATATTTATATTGTGATGGGGCTGAGGATCGTTGCTGGAAGGGTCACTTCAAATCATTCATTTGGTTGTAACCTCTCCTTCTATCATCAATAAAGAATACAACTTACTTTTCCCTATATGCATCTGTATTGGCTTTGATTTTCCATATTGCAAGATTTTAGTTGATGTATATTGTTTATGCTTTACTGATTTAGCTAACTAACTTGAATAGACATCTATATTATTGCTATCTTATGTTGTTTCAGTGTTCTTTCTTGTAGGAAACATTTTTCCTACAAACACTTGAATTTGAAGCTACAATGGAAGCGACAAAAGGAGCCATTTAGAAGCACTTGGATTACAAGTAAGCCTCTAATCCTTTCTGTGTGTCTTCTCTGAGTTAGGAAAGGTAGTCATACAGTCTTTAATCTATTGTTCTAGATTGTCATCTGTCTAGGGAAGCGTGTTTTATCCGTAATTCACAATTCTGGCCCAACAAATTGGCGACTCCAATGGGGAGAATTTCTCTTAGATCTAGGTGACTTAGCCTCTGATTTGCTTTGTTTATCCACCCAATAGTTGTTACACACAAAGATTAAAAATTTTCAAAGCAAAATTTGCAAAGATAGTGAGTTAAACAGTAGTGTTTTTCGTTATACACCGCTCCCAACACACCCTTAGACAGGACACAGTGCTTTGCATAACACTGTCTCCCTTTCAGGCCTGCGTTGCAGAGCACTGTCTCCCCTTGGAGATTGCGTTGACTCCTGAAACCACCCAGATTCCTTTGAATTTTCCTTTGCAATTTGCTTCAATTTGTTTTCTGTTGTGTTTTGAAAAGTTTGATCCTCATATTGACCAGTAACTCTATATACTTTTTCCTCCTTTGACTGAAAATTTGTTCAATGTTTGTTTAAAAAAAGTTTTTCTTTATCATTGACAAGTTGATTTCAAAGTATTTTTTATGGTTGCATTAAGAATCATTTGCTTTCGAAATAGGAAATTGTCGTAAAATATTCATTTCCTTGATAGGAGAAATTGTTGTTGAAATCCTCATTTTTCCTTCAAAAGAGAAATTGTTGTTTGTATTCTTCATTTCTCGAAAGTAAAAGGCATTTGAATTATTGATTTAGTGCACCCAATTTCTTTTCTACATTCATAACATTAAGGAAAATGAAAAGAAAAACTTGCATTTGCATGTAGGATTTTTGTGTGTTTTGCAAAAAGGAATATTAGGAAATCTGCATTTAGTTTTTTATCATTGATTTGTTTGCTCACAAATTATTTGCTCTCTTCCTTTAGTAGCTAGGTTTTTCATTGAAGAAACTCAAAGTGAAAGATTGCTTATCATTTTTAGTTTCATTTTAGGAATTTTCCAATACATCATCGCAGTGAACCTTTGAAAGGAAAATTGTAAGCAAGATCCACACAAAATTAATCTCAATTTACCTAACAAAGCATTGGAACCATAACGATAAAATTTAGAAGATCTAGGCTAGAGACATATTCCGGCATCGTAAAACATAGCAGTTGTCATTAACTTGTCTACGATACATTATGAGTGTGATACCTCACTCCACGTACGTAAGTATATATTAGCTTGTCCACATATTTTCGGGTATATCGGGCGGTGTTACAGTACAATAAGTATAAAGGGGTGCTCTCACTGTGCGGTTTCGCATCAGACAACGCTAATATGGACTTGGGCCTTCACGTACCTTCCGGTATATTTGGGAGGACAAATTTTAGGTGCTATCCATCCATAGTGAACCGAGTCGGTCGCCAATTGTGATACACCGAACACAACATTCGGAGAGATTGCCTGCCCGTACTTCTTGGTTCGCCAAGAGGTATTCGCATCTAGAAGGAATTCAAGAGCGTTAATTATTTGTTGAATAAATTTGCATTGCACTGGGTCTTTCTCAATGGAAATGCAATTTATTCCTTTTCGTAGGCAACATGCTAGTGTTGTACCTAATCATAAAGTATAAAAGAAGTAAGTAAGAAAATTAGTATAAAGACATAAAAAGTAAAAAATAAAATATTTAGACTTAAATTTGTATAATAAAACTTACCTAAACCTGAAAATAGATCCAAAACCCAATCTCCTTCATTTGACGACATCGCCCGGCCTGCCTCCAGTCCCCGGCTGGGCGGAGGGAAATTCCGAGAATCACCCTTCGCCCAACCGGGGGCCGGAATCAGGCTAGGTAGCCCTCGATGGTGCCGCCCGGCTGACCTCCGCCCAGCCAAGGGTGATTCTTGGAATCGCCCTCCGCCTATTCGGGGGCCGGAGGTAGGCTGGAAAACCCTCGATGGCCACCTGGCCGGCCTCTGGCCCCCAGCTGGGTGGAGGGAGATTCTCGGAATCACCCTCCGCCTAGCCGGGAGCGACTCTCGAAATTGCCCTCTACCCAGCCAGGGGTGATTCTTCGAATCGCCCTCTGCCCAGCCGGAGGCCAGAGGCCAGAGGTAAGCCGGGCAGCGCCGTTGAGGGCTGCACAGCTTGCCTCCGGCCCTCATCTGGGCGAAGGGCGATTCTCGGAATTTCCCTTCGCCCAGCTGAGGGCCAGAGGCAGGTTAGGCAACCCTCGATGGCGCCGCTCGATCGGCGGCCAGAGGTCGACCGAGTGGCATCGTTGAGAGCTGTCCAGCTTGCCTCTAGCCCCCAGTTGGGTAGAGGGTGATTTCGAGAATTTCCCTCCACCCAGCCGGGTGCCGGAGGCAGGACGAGCGGTGCCGTCAAAGGCCGCTTGGGCAGAGGGAGATTCCGAGAATCATCCCCGGCTGGGCGGAGAGCGATTCCGAGAATCACCCCCAGCTGGGTGGAGAGTGATCTGAGAATCGCCCTCCGCCCACCCGGGGGCGATTCTCGAATTTTCCATCTGCCTAACCAGGGGCTGAAGGCAGGCCAGGCGGTGTTGTTGAGGGCTGCCCAGCCTACCTCCGGCCCACGGCTAGGCGGAGGGAAATTTCGAGAATCACCCCCGGCTAGGCAGAGGGAAATTCCGAGAATCACCTCCGATTGGGCGAAGGGATATTCCGTGAATCGCCCACGGCCCATCCGGGGGCGATTCTCGGAATCGCCCTTTGCCCAACCGGGGGCAATTCTTGGAATCGCTTTCTGCCCAACTAGGGGCTGGAGACAGGCTGAACGTCGTCGTCTAGGGCTGCCCAGCCTGCCTCAGGCCTGCGGCTGGGCGGAGGGCGATTCTTGAAATCGCCCTATGGCCAGACGGGGGCTGGAGGCAGGCTGGGAATCCCTCGACGGTGTCATCCGGCCGTCCTCCAGCCTCCGGATGGGCGGATGGTGATTCTGAGAATCACCCTCCACCCAGCCGAGGGCCGGAGGCTAGCCGGGTGACGCCATCGAGGGTTGCCTATCCTGCGTCTGGCCCTCGGCTGGGCGGACGAAGATTCTGAGAATCACCCCTGGATGGGCGATGTGCGATTCTCAGAATCACCCTCCACCTAGCCAGGGGCGATTTTCGGAATCGCCCTCCGCCCAGCCGGGGGTGATTATCGGAATCGCCCTCCGCCCAGCCGGGGGTGATTATCGGAATCGCCCTCCGCCCAGCCGGGGGTGATTCTCGGAATCACCCTTTGAATCGCCCTCCACTCGTCTAGTGGCGATTCTCAAAATTTCCCTTCGCCCAGTCGGGGGTGATTTTCGAAATTTTCCTCCACCCAACTAGGGGCCGGATGCAGGCTCGGCGACACCGTCGAGGACTGGTCAGCCGGGGGCCAGAGGCAGGCTGGGAAGCCCTTGATGGCGCCACTTGATCGGCCTCTAGCCCCTGACTAGGCAGAGGGAGATTCTCAGAATCACCCTCCGCCCAGTCGGGGGCCAGAGGCTGGCCGGGCGCCACCATCGAGGGTTGCCCATCTTGCCACCAGTCCCCGGCTGGGCAGAGGGCGATTCCAAGAATCACCCTCCACCTAGCTACGTGTCGGAGGCAGGCTAGGTAGCCCTCGATGACGCTGCCTAGCTTGCCTCCAGCCCCCGGCTGGGCTGAGGGCCATTCCGAGAATCGCCCTCCGCACAGTCGGAATTGCCCTCCGCCTAGCCGGGGGTGATTCTCGAAATCACCCTCCACCCATCCAGGGGCTGGCCGGACAACTCCATCGAGGGCTACCCAACCTGCCTCTGGCCCCCAGCTGGGCTGAGGGCGAATCGCCCTCCAACTAGCTGGGGGCCAAAGGCAGGTTGGGCAGCCCTCGATGGTGCCGCCTAGCTAGCCACCGGTCCCCAGTTGGGCGGAGGGCTGGATGCTGGCCGGACGGTGCTGTCGAGGGCGGCCCAGCCTACCTCTGGCCCCCTGCCGGGCAGAGGTAGGTTGGGCAGCCCTCAACGGTGCCGCCTGACCGGCCTCTGGCCCTCGACTAGGCGGAGGGATCCACGGGCCGAAGGCAGGCTAGGCAACCCTTGACGACGCCGCCCGGCCAACATCCAATCATCCTCCACCTAGCCAGGGGCCGGAGGCAGGCTAGGCGGTGCCGTCGAGAGGTGCCCAACCTGCCTCCATCCCCCGTCTGGGCGGAGGACGATTCTTGTAATATCCCTCCACACAAACATGAGCTGGAGATAGGCTGGGAAGCCCTTGACGGTGTCGCCCAACCGTCCTCTGGCCCCCGACTGGGCAGAGGGTGATTCCAAGAGGGCCAGAGGTTGTTCGGGTGGTGCCATCGAGGGTTGCCTACCCTGCGTCCGACCCCTGGTTGGGCGAACGAAAATTATGAGAATATCACCTGGATTCTCATAATTGAGATTCTCGGAATTACCCTTCACCTAGTAGGGGGTCAAAGGCCGGTTGGGCGGCACCATTGAGGGCTGCCCGGCCTACCTCCGGTCCCCTGCTGGGCGAAGGGTGATTCCAAGAATCACCCTCCACCTAGCCGCATGTCGGAGGCAGACTAGGCAGCCCTCGATGGCGCCGGTCCGCCTGCCTCTGCCCAGCCGGGGGCGATTCTTGAAATCGCCCTCCACCCAGCTGGGGACCGGAGGCAGGACGGGTAGCTCCATCAAGGGCTTCCCAACTTGCCTTTGGCCCCCTACTGGGCTGAGGGAAATTCATGCTGGCTGGGTGACGCCATCGAGGGCTACCCAACCTGCCTATGGCCCCCTGCTGGGCAGAGGGCGATTCTGGCAATTGCTTTCCGCCCAGCCGAGGGTCGGAGGCAGGATGGGCAGCTCTCGACGGTGTCGCCTGACCAGCCTCCGGCCCCCGACTGAGTGAAGGGAGATTCTCGGAATAATTTCCCTCCGCTTAACCAGGGGCTGGAGGCAGGCTGGGCAGCCCTCGACAACGCTGCTTGGCTTGCCTCCGGCCCCTGGTTGGGCAGAGGGCGATTCCAAGAATCCGCCGGATTCTTAGAATCGTCTTCTGCCCCCCGGATTCTCGAAATCGCCCTCTGCCCAGACGGGGGCGGTTCTCAGAATCACCCTCCGCCTAGCTGGGGGCTGGAGGTCGACCAAGTGGCGCCATTGAGGGCTGCCTATCTTGTGTCCGGCCCCTGGCTGGGCAGACAACGATTCTGAGAATTGCCCCTGGATGGGCGGAGGGCGATTCTTGGAATCACCCTTCGCCCAACCGGGGGTGATTCTCGGAATAACCCTTCGCCCAGCTGGGGGTGATTCTTAAAATCGCCCTCCAGATGTAGGACGGGTGACACCGTCGAGGGCTGCCTAGCAGGGGGCCAAGGGATGCTGGGCAGCCCTCGACGGCGTCACCCTACCAGCCTCCTACCCCCGACTGGGTAAAGGGAGATTCTCGAAATTACCCTCCACCCAGTCGAGGGCTGGAGGTCGGTCGGGCATCACCGTCGAGGGCTGTCCAGTCTGCCTCCGGTCCCCGGCTAGGCGGAGGGTGATTTCGAGAATCACCCTCCACCTAGTTGCGAGTCGGAGGCAGGCTAGGCAGCCCTCAATGGCGCCACCGGGCCTGTCTTTGGCCCCCAGCTAGGCAGAGGGAGATTCTCGGAATCGACCTCCGACGAGAATCGCCCTCTGCCTAGCTGGGGGCGATTCTCAAAATCGCCCTCCACCCAGCCAGGGGCTGGAGGTAGGCCGCGCAGCTCCATCGAGGGCTGCCCAGCCTGCTCTAGACCCCGGCTAGGCTGAGGGCGATTCTAGAAATCACCCTCCACCCAGCCGAGGGCCGGAGGTAGGCTGGGCAGCCCTCGATGGTGTCGCTTAGCCGGCCTTTGGCCCTCGGTTGGGCGGAGGGTGATTCCGAGAATCGTCCTCTGCCCAGCCGAGGGCTTGATGTTGGCCGAACGGCGCTGTCGAGGGCCGCCTAGCCTGCCTCCGGCCCTCGGTGGGCGGCAAATTAATTTTTATTTTTTTATTTTATTTTTCAAACACAGACTATATAAAAAATTAATCCCAAAAAAAAAAAAAAAAAAAAAAAAAAAAAAAAAAAACAACAACAACAACAACAACTACTACTATTCAATTAAAAAATAAAAAATAAAATATAATAAAAAGATATGTTTTAAAAAATAAACAAACAAATATAAAAAAATAAAATAAATATTTTTTTAATTTTAAATTTTTTAAATTAAAAGAATTGTTATTTAAAATAAATAAATAAAAAACAATAATTTAATTTCTTTCTTTCTTCCTCTTCTTTTTTTCTTCCCTCTTTTTTATTTTATTTTTAAAACAAACATATATAAGAAGATTTTAATTTTTAATTTTTATTTGTTTAAAACTAAAACAATTATAATTTAAAATATAGAAAAACAATTAAAAAAAATTAAAAAATATGTTTTTATATATAAACAAACAAATATATGAATAATAAAATTTTCATTTACTTGTTCATTTAAAAAAAAAAATTAAGTCATATAATTTCTCCATAATTTCATGGTTCAAGTATCTTGAAAACATAATATTTAAAAACTTGAGATTTACAACTTGTCATTAAAGTTTTTATGCGCTACGAAATTTTATTTTTAATGTTATGGTTGAAAATAAATACAATTATAGGGTTGTTTAGAGTCAAGATATTTTATGTTTAACAACATGGATAAAAATTGTTCGAAATGATAAGCCCTTTAAACATGATTTTGTTTATATTTAACATCATCTATCAAAAAATTTAGAATTTTATGATTTTTCAATGTCCTAATATGTTGTCTTTAATTCCATTGTTACAATGTGTCAAAAGTGTGACACAATGTTTTTTTTGTTATTCTAGCATCAACTTGTTTTGTTTTGAGGGTGTTTTTTCAATCATTTTTTCAAGAAACAATTTTGTTTTTAGCATAATTCTATAAAAAGGTGAAATTTGACCTTGAGAAAAAAAAACAAATGCGTTATGGAATACACACTTTTTGTTTTTGGGGTGTTTTTTCATGTTTTTTGAGTATTTTTGGGCTAGAGTTCCCATTATAACATTGTTTATCTTCAGAAGAGCAGCAAAAATGGGTTGCAAAGATGTTGGGTTATAACTTTGAAATCATATACAAAAAAGGGAAGTTAAATGTTGTTGCATATGCACTCTCAAGAAATAATGAAGAGGTGGAAGCATTGTTTTGTGTCATTTCTATTATCCAACCAGATTGGATAACCGAAGCAAGAGATGAATGGAAGAAGGACGAATAAGTGTGGACACTCATTCAAAAGTTGCAGTAAGATCCTAGTACATCTGATACATTTAGTTGGAAAAATGATTCCTTATGGTACAAAGATTGCTTATATCTTTATAAGAATTCCCAACTAAAGCAAAAGATTATTTTGGAATTGCACACTTCTCCTTTAGGAGGACACTCAGGAAATTTTTTTTTTTTTTAAACTTATCACAGGGTGAAGAAAGAGTTTTTATGGGATGGCTTTAAATCTAATATTCAAATTTTTGTGGTGGAATGTTTTGTTTTCCAACAAAATAAAGTTGAGACAATTAAGACCTCAAGTTTTTTACAACCTTTATCCATTCCAAGTCAACGTTGGGAGGATATTTCAATGGGTTTTATCATTGGTTTACCTAAGTCCGAAGGAAAGAGTGTCATCATGGTGGTAGTTGATATAATTACCAAGTATGCACACATTTTTGCATTATCTCATCCATTTAAAGCAAGTACAATTGCTACTACATTTATGGAAATAATTCAAAAGCTACATGGAAACCCAAAGATTATTGTAAGCGACAGAGATCCCATTTTTACTGGAAATTTTTGAACGAAATTGTTTTCTTGTTTGGGTACTCAAATAGCTTGTAGCTCATCTTATCATCCTGAATCTGATGGTCAAACTGAGATAGTGAATAAATGTTTGGAAGGATATCTTTGTTGTCTTGTATCTGATAAACAAACACAATGGGTCAAGAGGTTACCTCTTGCTGAATGGTGGTATAACACTTCCTTCCATACTGCAGCAAAAATGACCCAATTTATGGCACTTTATGGATGTCATCCACCATCCATCACATCATCTTTAAGAGAAAATTCTAAGGTTCAAACAGTGGAAAATCATATCGAGCGTCAACAAGAAGTTCTCCAACTCTTAAAGGATAACCTAAATTTGGCACAAAATCAAATAAAACAACATGCAGATCAACATTGCAGTGAGAGAAGTTTTGATATGGGATACTGGGTATTTTTAGGTCTACAACCATACAAAAAAATGTCCCTCAGGCAAGATAATAATGATAATAAATTATCTCCAAATTACTATTGCCCTTACAAGGTGTTGCAAAAGATTGGTACAATGACATACAAATTGGAGCTTCATGCTTCTTCACGAGTGCATCCAGTTTTCCATGTTTCATGCTTAAAGAAGGTTATAGGTGAAAAAATTTCAGTTCAAACAATATTTTAGAACCTGATGAGGAAGGAAAAATCATATTGGAACCTGAAGCAGTCACGGAAACAAGAACTCGAAAGCTACGAAATCGATCAATTTCAGAGTATCTCATCAAGTGGAAGAACCTACCCACTGAAGATTCTACATGGGAGGATGAGAATTTTATACAGAAGCACCCAGAGCTACACAAGTGTTGAGGACAACGCTTTTTTGAAGGAGAGGGGCATGTTAGGTCCCTATATTACTAGTGTAGTCCCTTATTGTTGTTAGTGTAGCCCCCTTATTGATATTGTTGTACCCCTGTAGCCCCAATTTTATTATTATTGTGGCCTTAAATTATTATTGTTAGGTCAGCTAGGATTATATTGTGACCCTATTGACTCCTATATATAGAAGGAGGTTTTGTCATTTGTATCATCCAAGAATTGTTCATTTATGTAATGTAAAGGAGATTTCCCCCTCAAAGTGGCTTACTTCTAAGGCATTGATCTCTCTTTTCTTCTATTTTTGGAGCTAGTTTCATAACAATACCAAGCTAAAAATCATGAGGAAAATATAAAATAGTTCAATTATCATGTTTATAACAAACTTATAAGGGGCTAAAATGACAATGTTGCTTGGATTTTGACTTCCTTTTGCTTCTTATCTCTATAAAAAATAATTTTCCTGATTTTATATAATCTAAATATGTATATATTTCACATAATATCCAATTTTAAAACATATGAATTACATATTTACTTAAAATAAGCGCCATGGAATATTAACTTACAGTCAAATTCAAACTGCACATAGACCCGCACTTATCATAACAAGAAAGCCAAATACATTTTTGACTAAAATAGTAGTTGAAACTGGAACAAAATAACCCAAATTCCACTTAAACAAATTATTGCACTAAAAGTTCCTTCACAAGCCATGTTAAGGGTTAGAACCATAAAGTGGTCAACTCGTGGACAATTTTCTATGAATCATCTCATATTTCAAAATTTTCATTTGAAACGTTGAAGTTAATTAAATATTAGCTACCAACAAACATACAATAAAAAGAGTCTAAATATTAGATGTTCCAGGTTCTAAGCATTTCTAGTCTACAATATCATTTTTAGGTACCAAAATGAAAAACAAATTGAAAATATTAACTGAACATGTGTTGAAGTATAGAGGACTAATACAACATTGTTGAAAAGCACATGTCCCAATTACATAGGTTATAGTAAATTGGGACCTATGAGTATCACTAACTAAAAGAAGCTCGTTGATATCAGGAAACCTAATCATTATTAGTTATTGTAACCATTACTTCTTGAAAATACAAGTTTGTTTTTCATACTTCAAAGTAGTCGATGGTCATTTTTCAACCTTAGAAAGACTCATCGGTTCAATGGGAATTGCATGAACAAGTAAAACCTTGTATGAAGATGATGATAAATCATAGTTATAGTTGATGAGTTGGGACTTGGAGGCTTCTTCAAGTATGATCATGGCCTAGATGAAATCACTTTCATATTTAAGGGCTATATCAAGTCAAGGAAGGTAAAAACTAAGTAAACGTATATGAGGACATCTAGCTTTGATGAGGGTGAGGACTCATCTAAAAATCTATTCACATGACAAATTAGGGAATTTATACATAATTAGAGAAGCTTCCATGTGTTTGAGGTATATTTCAGCTCTGAAGGCTGCTTTTGGATTGATGACATGTTATTTGATGATTTTTTTCATATTTAAAGACATGTTTGACCTTTGAGGACCGTGGGTTAAGAACACATTATCTGAGGCATGAACATTCCACATATTTGGAGGCATAAATATGATTAATATGGACACTTTGTCACACTTAACAAGAAATATTTCACCCATCTAAAGAAGTGATCCACATTAAAGGAATATATTGAGGGATTTTATGTCATATGAAGATGACTTGTGGCTAGGTGGACCTTTTCAAACCCGAAGTCACAAAAATAGGACAACTAAAAGAGGAACAACCTTCCAGCGAAAGACTCCAAGGCCATTTGCATATTATTTTATAAAGGATGTGATATTTTATTATGGAGGAAAAGGTGGAGAAGAACTTCAAGGTCTATCTTAAAAAATATTTTAATGGGGAGGTTGTTGGTGTTATCACTCTATAATTTATAAGATTGGCAAGAATAAATTATAAAGAACAACATAAAAACCACTTGAAGCCCAGGACCTAGCCCTCCTAGACTCAGAGAGGGATCTCTTTATAAGATTTAGATTTGTTTGATTTTACTGATATTAGGCTAGTTAAATTGAGAGCAGGAGTTTTTTTTGTATGATTTTTCGTGGTTGGATTTAAGGGGGGTTTCTCTAAACAACTTCATTTGGGCTATGGAGTCAAAATAGGCTGGGTCACACACATCAAATTTCAGAAAAAATGCAATGAAAGCTAGCTACGAATATTGGGGTTTATAGCTGAGTGGAATTATGGAATGGAGAAAAGTGCCTTCAGTAATGACTTAAAAGAAAATAAGAATTCTTAAACCATACATCAGAAGAAAACATTGAAATTTTAAAGACAGTCATAATTAAGGTACTCTTAACAACAAATCTTAATCTAACCTTCCTGCTTTAAAAATAGAATTATAAATGAAACACATGAAAATACTACAATGGGAAAACAGTAAACATGAATAAGGAAAAACATCACCAGGACAACACAACACATGAATCATGCAGATTGATCTCTTTATTGATGCTCTAGCTTGAAAAAGTGTGAATACTTGCAATGAAAAGTTCTTACAAAACCAGGGCCCAACCCTTGTTACATAATGAAAACCTATATTTAACCTATTTGCACCAGATTTTCGTTACCGAAAGGGCAATCGATTCATTTACCACAAGAGTAAATGAAAATGGGTCTGTGCGCCTTATGCATGGACGCGTTGTGACTGTTTTTAGACAAATGTCCAAAGTTACAGTGGAAGTGTCCCTTCATGGTAATGGCCCTCTTGGCAGGTGCCCGATTTCCTTGGGGAGTCATTATCTAATGCTGGGGCGATCTACTGTGCTGGCGGATCTGATAAACTGGATGTGCTGACACTGACAATTCACTGGGTGTCGGTTTCATCACTGAACTAAGTTGTCATCCTTCCTGGAGCCTGCATAGATTTTCCCAACTCTCTGGAGTCGGGATCTTGGTCCTATTCAGCTTCCTGTAGAATTCATTAGTCTCGGTGTACTTCATGAATGTTGGTTTCAGCTATAAAATGTGCTTCACCTCATGTTGTATGAAGACATCGTTGCTGATGACTTCAAAGAATGATTTCCCAGTCATGGTGTTCTTCAGATTTGTGAACTTGGATGTGTCCTTGGAGATCTCTGTGAGCCTTTTTACATAATCAGTTCTGGGCATCATTTTATCATTGATAACAAAAAAGGAAGGCAAACCTCGTTTTTTCAGTGGCTCAATCCTATTGAAAAACCTACTCACCCAAATCTCCAGCTGATGACATCTCTCTTCTAGCTGTGTGACCAGACTCTTCTTATTCAACACCCTTTTAACTTCAAGAACAGAGGCTATTATGTCAGCCACTTCTTGTTGCGAAAAATACTGAGAGGCCCGGGGGGGGGGGGGGGGGGGGTGAATCAATATTTATAATAATCACAGTCTTTTACATTTCTCTTACTAATTTCTATACATGACTTTTATTAATCCAACAAGCGTATATATGTGGATATACTAACATAAACTTGCATATACTGAGATAAATTTATTGATAGATGAACTTTCAGAAATGTTCTTTAACCCAGCTTATTAGTTATGCATCAGATAGTTAAGCAGTAAATATGTGCAGTAATAACAGAATAAATCATCACACAAGAGCATCACACATGAACACCAAGATTTAAGGTGGAAACTCAATTTGGGAGAAAACCACCATTGTTTTAGTCTCTGTCTTCAATATTATTATATGGAAAAATACTTACAATATTGTACTGGCACAGAGACATACCATCATGCAGGCACCCACCTGTAGAAGGCTACGACCTTCTCTCGTTCTCCAGCTGCTACTGGAAGGGAGCTCCAACCCCCTGATCTCGTTTACTAGCCACTATTGGAAGGGAGCTTCAACCCCCTAATCAGAACACCAGCTTCTACTGGCAGGAAGCTTCTACTTCCACGCTAAAGGCTTCAACCCTCAAAACCACTACAGACCACGTTTCATCAATTTTCACACTAGATCCCACAACTTCAACATAACTCATCATAAAGATCATCAATAATAAACTTAAGCCAAACTTCAATCAGAACAGTGAGATCATTGTAATCAGAACACGGTAATAACCTAGATTTCAGAATTAGTATGCAAGATCAATCTCAACCCTGATAATTCATTATCTTAAAATACACACGCTACTTCACTTTACTGATCCTGCGTGTATACGCGCTTTCCTTCACACCAACCTGCGTATAGATCTGAAAATACTGAATTTACAGAATATGATCAGTCTCAGAACTAGATCTCAGGCTTTCAGTCAGATATATTTTCATTATTGCAGAACCCTTAATCAGTCAGTCATCATTAAACATATTTACTCATTCATTGATCAGATTTGTACATGTTCAATTTAGCAGCATATGCAATATTCAAGCAACCCAGATCTACATGAAGACTTCATTGATAGACAACAGGAATACAACAGCAATAAACAGAAAACCTCTCGAGAAATCTTCAGAAAACCCTGACTTCCATACGTGCCTTTTATGAGACAAAGCTGCATATATACTCGCTTTCACTGAGACGAACTAGCATATATATCTATAAATATTAATTTTGTAGAACGTTTCAGATCTATAGACATACCCATATTTCTTCACTTCACTTCAACAAACATGCGCCAGGTCACAGATCTAATAATCTCTTCAATAGATCAAGCACATAGTCATTTTAGGTCCAGAGATCCTGATCCATCATTGTATCCAAGGGTGCATCATAGATTCAGATCTACTAATAAAACAGATTTCATCCCATGCAGATATACTTCAAAGAGAAGTATTCAATAACAGCCCTTACACATGCACCCCCTTGCACTATGATCTTCTTCTCCTTATATAGATTTAGCCTTTACCAATACCATGAGCCAAAACCACACAACCGCTGATGGTATTCTTGGACGGAATCAAATAGATGACACAACGCTCAATGCTGTGGGCTAATACCATGGTAATGCCCCATGGTATCATAATTTTAGAGCGCAAAAGGCATACGTGATTTTTATTCTTCGTACCTGCATGTATACGCGACTTCTCTTCATAATAACTGCGAATATACTAATTCTGGATGTATACCAGGGTTGCATGTATACCAAGTAGCGTATGTATGCGGGTTGCCTTCATCAAACATGCGTATACATTGTGACATATTATATTTATCATTTCTCTGATCCTAACTGGATTACCTTTCTCTGTCACTTCTGAACTGACCTGTAGATACATCATTTTTACATCTTTAACACATAGGATTCTTATCAAAAGACAACTCATCAAGTAGGTTTCCATCAAGGACAACTTCATCAAGTAATTTTCCATCAAGGACAACATATTGCATCATATTTCCAACAATCTCCCCTTTTGGAATTGATGGCAACCATGATGGTGTTTGATCACCACAAAAGATAGATACATTACTCATAACCATTATTCAAACACCAAGATACCCTCCCCCTTTGACATCAAGGGCAAAGGGCGGATCAATACCAAAACAAGGTTTCTCTTCCCTTGTAGAAAGAAGAACTCTATATATTTGATGTGCACTGAAATTACCATGCTCCCCCTGAGTTCATGCTGAATCTTCAGACATATGTTTCAATGAAGTACGACTCTATAACTCAACCGAGTATGACCTTTCATATCACCAAGGACTCATACTTACATCAATGATCCAACCAAGTGGAATTACATATTTGACTCAACTTCTCAACCAAGTGGGTTTACAATTTTTGAATCAACTACCCAACCAAGTGGGTTTACAAATTTGAACAAGACCTTACATGACTGAGTATAACAATTTTACATCATAGGTATCAACATGACCTTTTTCATAAAATAAAAGATATGAATTTGTATAACCATGATCAAAATAATCTCAAATAGGAGATCATAACACAAAAACCAATCATAATGCCAACAATGCATCCTTTTCAATCAAGGCAGGTGCTCCCCCTAAAATTGTGCATCTTAGACACCTTCAACAACCGATTCATCAAAACATATTCATCAAGGAGATAAGTATCAAAGAAAGGTACAGTAAGATGAATACTAGAACAATAACAAAGATTTACCCAACATCACCACAGACTGTTCTAAAAACTAAGCTAGAGAAATTCTATCAGCAAAAACCATAAGGGGTTTTATGAACAGAAACTCGTGTATATACGTGATTCCCCTTTATGAAACCAGCGTACTGGATTTAATCTTCTGAAATTAAGCAGATTTGATAAGAGAGGCAGAGAAAACTCCCAGCTTCTATCTGAGATATTTGAATGCTTCCCTGGGAAGAGGTTTAGTAAATATATCTGCAACTTGTTCTTTGGAGCGAACATACTCCAATTTAACCTTTTGTTCAAGCACTTGTTCACGTAGGAAGTGATACTTGATAGGAATGTGTTTGGTCTTGGAATGCATAACCAAATTTTTTGAGATACTAATGGCACTTGTATTATCACATAGAATGGAGATAGGAGGTGAGCATTTGATTTGAATATCTTGTAATGCCTGCATCATCCAAAGAATTTGTGTGCAACATGATGCGGCAACCACATATTCTGCTTCCACTGTAGATAAGGAAATAGAAGTTTGTTTGTTGCTGAACCAAGAGACTAATCGGGGCCCCATATAGAATGCACCACCACTAGTGCTTTTTCGATCATCAACATTTCCTACCAAATCTGCATCTATGTAAGCATGAAGAGTGAGATCAACATTCTTTGGATACCATAGACCAAAGTCTTGAGTCCCTTGTAGATATTTGACTATTATGTTTACAACTTGAAGGTGAGACTCTTTTGGATTATCTTGGAATCATCCAACAAATCCCAACTGCATGCATAATGTCTGGTCTTGTCCTGGTTAGATAAAGCAGACTGCCAATCATGGATCTATACTCTAGTTGATTCACCATGGGAGAATCATCATGAGAACTGAGGTTACATCCAGTCACCATTGGATTTCTCACAAGTTTGCAGTCTTCCATCCCATAATTCTTCAGAATTTGCTTGATATATTTTGCTTGTGATAGAAAAATGCCATCTGTTGTTTGTTGTACTTGTAAGCCAATAAAATATGTTAATTCCCCAAGTAAAGGCATTTCAAATTGTTTCTCCATAACAGAAGAAAATTTCTGATTCATGGACTCTTCGTTACTTCCAAAAATGATGTCATCAACACACACAACAATAATCAATAATTTATGATTCTCTATTTTTGTGTATAATTTATTGTTAGAAGATCCCTTTGTGAAACCTTGTTGTTGACGATATTTCTCAAGACAATAGTACCATGCCCGAGGAGCCTGTTTGAGACTATATAAAGCCTTTTTAAGTATGAAAACAAGTTTTTCATCAATTCCCAGAATGAATCCTTCTGTTTGTTCTATATAAACTTATTCTTCTAGATCACCATCGAGGAAAGAATATTTTACTCCATTTGATAAACTTTGAATTTTTTAGACTTGAAAAGGCAAGAAACATTCTTATGGCTTCAAGTCTGGCTACAGGAGAAAATGTTTCTTCAAAGTCTATACCTTCTTGTTGAGCATACCCTTTACAAACAAGTCTAGCTTTGTTTCTAATAACATCTCCATTTTCATTTAACTTGTTTTTGAATAACCATTTTGTTCCAATAACATTTTTATCATGAGGCCTTGGAACCAATTCCCAAGTATGATTCAATTCAATCTGATCAAGTTCTTCATTCATGGCTTGAATCCAACATTCATATTTACTAGCTTGATTTACATTCTGTCGTTCAATAGTGGATAAGAATGCCAGATAGCTAGGGGATCCTACAAGATTTCTTCTTGTTTGGACACCTGATCCCTTTTCTCCCAGAATTTGAGATTCTGGATGATTCTTTTGAACATACCTGGATGGAGCCTTTTCAAATATATCTTCTTCTGGTGCTTCATTGGGTTCTCCTTTTATATTTTTGCTGTTTGATGAGGGAAAATATGCATCACCATCATCTTCATTTGTTATTGTTATTTTCCTTTTAGGAGTTGTGAGAGACTCATCAATTACAACATCAATACATTCAACAATCTTACGAAGTCTTTTATTGTAGCATTTATATGCTTTATTTCTAGAAGAGTAACCAAGAAATATTCCTTCATCTACTCTAGGTTCAAACTTACCAAGTTTTTCATCATTGTTCTTGATAAAACATTTGCTTCCAAAAAATCTAAAATGATTTACAATGGGAAGATTACCATACCAGAGCTCATAAGGAGTTTTATCATTGTTCACACGAACAAGAGCCTTGTTAAGAATATTTACTGCAGTATGTGTTGATTCTCCCCAAAAGGTATCGGGAGTTCCAGATTCATCAAGCATAGCACGAGCCATCTGTTGAACTGTTTTATTCATTCTTTCTGCCACGCCATTTTGTTGTGGGGTTCCAACTATAGAAAACTATTTTTTTATGCCATGATGTTCACAGAAATCAAAGAATTCATTTGATATATATTCTCTTCCTTAGTCAAATCTAAGAAATTTGATTTTTAGATCTAGTTAATTTTCAACCAAAGCTTTGAAGATCTTAAAATTTTCAAACGCTTCATCTTTATGTGTTAGTAAACCGATCCAACACATTCTAGAGAAGTCATCAATAAATAAAATATAGTATTGTTACCCACGGGGTGAATTTTTCCTTATAGGACCTGTTATCACTCAGGTTTTCCTTGAAGTTGTGGAAAAGGAAAGTATACCCGAGGTAACCACAAACTAACCTTCAGATGCAGAATCTAGCCAATCTACATCCAGAGAGGGCTCTCTCTTTATGATTTATCTTTGTTCTTAGAAAGTTTTAGGCTAGTTATAGATCCAAGAGTTTGTTTGAAAATGGTGGAATCTGCAAACTAGGGGAAAGGTTGAAGATTTTCAGTCCATTGGGCTATGGAGTCAAAGGATGGCTTTACTGGATTTCTATTCTACACACAAGATGGCTTTGCAGGGCAAGATAGCCAGACAGAGAACAATCCTTAAAATTTAAAGTGGATGGGATGATTTTGAAGGGATGAAAGGCAACTAAGAATCTTTCACCATGTTCAAAAGAAAGAAATGAAATGACTACAAACAAAGAGCAATGAATAATTCTTTATTATAGTAATAAAAAATGTTTAAATTAGCAAAGCAAGAGCATTTAAGAATTCGTGCTTATAACCAATTTAGAGGAAAACATTAAGAATAATCACATCTGAAATCAGAGTACAATTAAGTAAATTCTGATTCAATCCTTTATGTAAATTATTCAGAAATGGACATAACGATATTATAAACAGATATAGAACTTAAAACATAGGATAGAAAAACTTATTGAACTGTAGTCCGACACATGAATCCTGCAAAAAGTCCTGAGCTTCAAATTATCATCCAGTAAGCCACAAATAAATTTCTCCAAAACACTTTTTATTCCAAAAACGTCAATGTCACAGCAAAGTATTAGAATCCACCCTCAATACTCTCTTTGAGGGTTTATTTATACAAAAATAATTGAAAATATCTCACACTAACCTAGCCAATAATCTAGGGTGACTAAGGAGTAATTTACAAATAAAAAGGAGACAAATGGTCTCGTAGATAGAATAACAAGTAACTGCTGATGTGCTGTTTCCTCATTTTGCGGATGTGCTGGAGGCAGGTGCTATAATAGGGCTCGATGCTGTCTCTTTGAGTAATTACTTTGCTTTTCTGATACTCTTTGTTTCTACGGATACTCTTTAACCTGTTCCACTGCTACTCTTTAACCTGTGCTCCTTATTTATTTTTTACATGATAGTAAAACATAAAATTCTCAACCTGAAGATAAATTTCATAGAATTTCCAATAAGTCATTCCACCATTGATCTTCTGCTATTATAGTTCTTTTAAGTTTTCTCAATGTCTCATCGGCCTCTATGTACTTGTAAAAAGTGGGCTGACTAGGGAACAAATACTTTAATTCATGCTCAAGATGAAATAAATTCTTCAACCTGTCATAGAGATTTCTTCCTGTTGGCAACGTTGCTTCTGGCAAACTGATAGAATGAGCAGTTGTATTATGAGCATGGATATCTATTTTCTTAACATAGGTTTCCAGGTCCATTATCTGGTCCTCTGAGAGCATAGGACTGGGTAACCCACTGTCCAATAAAACCTGAAATTTTCCTTTGAAAGCATTAATTTCTGCCAGAATATCTTAGCACTTCCTTTCCAAATTCTGCATAAAAGTTCTTTTGGTAAAAACTCTTTTTATCTCCAAAATAGTGCCAGTCCTGTCCTCAATTCCTAATACTGCAAGCTGTTGCTTAGTCCGGGTGTTCAAAAACTGTATAAGTTGATTGGCTTGCTCAGGTCTGCCCCTTAATTCATCTCTTGTTCTGTTTATTTCTTCCTGAGCTACTTTGATCAAGTCATTTTGTTCAAAAATTGCTTGAACAGAGGGCCAAATACTTTTTATTAACTCAATTATATTATCCCAAAGAATTTTATTTATTTCCCTCAAAGGCTTCTCTAATGAAAGATCTTTTCCTAAAGCCTTAACCAATCTTTCCAATCTTTTAATTTCCCTGGTGTTATCAGCAACGGTCTTTTTAGACGTATCATATTTCTGCTCCAAATTTTCTAACTACAATTTTGTGGTTTGAAGTTCTGTGACTCTGAGTTTTAGACTTTCCATTTGTTTTACCAATTCATCAGAACTCAAACCAGAAGTGTTTACCTGCGCTGGCTCTGTTTGTTGATCTGTTGTTGTAGTACCTGTAGTTGTAGTAGCTTCTATGATTGATGCCTGCATGATAGCTTCCTTCTCTTGTAAAGCTTGTTCCAATTCTTTCTCTGTTTCACTTAGTTGCTTAGTCATTTTTAAGAGCAACTCCATTATCTCTTCCTGCGAATTCTCCTTCAAAACTTCTTGGGTCTGGGGATGTCTTGAGGCTGGTAATTTCAGCTGCTTTCTTAAGGCAGCAATATCATCATCTTTCTTTTTGATTAGTGCCTCAATGCTTTTTATATCTTTGGGGTTGTGACCCAAACTAATAATTATGTCTTCCAGAGACTTTATTCTATTATCTTTGGCCTGAGAAGAGGCCTTTTCAACTTGCAATTGGGTGCTTGTGTTATTTAAAGAATCTTGCAGCCTTAAGGCTGCCATGGCCTTATTAGTAAGAGTGGAATACACCATTTCCCCAATTTGTTTATGCAGCTCTATCTGGTCCAAGGGATGAATGTCTTTAGCCAGGACCTCAAAATTGGTCCTAATATAATCAACTGCTGTCATGGGTTTTGGCACCTTGGACTTGAAGTGGCTCATCATCATTTTTCCTTGTGAAATGTCAAATGCTGACATTAACCTTTCCTGATTATGTGGAGCCATTTTCAGATATTGATCATAAACCTTCATTCTCAATGGATCATTCTTTGCCTTTATATTAATGAAAGTTCTTTTTATATCACCTGTATCTGTTTTTGGTGGCTTAAACGAAGATACTTCAGTACTCAACTGCTTTTGCAATGCTTTTCCTTTGTGGCCTGTGTTTGTTTCACTAACTGTGCCAGTTAGTTGACTGTCTTCCCTTCCATCATCAAACATTTCATCAATGATTTCCACATCTGGAAGTGGATCTGGTTTCTGTTTTTTGGCTTGATGTATCTCTGAGGACTCTTTGGAAGGAGTAGTATCTGGAACCTTCCTTTTCTTTCCTATTTCCATATTGGATGAAGTTTGTAATTCTGAAACTTCAGGATGTTTTACCTGAGTGGGAGAAACTTGTGATTGATCAGGTGCTCTGGAGGTTTGAGGTTTCTCTGCCATGATAAAATTTTCAATGACCTGTATTTCAGGTTCCTTTCCTTTGCCTTTTGGCTCTACTGCAATAGATGGACTGCTTTCCTGTAATCCCTGTTGTATATTTCCTGCTGAAGAAGTGCCAATGTGAGGTACCTGCACCTGTGCAAAAGATTCTAAGTCAAAGCTTTTCTCAAGATCTTTCTTAATTTTGTTAATTTTGTCTTCTTCACTTTCTTCCTCAACTAGTGTTTCTTCCACCCATTCATCTTGGTTAGCATATTGTTCTATATCAGGAATTCTGTGGTGAATATAAGGGGAAGATTTGTTCTTCATTCTTTTATCACAGATAAAACTAAATGGATCATAAGGGACCCAATGGAAACTTCTTTGGAACTTGCAATGGCTTTGTAGTATATCTTCTGCTTCTCGCTCGGCCTCCCTAGAGTTGCAGATGAAAGGACCTAATTGACTTTTGATCCTTAGTTGGGCTTTCTTTTTCACACTACAAAAATGAATCATATCAGAATTATTCATTTGCCTAAAATATTCCAAGGCAAAAAGTCTCATGGGCACATATTTTGGTAACTTGAATGGATGCAATTCACATCCATAGATTCTGATGACTGAATGGTTTTGATATAAATACCAGTCTCCAACTTTATATGTCCTTGAAAGCTGCAAAGTCTTCTTGATTTCATTACTGAGCCTTGGAGGAGGAATTCCTTTCAACAAGGTAGTTGCAGGATATACAAAAAGATTGATGAACTCAGCATAGGAATAGGGAGACTCATAGGAAGAATGAGTTATGGCAGACCAAAAAATAACTGATTTAGGATTTCCCTTGGCATCAAGCTTTTTAACATGGAAGGGGAACTTCTCTGATTGATAATAGATAAGGAGATGATAAATAACTGAGGAATATTTGAACACTTTCTCATTATCTAGCCTCATGAACTGGTCATGGATTTTATTGGAAATGAAGGATGCAAAATCATATTTTACTGCAGGAGGTTTCCCAGGAGTAAAGATAGACAGCAATACCAAGGTTATTTCATCAACATATTCACTTGTATTGAAACCCATAACAAAGGATATCATATTGAGGATAAGTCTGCCCAAATTGTTAAAGTAAGCAAAACCATATGGAGGTGGCCTCTTAGGTTGATGTTCAGGCAACATAAAATTTTGGCAAATGGATTTCAATTTTTCTGGAGACAGTTGATTAGACTTTTCAATCAGTTCTTCCATAGACAAGGGAGTTAGCTCTTGATCAGGTTCAAAATGTAGCATTGCATTAATGGCTTGGGGAGTAATGGGGAAAAGAACACTATGGTCAGGGGACATTACTGCTCTTTGAGTTGGATCATAGTTAGAATGGCAGTAGTGGATAATTTCTGGGAAAATGAGGATTGAGGGGATGAGATATCTCGGGAAATTGGATTCCCACAACCCAATGACATCCAATCCCTTCGAATAATCGTCTCTGCAGCGACAATAACTTCGAAGGGGCTTTCATCAAACACTAAGTCTTTAATTTGGAAGTCCTTATCCACTAAGGGAAAATATTCTAATTCTCTGTGGGGGGCATTCAATGGGGTTACATTCAGGGCTGTCGGGGCTTCCATTTTGGTTCTTGTGTGTTCAAAATGGAAGTTTCTGGGTTTTCTTCACAGAAATGTCGTGATTTCAGTTTTAATGAGGGAAATTGGCACAGTTGCAGGTTCGGGGGAACAATTCACAGTTTTACAGCTCAGGGAATGATCTTAGCGATAAGATTTTAACACTAATCCAGTGAAAAAACACGGAACACAGAGTTTCTTTTGAATTTCAGAGCGCAATAGAATAAATACCTATTTTCGGAGGCAAACTGGGATTTAACAGGTATCAAGTGGTGGCAAGAAGATGCTCGAACACTGGTCCAGCGGAATTCTCGACCGAAATTGGATAAAATAGTAATTTTCAGTAGAAATTTGAATTTCGCAGTGGGAGGCGCAATCGCTTTCAACAATGAAAATGACTGAAAAAAACACGAATTTTGTTTTATTTCCAAAGTCAAAAAGAGATTTTTATTTAATCGAGGAATGATGTCATTTCAGTACGGGCTGACGTGTGGCATGGGTCGGGCGGTAAGCGGTAATTCCCGCACCGCTTATGGGCAATGGTGGTATTGAATGCGAGGGCAGCGATTCCATTGAGGAAGTGACACGTGGTCGGAGGATGGTTTCAAAACCACCGTGCCCCCGCGCGTTAAAGTTCTGTCGAGGGACGGCTAGCGGAATCGCTGCGGAACGTTGATCTGCAGGCGGATGATCCGACGGTTGAAGGGACAGGGAGATGGTGGGGGTTTAATGCACGGGCCCGACAGATATTAACATTTCATTATTTATCCCGGGCGGCTTTCGATTGGAGGAAAGGTTGGTTATTAATTAATCCAATTGATTAATTAATCCCATGGTTATAAAGGGTCGGGGTTGCAGCGAGACTTAGTTTTTAACTCGAGTTAGGGTTGGGGAATGGGATATATAGCGGGATTTTAACTTGAGTTAAAGCGTCGGATGCGGGAGGAAATGGGATTATTTCCAAAGTTTTGGTTTAAAATAAAACTTCGGGTTTATTATTTTTTGTGTTAAACATATATATCATATGTTTAAAGCTTTTCTCATATATGTTTTTTTTTTATTATATGATAAATTAACCAATATAATTAACTTATCATAAGGGCGGGAATATTACATAATGATATATTTTAACCAAAGGGCACATAATGTGGTTCTTTTAATAATTAATTGGGAAATAAATACTTTGGTTAAACTTTAATAATAGAGGGGTTTTTTGGGATATTTATGTAAAAGGAGCTATATACTTAGGATAAGGCATTTTCACTAGGGATTTAGTAAATAAATCAGAAGTTAATATGATGAAGGGCAAGGCAAAGTCAAAATACTTAACTATCACTAAGAAAGTGAAGATATTTAAAGTAAATTATATCATCCTAACTTCAACACTTAAACATAGCATAGCAAGTGATTTTGAGGGTATTTTATGAAATATGGCATGATAAAGGTTAAAAGTGAATGATTATAATGGCAAATAATGTCAAGTACTTAGGTCTTTTTCATCATTAGGCCGAGGTCATCATGAGCCTGAGACTCCAACCCTCCCAAAGTCATTATGAAATGCCTTTAGCCCCTTGATTCCCCAAATCACTTACACTTTGGGAATGAAAACTTTGGTGGTGTTTAATGAGAAACATGATTTTGACTTTTGCTGGCTGGATTTTCAAGGTATTTCTTGCTGTACTTTCAGGATAAAGTAAAGGATCAAACCATTTAGATAAGACACACCATCAGATAACACTTTGCAGCACCATCTACCTACCCTATCTACTTAACACTACCATTTTCTCCTCTTTATTAGAGTGCATTTAGACTTGCAAACCCTTTTCAATCTTTTTCTTTTTACATGATAAATCTATCTATTTCTACCCTTATTACATCCAAGGGCTCAGATTAAACTGTTGAGCACCTTTATTCACTCTACCTATCTACCTATCTGCCAAGATAAACTGTTTGGCCAGATATTTATTCTCTATTCTACAGCATGAAATTGAAAAATGAATGAGTCAAGTTTAAACAGTTTGACTCTTCATAAATTGTGGCAAAAGTTTAACAAGCTGCACACAATTACTTATTACATAAAATGAAATACTAGTGGCATTTGGACTTGCACACTTTCCTGGTCTATTTTTTGCTCGGGGTTCATTTCTTTCATTTTTTTGACCAATTTATTCTTTTTACCCTTTGATTTTTCTTTTAAGGTATACCCTCTTTACATTTTTTAATTTTTTTTTATTTTTTGGCTTTTCAAGAATATGAAACACCTTTGCTCAAGAGAAAGGTTTGAACATGTTCCATAGTTCAATCAAGACAATCATGAAAAATGACACCTATTGGTCTTTTGTTCTAACAGACCACACAGATCAGTATGTATAAGTTCAAAAGGCTTACTTGTTGATCCTTATTTGGCATTGAATTGCACCCTGGTTTTCTTACCAAATTGGCATGATTTGCATATGGTACTTTTAGGCAGAGTGATGCTGGGAAGATCACAAACAGCTTTGAGTCTACTAGATTTGATTATTTGAGAGAAGCTCAAATGTCCCAATCTTCTGTGCCATTACCATTTTTTTGTAGATTTACCTAAGTAGCATTGCTCTTGCCCACCTTTCAATATATACAGATTGTTTGGTGTTCTAGTTCCTTTTATTATTGTTTTTCATATGTCAAGTTCACGTACTACACATTCTTTTGAACTAAAGACAACTTCATTTCCTTGATCACACATTTTGATTACACTCAACAAGTTATGCTTTAACCCATCCACATACATAACGTTATTAGCTTTAACCTTTTCTTTTAGAAACACAAAGCCTTTACCCTTAATGATAACGGGAGAGTCATTTCCAAAAGTAACATTCTTTTCTTTCTCTAAAGCATTATATGAAATAAGTTTATTTTTATCACATGTCATGTGTTTTGAGCATCCACTATCAATGTACCATTTATTTTATTCTCCTTCTGCGAATAATGCTATGCCACAACTTTCAACCTGTGAGTCCTTCTTTCTCCATACCTTGGAATTTGTGGGTATATGTTCTTTTGGCTGAAGTTTGCTCCTGCATTTAGATTGTTCATGTCCAAAGTTATTGCAATAAGAACATTCAATTTCGCCTTGAAGAGGAGAAAATTTGTTGTAAGTATTATAATTTACTCTAGTCTCATTTCTTTTCTTTCTAGCTTCTCTGGTCATGATGATTTTGTATGCAACACATTGTACAACTTTATGACCAAAATTATGACATGAGAAACATTGTCCATTAAAGAAGAAATTTATGTGATCATGAAACCTTCTATTTATGTTTACCTGCTGATTGTTATTTCTATTATTGTTCTTCCTTGAATTGAAGTGGTCATGCTTTACCTAGTTAGTCTCTTTGTTCTTTTGCTGAGTGGAAAATGTTGTTGGCTAGCTTTAGCAGCATTTAGATAGCTTGGTGTTGAAGACTGAGAGGATTCTCCAATATATCCAAGACCCATCTTTACAAGAGGAGAGCGTTGTACCTTGATAATTACATCTAAGGTTTTAGATCCTTAGAAAATCTAAGATTTAAAGTTTTCACTTTCTCAATTTCCTTTCTTAGAATTAATATTTCACATTCTAATTTCTCATTGTGCTTCTCCTTTTCTATAAGTTGATTCTTTAGAGTATCTATGGAAATTTTTTTTTCTTCCAAACATATTTTGAGTTGATTTATTTCTTCAAGAAGATCATTTTCTTCTAATGCATCCATAAAAGTATCTTTAGCCTCACTAGAGTCTTTTTCAAAATCTGTGAGGAGTCTAATATCTTGATCATATTCTTCTTCTTCACTATTTGATAGACCATCACTATCTTCATGAGTATAATAGATTTTTCTATTGATAGACCATTTCTTATTTCATTTTGCCTCTTCCTTTCCCTTTTCATGATTATCTTTATGGGGACATTTAGCAGCATAATTACCAACTCTTCCATAAGAAAAACATTTAAAAGGAAGCTTACCTCTTAACCTTCCAGTACCAAGTTGTAGCTTCTTTACAAAATTTATCTCATCTTCTTCTGAAAAATACCCTGATCCTTCTTGTTCTTCTACTTCCTTTCCTTTTGCAGCAGCTCTAAAGACAACTTATTTGACTTCAGATGGACCTCCTTTCCTCATTTCACATGTAGTCAGAATCCCATGAAGTTGAGCAATAGTAAGAGTTTGTAGATCCTACTTCTCTTCAATAGCAGACACTTTTGACTCGAATTTGGGAGTTAGAGATCTTAAAACCTTTTCTACTAGAGTAGTGTCAGTTATGGTTTCACCCAGATTTCTCATACGATTTACAATATCATTTAGACGTAAAAGGAAACTAGCAATGCTTTCCTCATTATGCATTCTCAGTTTTTCTTATTGAATTCTGAGAGCTTGGAGATTAGCACCTTTTACCTTGGCATCACCTTCATAGCTCAGAATGATTTTGTCCCGTATCTCCTTTGTTGTATTCAACTACATGACTTTGACAAAGTCAGATTCAGTCAAACTTCTCAATAATGCATTGACCACCTTTGCATTTGTTTCATAGTTCTTTCTTGCTGCTGGATCTGCTAGAACTGAAGTTGGATATTGATAACCTCCTTCAACTATAGCCCATACATCTGTTCCAAGAGACTGAAGATAGGATCTTGTCCTTGTCTTCTAGAATATTAAATTGTTTCCATTGAAGAGAGGAGGCCTGATAGATGATGTCCCATCTTGATTGCTCATCATAGCCGATCTCCTCTCTAGCGATTAAGCTTTTCGTAAGGACCTACTCGTAATACCAATTGTTGGGAAAATACCGAGAGGGGGGGGGGGCGTGAATCAATATTTACAATAATCACAATCTTTTACTTTTATCTTACTGATTTCTATACACGACTTTTTTTAACCCAACTATCGTATATACGTGGGTATACTAACAGAAACTTGTGTATACTGAGATAATTTTATTAATAGATGAACTTTCAGAAATATTCTTTAACCCAACTTATTAGTTATGCATCAGATATTTAAGCAGTAAATATGTGCAATAATAATAGAATAAATCATCATACAAGAGTATCACACATGAACACCAAAATTTAAGGTGGAAACACAATTCGGGAGAAAACCACCACTGCTGTCATCTCTGTCTTCAATATTTATTATATGGAAAACTACTTATAATATTGTACTGGCACGGACTCATATCAGCACGCAGGCACCCACCTGTAGAAGGCTGCAACCTTCTCTCGTTATCCATTTGCTACTGGAAGGGAGCTCCAACCCCCTGATCTCGTTTACCAACCACTACTGGAAGGGAGCTTCAACCCCCTGATTAGAACACCAACTTTTACTGGAAGGAAGCTTCTACTTCCACACTGAAGGCTTTAACCCTCAGAACCACTACTGACCATGTTTCATAAATTTTCACACTGGATCCCATAGCTTCAACACAACTCATTATAAAGATCATCAATAATAAACTTAACCCAAACTTCAATCAGAACAGTGAGATCATTGTAACCAGAACACAGTAATAACCCAAATTTCAGAATCAGTACGCAGAATCAATCTCAACCCTGATCATTCATTATCTTAAAATACATACGCTACTTCAATTTACTGATCCCACGTGTATACGCGCTTTCCTTCACACCAACCTGCATATGGATCTAAGAATACTGAATTTACAGAATATGATCAGTCTCAGAACTAGATCTGAGGCTTTTAGTTAGAAATATTTTCAGTATTGTAGAACCCTTAATCAGTCAGTCATCATTAAACATATTTACTCACTCATTGATCATATTTGTACATATTCAACTTAGGAGCATATACAGTATTCAAGCAACCCAGATCTACATGAAGACTTAATTGATAGATAATAGAAATACAACAGCAATAAATAAAAACCTCTCGAGAAAACTTCAGAAAACCCTGACTTCCATACGCGCCTTTTCTGAGACAAAGTCGTGTATATACGTGCTTTCACCGAGATGAACTAGCATATAGATCTGTAAATATTAATTTTGCAGAATGTTTCAGATCTATAGACTTACCCAGATTTCTTCACTTCACTTCAGCAAACATGCGGCAGGTCACAGATCTAATCATCTCTTCAATAGATCAAGTACATAGTCATTTCAGGTCTAGATATCCTGATCCATCATTGTATCCAAGGGTGCATCATAGATTCAGATCTACCAATAAAACATAGTTCATCCCATGTAGATATACTTCAGAGAGAAATATTCAGTAACAACCCTTACACATGCACCCCCTTGAACTATGATCTTCTTCTCCTTATATAGATTTAGCCTTTACCAATACCATGAGCCAAAACCACACAATTGCCGATGGTATTCTTGGATAGAATCAAATAGATGACACAACACTCAATACTATGGGCTAATACCATGGTAATGTCCCCTGGTATCATAATTTTAGAGCGCAAAAGGCATATGCGATTTTGCTTCTTCGTATCTGCGTGTATACACGACTTCTCTTCATAATAACTACGAATATACTAATTTTGGATTTATACGTGGATTTCCTGTATACCAAGTAGCGTATGCATGTGGGTTGCCTTCATCAAACCTGCGTATACATTGTGACAAATTATATTTATCATTTTTCTTATCCTAACTAGATTACCTTTCTCTATCACTTCTGAACTGACCTGTAGATACATCATTTGTACATCTTTAACACATAGGATGCTTATCAAAAGGCAACTCATCAAGTAGGTTTCCATCAATGACAACTTCATCAAGTAGGTTTCCATCAAGGACAACATATTGCATCATATTTCCAACACTTCCAGTTTCTCCAATTCATGGCTGCTCTTGGAATTCAGGAATCTGATGATGTTGTTGGCAGTTTGGGGCTTATCTCCAAGTTCCTCATTTTTTTTTTCTCAATGGAAACCTTCACTACATCAATTAGATACCTTTGTTTAAAAATTATCTGAATTGAGGGCAATATATCATTTACAGACTGAATTATATCCAACCATATGATTTACTTGACTCTTCCCGCCATGTTGTCAATTGAGGACTCCTGAAGAGATTTATGCAAACTTTCATTTAGCTTTTTGCTAATCGGAAATTCTATGGCATGTGCAAAATGTTTCCTTTTGAATTTCTCTTGTAGGTTATTGATTTGATCCTACAGATTTTTAATCTTTGCTGGCTATAAGGACATGCTCTCCATCACCTTGGCTAGCTGCTCAGTACTTTCCCCCGGTGCTCCTGTGGATGTTGTGGCTGCTGGGATCACTGTGAGAGGAACTACTTGTAGGCAAATCATGAACTTAGTTGCTTCTTTGGTTGCTCCCTTCACTGCATCCCTTATTACTTTCTGTCTTTCTTTGATCATTTTATCCATCTCATCCTCCATTTTCTTGATCTGCTCTGTTTGTTCAACAATTAATTGCAGCATTTCTGCTTTCTGTGTTTCAGTTGCTTCTATCTCCTTGGCCATTGGGTCTTCTGTCACTGGAATATTAAGCTGCCTCCTCAAAGAAACTATGTCTGCATTCTTCTTCCTCACAAGGGTTTTTTCCATTTCTATGTTTTAAGGATTGTACCTGAGATGTATCACTAAATCCTCCAGAGATTTTATCCTTGAATCTTTCGCCATGGTGGAGACCTCTTCCAACTTTAATTGTGAATGTGCATTGGAAAAAGTCACCTGTAGTTTTGGGAGGCTCATGGTTGTGCTAGTTAGGGTGGAGGAGATAATTTCCCCAGTCTGCTTGTGCATCTCCATCTGGTCTATTGGGTGGATGTTCTTTGCATCAAACCCAAAAGATGTCTTCTTGTAGTCTGATGCACCTTTGGTGATCAGAAAATGGGTTGGATAACTTGTTATGCTTTTCAAGAACCTCCCACTCAGTTAAAAAAATAAAACATCTAGCTTATACTTGACATTTTTGGAAATATAATGCAATAAATAAACATCCACATACAACAACAAATTTAATCTAGGAGTTCATCCGAATATCGTGGGCTTGTCATATTGATTTGTCTCTTTAGGGTTATGGAAAAATTTCTTTTACAAGTTCCACACTTAAACTCCAATGGTTACTTAACTGAACCAATGGGCTTAAAATTCCATCTATATCCTATCATGGTTGTCATCACTCTGCAAACATATCTAAGCTCCCTTAGACTTGATTCCTTCTCTCGGTGCACTTGAGCTACATTGAGCTTCTCTATGGCACTAACTCCTTTAGAATTATTTTAATTTCCTTGAAACCTCACCTACTATCTCCAACACACATAAGACACCAAAATTATACTGATTTTTTACTCCAAAAGAGCATTGCATCCCCAAACTAGGCCTCCCTCCATGGTTTTCCCTAACTACCCAAAAATTCCCTATACCTTCTTAAACTCTAGAAGTCTTTAAAAGGATTTGAAAATCCATTTATTGGATTCTGAATGCAAAAAATATTCATAATATACTATTGATTCACTGAAATTGGCCTCTAGTTGCTCTGATTTCGCCTCCAACACCTAGTGGCACCCCCTAGCACTAGGGTCACTGAAAACTTCTCTGATGGGTTATCGACCTCTAGAAGTCCTAAAAATAATCTTAAAACTCCTCCATTGGATTCAAAATTATAATTACAGTCAGAAATGACTATTGGTTCGCTCAATAAGGCCTCTAGCTGCCCTAGCTAGGCCCCGAACTGCTGCTGGAACTTGCTGGCCCTAGTGGCCCCTGGAACTTCACTGAAGCATCTCAGCCTTGAAAAGTCATCTACAGGATCTAAAAACCACACCATTAGTTCTAAAATTTCTGAATTATCCAAAATTAACTATTTAATTTCTGAATAAGGCCTCTATCTCCCCTGGCTAGGCCTCAAACTGTTGCTGGCCCCTGGTGGCCCCTAGAACTTCACTAAAGAAAAACCATACTCAAAGGTCTTCTGATGGCCCTACAAGCCTCACCAATGAGTTTGGAATGTCTGAGATAGTTAAAATTTACTATTTACACTCCAAAATTGGTCGAATCTAGCTCAATATAGAGCCTGAACTCATTTTGCCCAATGACGCCTAAAAATCCTCGACCAAATTTGGAAGAACTGGACTTAACTCCAGTTAAAAGTGGCAATTTCTTCCAAAGATGGTGCGCTCGCCATAATATCTGCCAAGCACTAACCGTGCATTAAATTTTATGGTTAGGGGCGAGGGTGGCCACATGCCGACCCCCCCAAAACTCGCGGTTAGGGCAACTGCCGAGCCCAACCGTCGACGAAGTTAGTGGTGACTGCGCGCATGTGAATGGGTTGAGTTTTATGTCCGCTGGATGTTACGGTTTAATAACCGTCAGTTAACATCATTATCGTGGTTTTTTTATATGCCATATGACCACTTCCAAACTACAGGCAGAGAACTATTGCGGTTAGGGCCTATGCCCTTGGGTCATGGTCATGGGCCGTGAGCCATGCGGGGAGGGGCTGGCCCTCAAGCTGGCCCCTCCAACCCCCAATTCGAAAACCATTACTCAATAAAACAAACCGGTGCATCATATATGTTAAGATGAAAATGGTAGGAGAGTTCTTATGGCGTTCTGTGCGCAAGAAACAGGTCTCAGGATCAAGCCCCGGGGACCCCCAAAATTTTATTAGACTATTCCTGGGCCACATGGCAGCCTTCGGGCCTGCCATGTGGCAGCTCCTAATTGGAAAAAATCAAAGCACGTTCTATTAATCCACAAATCACAACGTGCCACTTGGCATGATATTACTGGTCCAAACATAATATTTTGAGGAATATTCCAAGAATATTCCCTAGATTTATTTATTTATTTTAATTTTAATTTTAATTTAATTTAATTAATTAATTAATTAATTTTAATTTTAATTTAATTTAATTAATTAATTTATTTTTATTTATTTTTCCATAACCAGTCAAACTTGGTTAAAGTCCAAAAATTGCAGTTTACTAGACTTTTCAAACTGCGATAACTTCTTCATACGGTGTCTTTTTTTCGAACCGTTCATGGCTCCACAATCAGGAAGACAAGATATATATGGTCATGCAGGTTTGGAACACTTCCGAACTCTTTGAATTTTGAGCTATCACTTAGGTCCTTGATCCAGTTCTGATCACACCTCCCCATTGGGAATCTTTTGGACCCCAAAAGGCTAATATACTGATCTGTACATTAGATGAAAGTACAACACCCTCTTCTTTTCAACCTCCATACACTTTCCTTGCATGGCTGGTGCCTTTGAACCATAACTCGAAGGTAGTGGACACTTCCCTTCTTGGATGCGCTTGTCCTCTTGTTAAGAACTATCTCCCTTGCACTCACTCAGAAATTTATGGCGAGAAATTTACATAAGGTAGCTGAAAATCGCTTCCTTGATCATTGATCCAAGGTGGCTCAAAAAAACGTGAGATTACAACAGAAATGCTTGCATACTTGACTGAAATTTGCATATGTACAAATGAAAGTATGTCTTACTGTGTCAGGAAGTCAAACCACTTCTTTCCAAGCCACTTCCACAGTGACTTTTGCTGCTACAAATATTCTTCATGTGAAACATCCATTCTCACATCAATGATGGAATCCTTGGTTCCACTTTCACCAGTCTTTCTATCATCTTGCCTCCTGTGCTTGGGATGATTAGTTGGATGCAATGTCCAATATTGGGAAACAACATGTCCCCTCTTCTGGCAATGTGTGCAAGTCTTTTGAACCTTCTTTGCAAGTTACCTTTGCCTCAATGGCTTCCTGTATGCCTTCATCCTATTCCAGCATTTTGAAACAACATGGTTACACAAACCACAATATGCACAACAACTCTTTCTTCCATTTAAGCATGCAAAATTTTCATGCCTTGCAGAAACATAATCAACTTGACTATGGGAAGAATTATACCTTGCTTGTTGCTTTGCATGTCCATCCTTTTTTCCTTCTTGAGAAGATGAAATAGTAGAGGTTCCAACTTTCTTTTGTAGACTAACATTAGTGTTCAGGTCCTGAAAATTGTCCGAACTCGCATGCTCGCCATAAGCTGCATGTCTATGATATTCTTGCTGCAACATAGGCTTCAAACAATGGCAGTCAACTTGAAAACAAACTTGAAATTTTTGTGGTTTAGAACTTGGAACAAAAGTTCTCTTTGAGGTTGCCTCATATGCCTTCATGGCGTTCGAGTCTTTTCCATTAGATTGAACATAACCAAAACCCAATTTCTTAGGCCTTTCCTCAACCAAAATGGGATCAATCATGCCTTTTGCATGCTTGCCTAAAACCTTTCCTTCATAGCCCATTTTAAACATTAACTTGGACCATATACCTCTAGTGTGCTTTTCAAATGAACTGACACATCTGTCTGAAGAAGAAACTGAAGACAAATTTGAGTGAATTACCTCTACTTCACGCATGTTCTTGGTCAAAGCCTCTTGGGCTTGATGGAGCTGCATCTCCATATCATGCAATATTTGAAGAATTTCTTCTTTCTCTTGCTTCATAGCAACCAAGTGCTCATGAATTCTAGTTCTTTCTCTTCTATCTTCAAACCGAATTTGCACCATATCCTTCAGGATGCAGAAGTCACGCTTCATGTCTTGATTGAAGAATCTTGTGAAGGAGGAGGAATTTGAAACCTCACTTGATGCAGTTGTCATAATTATGTAAATGAACAAAATAAATTCAATCAACAATTCCAAAGCTTTCAAAAACAATTGAAAAAGCTCCAAAACGAAATGGCTATAGAGTCAAGCTCTTCTTCAAGCATTCTTTTGCAAACAAACTCCAAGATATTCTTAACAAACAATCGTCAAGAGGGTTTGTGCTTCAAGTTTTGCCTTGAGGTCCTTTGGGTAAGGAAGATGCCTTCAGCCCTTCCTTCCTTCTTGTACTCTCCTAGAGTTAGCTATCAATAGCTTTCCCTTCACCTCTAGCAAACTCAAACAACAGTCAGTTTGCAAACAGTCAAACAGTCAAATTCTTTGCACTGTTTAAACACCTTTCACTAGAAAATTTGGCCCAATTTTCGATGGCCACTTCATCGCTATTCCGACACATAATCGTCGCAAGAGAGATATTTCGAGGCCGAAAAAAACATGGTTAGCCATTATGTCGCAATTCTGACGCTTTGCCAAAGTGTCGCAATACCGACACTTTTTCCGACGTTTCCAAACAACCGTTGCTCTTCCGACATTTTCCAAACCGTCGCTCTTCCGACGTTTGTAAACTGTCGCAATTCCGACGATATGTGGTTCGACGTTTGAATGTCGCTGTTCTGACATTTGTAAACTGTTGCTCTTCGAACGTTTGTAAACTGTCGCAATTCTGACGATATGTGGTCCGACGTTTTGAACATCATTCTTCCGACGCTTATTAAAGTGTCGCAAGACCGACGCATTGCCGAAGGGTCGCAATATCGAAACTTTGCAAAAGCATCGCAAGAATGATGCTGGGAAAAAGTGTCGCAATAACGACAAACATTAAAAAAAGAAGAAGAAGAAGAAGAAGAAGAAGAAGAAGAAGAAGAAGGGAACGTCGCAAGATCGACGAAAAGGGAAAAACGTTCAAGCCGTCGGAAGACCGATGATTATAAAGTGTCGGTATACCAACGGTGGGTTAAATTTAAAAAGAAAAAGAAAAAAAGAAATAGTAATCTAGATTGGATCATGGTGGCTATTTATCTTATTGGAGTTGACACGATTATATACCAAGCATTAAAGCATGTTTTGGTTTAATTGAATTAATGGTCGAGGGTGGCCACCTCTTTAATTTACGTTCCCATACAAAGTTTCAAAGAGAATGGAGGGCCATACAAAGTTTCAATACCTCTGCTATGGGCTAATCTGATGTTATTCTTACATATGAAATGACTTGTTTACAGAGCCCTGAATTTGAAATTGGATAAATTTTGTGAATGAACTAAACTGAATAATTCACCAGATGACTCAAGCTTCTAAATTTCTGTCTTAGTTGGTCAGGTTTTTCTAAATTCGGTAACTCTAATTTTAATCTGCAAAAACTATAGTGCTGTTTGTAGACACTGGCTAACTTATATAAACATGAAATCAAATAAAAAACCTGAAGGTGAAAACATCACTTCCTGTCTGAAATTGACCCACAGAGCCTTGTTGCATTTCTTGCCTCATGATTTAACACTTTTATTTCTCGCCTTATGATTCAACACTTTTTCCTCCGACCTCATTTGGTGTGATCACCATCTCAACAACATATGTAAGTCCAACATATGGGAGAGAGCAACTATTCTGTTCTCAAGCATTAATGTTGCACTGGATCTCCAACTACTCAAATTTTCACCAACCTTTAAAGACTGCTGTAGTTCCCTAAGGATCTTGTGAGTATTGTTGAGGAAGCAACTGTGATTTATGCATCTTATTATTCTCTTGTGACTCTTTGAGAATAAGTAACAACTAGAACAGTCAAAACATGTGGTTGGCAAACTGGGATATTTTCATCTACAAATTCAGCTATAGCGACCTCCACCCTTGCTCAAAAACATCACGAGGATCAAGAATAAAACCTGGATTTTTCCGAGTCACAACTTAACAGGATTTGTAAATACTCTCCAAATGATAGCATTTGATTGATTTATGTATATTTTGCATAACTTACATTTGCTACTATTTCACATGTAGATGTGCAACTGGAATGGGAGGCTGTATTACTCCTAGGAAACCACAAATAGATTCTTAACATATATTTCATCAATGCAGGGTACCTTAAGTAGCTACAAGTTGGTAGAGACAAGTTCTGGATGTAGGTTAAGCAGGCATAATCTACAGATTCAACAATTAGGTCCTGATACAGTGACAAAGGTATCTACTTTTCACTTGGCAGGTGAAAACCAAACATAATATTTACATAGCAAGATTATTTTAAACCATCCAAGAGGCTATAGCAGGCAGCTCCATAAGTGCATTGTGACACATCCCTCTGCGCATGCTGTCTTTGATGGTAATATCAAGGTGAACAGGTAGGCATCTTCAACCTATTTTTTGCTTCATAAATATTGCAGTATAAGTTAGAAATTGAAAAAATTAACTATTTTTCTGTTTCCTCTATTGGGCTATTAATTCTTTCTTCTATAAATGCAAACATGTATGGGTATCTAGACGTGTGAAGTTGTTTGCTTGGACATACAAGTCTTTGTATAAAATGCATACAATGCAGAGTTTTTATAAGCATTTACTAAGACGTTAAGTCCTACAAGTGCACAATGCTAATATGGTATAATAAATTGTCCCTGTTGTTTTTTCACATTGATTAGTTGCTGTAATTAACTTAATTATGTTGAAATTTGGTTACCGGAGGACAGGTGGTTTATTATTTGTTTTGAAACTGAAAAATGATAAATCTATCTTGATATTTCTCATCATAAGATATGTTGCTATCCCTTGCTTGCTTAGGGAAATTTTTGTAACAGAGTCAGATACCTGGCATTGGTTGGCTCATTGAGAATAGAGACTTTCAATTGCAATGTAATTTGCTTCCTTGTGTGTAGGTTACGCAAAGAAGGAATCAACCAATCATTCGGAGCAGAGGTTACACAGTGAAAATAAACCTTGTAGCCATTCCAAGAACAAAGATCACATTATATATTGAGAAAAGTATTAGCATATAAATATAATAAATAAAAAGTACAGTTATATATACATATAACAAAAACCAACCAAACAAACATACATACATCATCATTTCACAAGTAAATAGACTCTTTCATGCACTTGCAAGGACCAACATATATCCTCATTAGTTACATCATGTCCAAGGAAGGATACACTTACAAAGGGTTAACCAGATCTTCTTCCAAAACCTGATATATGACTTAAGCTTTGGAAGTAATGAAGCACAAGGTAGAGGAACATACCTACCTCTACCTTCTCAATATATTATGTGATATTTATATGCTAATACTTGTAGCACAAGGTAGAGGAACAGAGGCCTAGTGGCCATTCTGCAGATAGAGTGCTCTGTACAAGTATGAGGTTCATCATAAACAATCTTCCGCAGAGGATCCGTGTTGGTCAAGCGAGTAGGCGGGCTACAAGTTCCTCATTTACGGATCATAAGGTATCCGAGCAGTTGCATCCTTGACCATGAAAGCTTTCAGAACTTTGAATTGAACATTCAAACAAATATGCAAAGTGGCAATGGGCTTACTAGAGCTGCTTGTGGCATTTATGGCTGCATGGTTGCGCTGGTTTCTTTTGGGTGAGAATGGTTACTACCCAACATCTCACATTTGTATGGTCCCTGCCATGCATATAACTGATGTTATGTAGTAGTAGGAGGCATGGTTGCGCTGGTTATTGTTCAGAGAGTTTGGCCATCACATGACATATCCTATGTCCATGTATGTACTTTTGTTTGGGACATGGCATAACTCTCACATGATGTGGCAACAGGGAGCTTGTTTGTATTGGGCTGAAGTGACACTCTACATGTCAATTAGTATGTTGTTGCTCCATGACTTGCATCATGATGGCGTAAGATGGCAGCAAGAATCCTTGTTGCTTTGGTTAATTTTGGGAAAGTATGGGATAAATTTCTCCCATACATTGCATGATGATGATAGAGGTTGGAAACAGGAGGCCTTACCGTGTTGGATTTTGTTGGTAGATTATGGTTATTATACTTGGTATGATGATAATTTGGTATGGCAGCAAGAGGCATTGTTGTGGTGGCTTCTTTTGAGAGAGTATGGCTCTCATATTTGGGTTGATGATGATTTGGCATGGCAGCAAGAGGCATTGATTCAATGGCTTTTATTGAGAGAGTATGGCTCTCTTACTTGGTTTAATGATGATTTGGCATGGAAGCAGAAATATTTGTTGCGGTGGTTGTTAATGGGAGAGTATGGTATGACATTTTACATGTTAATCCATATGTCTCTACTTCTTATTTTACAACAAGGCCAACAGGCCAAGGATGGAAGCATGGAGAGATATAATCTACTTCATGTAGCATGAGATGGAGAGATAGTTTATGAGTTGGGACTTTCCACTTTGGGAAGAAACTACTTCACCTTCTATATCTCATGCATAGAGGAGGATCTTGGACAACATATGGTTGTCACTTGGAGACTCATTGATGAGGAGAGGCATCTAACTTTTTAGTTGGAGACCATTCTAGACATTCTAGAGAGGCAAATTTGGAGTTAGGCATGCATAACACATTGGAGTAGATGGGGAGACCTTCCATATGAGGATTTCGTTTGGAGGGAGATGGATTGTTGTAGCATCCACTTTTGCAGTTGCTTGAGGACAAGCAACATTTTGGCTAGGAGGCCTGTAATATTCCCAATTTTCCACCAACTAATTGGAATATTAGAGTTCTTACTTTTCTTAAGTAAGTAAATAATAAGGTGGAGAGACCCATAAACCCCATAGATGAATAAAATCCACTTTTGGTGTGTGTATGTGGATAATTTAGAAGTAGATCTGCAATATGGAGGAGTGGGGAAGTTTCTTAATGAAGGAAGAGTGGAGATCATGGATCATTAATGATAAGATCATGGAGATCATGGTGCAATAAAAGTAAGATCATAGAGAACTAATGATGAAATAGTGGAGGAAGTGGTGCATCTAATGCACACATGATGGAGAGAGTGGGAATTAAATGCAAAGATGGTGGAGAACATGGAGAGACAACGCAATCTTCATGGAGGCTAGTGGCCACACACTAGTACATATGGTCAATTTTCCGACACTTTTGACGTATTATCGGAAAGTTCCACAATTTTTGTCAATTTTTTAAATCCTGCCAACAAGCATCGCTATAGCGACGTTTATGGAAATCGTTGGTATTGCGATGTTTACGAATATCTTCGGAATATCGATGTTTTGGGACACAGTGTCGGAATTGCGACGTTTCAGAGACAAGGGTCGGTATTACGACGTTTGGAGACAAGTGTCGCTATTGCGACGTTTAGAGACACATGTTGGTATTGCAACGGTATGGAGATACGTATTAGTGTTGTGACGGTTTTGGGGATAACTGTTGGTATTGCGGCATTTAGACCAAACGTCGGAATAGCGAAATATTTTGTAACATTTTGTAATGGCAGAATATTATGTAATTTTTTATTTTATTTTATTAATTTTTATAGGATTATAATAATATATTTGTTATTTTTTTATTAGGGTGGTTTAATTGACCATTATTATGTTAGCTATTACTATGTTAGCTAGGTCAAGCTAACAAAAATAATAATATATTTGTTATATTTAATTGTTATTAATTTCTCTTTAACTTATAACATGTTTAATCTTAAAAATGAATATATATATATATATATATATATATATATATTAAAAAATTATATCTTTAAATTTAATGAATGAATAAATTAGAAGTTTTATTATAACTTTTTCAAAATATAATGTCGTGTGTATTGAAGAATATTTGCCATTATTTCATTATAATATTTGTATTGTGATTACCACAAAATTTGTAGCCCAATGTGGGCCCTCCCCACCTGCATTGACATGGTGACAGATCACACTTTCAAGAGTTTCAACATGAATGTCACTCGCCTAGTGACTAACCCGCGCGTCACCTTGGAAATTCACTTCAACATGACATTTTTCCTTCAACGTTACTTTTTTTACCAGGCTAGTATAACCTCAAACATAAACATGTCATGGTTGATGGTGAATACTTTGTATCATAATGCTATTATGATGGATGTCGTTCATTGTCAAAACACCTTAATCACTTCCCCGAGGAAGCAGCCACCATGGAAACCTTGTGCAACAAGAGCATTGGCACGTAGCACAATCTCCATCGCAACTTTAAGTATAGTGAAACACCCTTAAATCATGCATAGTGTGCCTGAATAATGGTAATGTGATCTCCCTCAGTATCAGAAATATTATGCATTCCAATACTCTCATGTCATTTAATTATCATGACCATGCAAAGTTATTTAAGATCAACTTCTCTTTTAGCTAGATCATATCATTTGGTGTAGGTTGCAATTTGTGTCGTAAACTTGGTGATCTAGCTTCTCTGCGAAGGCCTCTTGACCTTAAGGAACTGACCTTCTGGCCTTTCTCTACCTTCAATAGATCTCCCTCTCTAGCCTTATTCTTGACCTTTCTATTACCCTCTCATATCTTCATGCATTTCATCCCTTCAGTTTTTTTGCAAGCTTCACATCCCAATTGCCTCTGTTCAGGCAGGTCCAGTCCAGTCGAGTGGGGTCGTGTCAGGTCGCGGTGTTAGGTCGGGTCATGTGAGGTCGAGTCGTATGAGGTTGGGTCATGTTAGGTCAGGTCTGGTCAGGTCGGGTTGTGTCAAGTTGGGTCATGTCAGGTCAAGTCATGTGAGGTCGAGTCGTGTGAGAGCACCCAAGGAAACACGTTTGGGTGGGCCGGGTCAGGTTGGGTCATGTGAGGGTGCCCAAGGAAACGTGTTCGGGTGGGTCGGGTCTGGTCGTGTCGTACTATGAGGGCACCCAAGGAAATGCTTTCGGGCGGGTCGGGTCAGTTCGGGTCAGTTTGTGTGAGAACGCCCAAGGAACGCGTCCGAGTTGGGTCGTGTTAGGTCGTGTGAGGGTGCCCAAGGAAACACATTCATGCAGGTCGGGTAGGGTTCGGTCAGGTCTTGCCATGTGAAACCACACAAGGAAACACATTTAAGCGGGTTGGGTCGAGTCGTGTCATGTGAGGGTGCCTAAGGAAACGCGTTCGGGTGGATCGGGTCAGTTCAGTTCGTGTCGTGTGAGGGCGCCCAGGAAGACGCTTTCGGGCGGGTTTGATCGGGTTGTGTCGTGTGAGGGCACCTGAGGAAACACGTTCGAGCGGGTCGAGCAGGTCAGGTTGTGTGAGGGTGCCCAAGGAAATGCATTCGATCGAGCTGGGTTGGTTCAGGTCGGGTTGGGTCGGGTCGGGTCAGTTCGGGTCGAGTCGGGTCATGTGAGGGCGCACAAGGAAACACGTTTGTTGTAGGCCGGGGTGGGTCGGGTAGGGTTGTGTGAGGGTTCCAAGGGAAATGTGTTCGAGTGGGTCAGGTCGGGTTATTTGAGGGTGCCCAAGGAAACGCGTAGGGGCGAGTCGGGTCGTGTGAGGGTGGCTATATAAAAAATACTAAGTTGTGACTGCCCGTGTGCCTTGTACTGCACGTTTGTGCGATCCTTTTTTCATTTTTTCCCTCATGCCTTCGTTTAGGCGGGTCAGGTCGTGTCGTGTGAGGGCGCGATATGAAACACATTCGGGTCAAATCGTGTGAGGAAGATCTTATAAAAAATGCTAAGTTGTGACCGCTCGTGTGCCTTGTGCATGTTCATGTGACCCATTTGTCGTTTGCTCCCTTGTCATGCTAGCTTAATCGACGTTCAGGCATGTTAGGTTAGGTCGGGTCATGTGATGGTGCCCAAGGAAATGCATTTGTTTTGGGTCAGGTCCAGTCGGGTCATGCCATGTGAGGGTGCCCAAGGAAATGCGTTTGAGTGGGTCGGGTCGTGTGAGGGCACCCAAGGAAATGCATTTGTGTGGGTCGGATTCGGTCATATGAGGGCACCTAAGGAAATGCATTCAGGCAGGTCAGGTCAGGTCGTGTCGTGTGAGGGTGCCCTAGGAAATGCATTTTGGTGGGTCGGGTCATGTGAGGGTGCCCAAAGAAACGCGTTCAGGTGGGTCGGGGCGGGTCGGGTAATTTGGTTGGATTTTGCTTGATTACAAACAATGGTAAATAACCTGCATCAATGTTTCTTTCCTTTATGAAACAACCAACATTAATAAGAGTGTGTGATAGGGAGTGTTAGCAAGTTCTAGGTGTGCTAAGGAGGGAGTGACAAGGCTAGGTATGTTAGGTACCCCTAACCCATTTAACCCCCTAAACCCTAAACCTCTAAACCCTTAACCACTAACCCCTTAAACCTACATCAATGTTGCTTTCCTTTATGAAACAACCAACATCAATGCCTTCCAAAAACAACTCAAAATAGAAGCAAACAACTATACATTCTTATCAAGTCATGCTGGGGAACTAGGTAGTTGAATATAATTTATAAAAGAAAGCACCTCTGAAATTTCAGAATGAAGTATGAACAAAATGAACCATTACTTAGACTGCATTGTAAGCGGCCAAGAAACCAAATTTATCAATGCAAGGATCTACAATCCCTTGATGTGGGTTCATGAAATGGAAATTTAGTACAATGGAGTATGTTGACATAAATTGAAGATTCCTTGATGTGAGTTCATGAAATGAAAATTTAGTACAACAAAAATCGGAATATGACAGAATTAAGGGTTTCCTTGGGCGCCCTAACACGACACAACCGACCCGCTTGAACTCATTTCCCTGGGTGCCCTCACATGACCCGACCCACCTGAATGCGTTTCCTGGGGCGCCCTGACACATTCACAAAACGTCGGAATAACGACATGGATAGAAAACGTCAGAAGCACGACATAGGCTATTGAGATCATCGGAATAATGATGATATGAAAAGGCTATTTACAAAACGTCATAATGAAATAATAAAATATTCCAACAAAAATATAATAAAATATTCCAAGCTATTAGATCTAGATCTCGGTTAATAATATTTTATATGCACCATTATCAAGGATAACTCAATATTTTGATATAAATAGGATCAGGGTTTTCCATTCATTATTTACCTTTGATCCTTTTATCATGGTCAAACTTTTATCACTTTTATTTTCTTTTTTCTTATTGAATTACCATCGAGTTCAATATTTAAACTCAACGTCCTGATCTGATCTCTCACCTAGTCTTGATATAATAAAAATATAATAAAATATTCCAAGTTGTTAGATCTATATCTTGGTTAATAATATTTTATATGCACCATTATCAAGGATAACTCAATATTTTGTTATAAATAGGATCACAATTTTCCATTTATTATTTACCTTTGATCCTTTTATCATGGTTGAACTTTGATCACTTTTATTTTCTTTTTGCTTATTGAGCTCCCATTGAGTTCAACATGTCTTGGGTTTTCTACACCATTGAGAGAGATAAACTTTGGATCTGAAGCGTTAAGGACAACCAAGAACCCATCCCATTGAGGGGGACCGGTAACATCATTCTTTGTTCCCTTCCCGAGTGTTATCATAATATAAAATTCTTTATATATCTTGTCTTATCCATTGGATAATTGGAGAAACTTTTATTTCATTTTACTGTTTAGCTGTTTTTTCTAAACATAGTTATTTTTTTTCTTTATAGGATAATTTGCATCAATGGAAGAAAACAATAGAGGTGGAAAACAAATTGAAGAGTGTGAAAGGGGTGATGGTAAAGTTTATTGCCCTTGCAAAAAATGTTGTATGAGAAATAATGTTAGAGTTTTAATAGCAATAACAACAATACATTGTAGGAAATATGGGCACATTGATGGTGGATCGACTATCGTCTCGTGATAATTAATTATCTATCTTCATTTTGATTATATAGTAAAATTTTATATTATTTTAATATTTGTTATATACGCACTAATGTTTAAAGATTGTTTTTAATTTTTAGAAAGGCACAGTTGCGACATAGGATATTGAGATCGTCGGAATAGCGACGATAAGAAAAGACCGTTTACAAAACATCAGAATGGCGACGACATGAGGCTTGTTATGGATTTAATATATTATTTCATATATTAGTGTAGTAATTTTATTTTCATATATTAAATATAATAACTTAATAAACTATCATTTTCATATATTAAATATAATACTCTTTCAATATAATGTATTGTATATTATTATTTAATAATTTAATTAAATTAATTTTTTTCATATATAATTTAATTCTGGTACATAATTTAATTAATTTGTAATATATGATTAACGTAGTTTAAATTAATTTAATCAATTGTAACTATAATTAAATTAATAATTTTTTATTAGTTTGTATCAATATTAATTTTTAATTTATGAACGATTTTTAATTAAAATAATTTAGATTATTTTTTAATTTTGGCCTATGAATTTTTTTTTAATTAATTAAACCACGGTTTAAAAAAATAATAAATATATATATATATATATTATCACAATTAATTAAATAATTAAAACTAGCCATTATTATTTGATTTTAATTTTCAAAGTCAAACTAGTCGTTATCCTAACGGCTAGTTTAGCCATTTCTACATCTATTTAATCTCAACGTCGTGATCTGATCTCACACCTAGACTTGATATAATAAAATTTAATAAAAATATAATGAAATATTCCAACAAAAATATAATAAAGTATTCCAAGTTGTTAGATCTAGATCTTGGTTAATAATATTTTATATGCACCATTATCAAGGATAACTCAATATTTTGTTATAAATAGGATCAGGGTTTTCCATTCATTATTTACCTTTGATCCTTTTATCATGGTCGAACTTTGATCACTTTTATTTTCTTTTTTCTTATTGAGCTCCCATTGAGTTCAACACATCTTGGGTTGTCTACACCATTGAGAGAGATAAACTTTGGATCTAAAACGTTGAGGACAGCCAAGAACCCATCCCATTGAGGGGTACTGGTAACATCATTCATTTTTCCCTTCCCAGGTGTTAACATAATATAAAATTCTTTGTATATCTTGTCTTGTCCATTGGATATTTGGAGAACCTTTTATTTCATTTTACTGTTTAGCTTCTTTTGCTAAACATAATTTTTTTTTTCTTTATAGGATAATTTGCATCAATGGAAGAAAACATTAGAGTGGAAAACAAATTGAAGGGGGTGAAAGGGGTGATGGTAAATTTTATTGCCCTTGCAAAAAATGTTGTATGAGAAATAATGTTAGAGTTTTAATAGCAACAACAACAATACATTGTAGGAAATATGGGCACATTAATGGTGGATCGGATGACTATCGTCCCGTGGAAATTGATTATCAATCTTCATTTTGATTATATAGTAAAATTTTATATTATTTTAATATTTTTTATATACGCACTAATGTTTAATGATTGTTTTTAATTTTTATAAAGGCATAGTTGCCCCCCAACATTTTGCAGAACCAGCTTCCACAGCTAAATAGTAGTAGATTAGATGATGTTGCACCAGTACAAGAGAATATTGTAGCAAATATTAGTATTGGAAATGATGTTGTACAAGTTGAAGAACATGAAGTGAATGATGAAGATGATTTTAATGATCCCATGGAGGTAGATGATGACAATAATGAGACAGTTCACATTAATGATGGGACAAATCAAATGCTCCAAGACTTGTATGGTGAGTTAGATGATGATGGTGGAGATAATGACGGTGTTTATGATGTACCTCTGATTGAAACGTCAAATGAAGGACTTTTTGAACACTCAAATGCAACTCTTATCTCTGCTACATTGTTGCTGGTGAACTTAAAGGTTATGAATAATTTGTCAAACAGATGCATGACATAGATCCTAAGGTATGCAATATGTATATATGATCACATATATTTAAATGTTGATTTTTTTCCCGTCTTTTAGTTGTAATAAATGTGTAAAATAATAATTCAATACTTATATATGATTAATAATCTTTACATTAACTAGTTTTTGTTGATGTTGTAGATTGTTGGTTGAATTTTTATTACCATCGCCAAATACTTTACCTCGAACATATCGATATTTACGTGATATTATGAAAGACCTTGGAATGGAATATAACACTATAGATGCATGTCTTAAATATGATATTATATATTATGGAGAACATGCGTCGAAAACAAAATGTTCGAAATGTGGTACTTGTAGATATCGAACTGATCAACTAGCAAAAAAGGTGTCTCAAAAGGTTCTTTGTCATATTCCCATAATTCCACGTTTGCATCGAATGTTCAGGTGTAAGAGCATAGCACAGTTTATGGATTACCATTCAAAGAATAGAAGTGGAGATGGTGTTCTTCGAATGCCTGCAGGTGGTTTTGCATTTAGGGAAATCGAGGAAAAATATGTAGATTTAAAAAATGAACCTCGTAATGTCAAGTGTTCTTTGGCAGTTGATGGTGTTAATCCATTCAGAGAGCTTAGGTCTACCTACACATTCTGGCCTATTTTCATTATCAACAATAACATTCCTCCTTGGATGTCAATAACGAGGGAGCACATAATGTTGACTATGATTATTCCAGGTATTTGATACATTATTTTTTCGAACGTAACATTTTCATTTCTCTCATTGTTTGCATAATATATTTTATTTATTTACTTACTTATATATACACATATCATGGTAGTAATTATGTACCATAATTTTGAACAATTAGGTAAGTACTAGGTCATAGATATGAATGTATATATTGAGCCTCTTATCGATGAACTATTAAATTTATGGCATGGCATCACTATGTATGACATCACTAAACCAATCAAGCAGAAGAGATTTCAATGTCGTGGAATTCTTGTATGGAAAATTCATGATGCCCCAGGACTAACACATTTGTGGTATGTAATATTTCATTGCACTTTAATATAATAAATAATTATCTAAATTATATATACTGTTAGTGTCAGCCTTTTCAGCCTTCCTCCAGTGATCAAGCATGCTCTTACAAAGTGATCTTAAAGTGTCAAGGTCAAATTTTGTCATTTCAGTGAGCCTTCAAGCAAAATTTGCTCACTAGGCATTAGGTCTAGGGTTTGTTTTCACTCTTTTCAAAGTTGTCCAAATGTCGGTCCATGTCACCATTAAGCTGAGTGTACCATCATTCAGAGGGTTGTCATCATCATGTCAAGTTCCATTGGGTCATTTTACAACTTGTTCCTGCTTCAGTTTTGCCTTGGTAAGTTCCATTTCCCTCTCCTAGGGTTTTGGAGGTAATTTCTCTTGGATGGTCAAATAATTAGAAAAACTTGTATCCTGATGTTCACACACCTTCCCCTATCCTTAATATACCTTATTAAACACTTCCCATCACTGAGATCCCCCAAATTCCTCATTTTTCCACAAACCCTAGTTTCTTGCCACAACTTGGCAATTTTCTAGGCTAGGCCTGTGTTTTTCCCTTTTGGACCCCTTCCCCTCACTAAATCTCTGAGATTCCACTTTCCCCTGCTTCCTAACATCCCCCCCTACTTCCCAAAATTTCCCCAAGAATTTAGAAGCCCCTTATCCCCTTCATTTTGCTTCATTTCGACAAAATCCCTTGTTTCACACATCGGGATAGGTTTCACTCAAATGATGTTTCAGAGCAATAAAAGATGAATTTTGGAGAAATGAGAGAGGTTTTTGTCCAAAACATGCCAAGGAAGAAAAAACTCCTTCACTTTTTACACAGGTATAATGGTTTTGGAGAAATGTCAAGAATACCGTTGCCTCAGGAGAATTGATGCACCTGCAGGAAGTAGTGTTGGACGATTTGATTTTTGACAGGGTAAATGAACTCCAAATTGAAAAATTCCACTTGGGTTGGAAATTATACTCCAACAGATTTCCAACGAGCTATCACACGCTCAATTTGGACACAGGGAAGGCCTCCAAAAGCCTCCTGCAAAATGAACTATGTAGCGCGCTACGCATATAAAAGTGCGCGCTACTCATTGGGCCAGAACACAAATTTTTTTTGCCATTTCTCTTCAATATCAAATTTGCTTGGTTTTTCCATGTTTTAACATCAGCAAAGGCCAAGACACATCAAGTAAGTGAAAAATTGAGTTTTGAAGCCAAATTGTGTGTTGGGCTGGCGCGCTACGCGTTGGGTGACGCCCTACGCGTATAGCGAAATTTTTCAGTGTAAAATTACACTGGCGCTACGCATTGGGTGACGCGCTACGCGTATAATCTCAGAGCCAAAAAATTTTGCTCCTTCGTCCAGATTCATGCCAAATTGCCTCCAACTTCTTGCAAGTAGGTTCTTTACGTTTGCTCAGTGAATTTTGGACATGATTATGGTGTTTTGAAAGTAGAGAAACAAATGTTTAATGTGGAGAAATGTAAACCCTATGTTTATTTCCAAATTCACTTCTTGGGGTTTTGAGGCAAATGATAGTGACTGTGTGGGGGTTTCCAAGCTTATGTTGTTGATATATATGCCTGTGTCATCTATTTGCAGTGGTGTCTCTGCTTCCACGCCCTCTCTCTGCCATTACATCACTGCTGTCATTATTATTGCCATTGTCATTTTAACACTGCTCATCATTCATGTTATGACATAGTCTCATTTTCACTTGTCCACATCCTCCATTGAAATTGTCAAACACTGCAAGGGCTATTTCTATTGACCTACACTACACTACATTCATTCCTATTCACATGTCAAATCCCCATGTAGTCAAGGAGTGGCTATTTTCCATTCAAATTCCTTGTGACAGTCCTTTTCCCATTGTGATATTTCCTATAGCACCTTGACATATATGTGACACATCTGACATTGGAGCATATACCAGACTCTTGTTTTCATCATAACCATATCAACATACTTTTCATACACATTGTGACACCATGACAGAGACCGACACATCACAACAGAGACAGTGTTTTCACTACTGAAACTACATGCACCAAGAGGATACTGAAACGAGGTGAAACACATGATCCACTCCGGATTTTGGCTGAGGCTTCGTTGGCTGGGCATGATACATGATGGAGGGTTTTCGCTACGAATTTGAGCAAATTTGGAGAAATTTTTGTCATTTTGAAAAATTTTGGTCTCAAAACAGATTTTTCAGCCATACGAGTAGCGCGTCGACGCGCTCGCTTATGATTGGGACACTTGCTGGAGGAAAAATTTATATTTTTGGGTTTTTCATGGTAATTTATGCATGCTCCAGTATGTCCAAAGCATTTCATCAAGTTCTGGATGATCAAAAGGGCAAAAAACACCATGAAAATCACCTTTCTGCCACCTTTTGCACCAGCAGGAAGTACTATTGGGAGAATGAAGTTTTGGAAGGGAAAATGAGCTCCAAATTGGAAAATTCCACTTGGGTTGGATAGCCAACATCTAGGGCTTTCCAACGAGCTATCATGAGCTCCATTTGGACTCTGGGAAGTGCCCCAAAAGTAGGCTGAAAGGCGCACTATGCATATGGCTCAGGCGCGCTACGCATATAGATTTTTGGCTGATTTTTCATTTTCCAGCTCAGGATTTCGACCAGTTGGACCAGTTTTGCTTGTGGATGTAATTTTTGAGTTATCTTGATGTAATTTTATGGTTGGCATGTAACTTGGACTCACTTTTACCTATTCTAGATGATTCACTTCTAAAAAAGTAAAAATCAAGTGAAAGAATCAGTTTCCTTCCTTTTAGAGGCAAGTTGTTTGGCTGCCTATATTCTAGCTCCTTGTTTAGAATTAGTTGGAACTGCTCCTAGAAGGAGGAATTTGACCCCTAGAGGTGTGGGAAGGGGTTAGGATGATCTATATGATGTAATTTCTCAATCATTTTCAGAGGTTGGAACAGGTTGGACTCTTGGGAAGATTTTGGCACACTATTGTACATATTTTTCATATTTTGGCTAAGGAAAGATCAGAGGTTTTGCAGCACCTGTTGGAATTCTTGTGGCTTTCAGTTCTTGATGGTGTTTTCTCTCAGTTTATTGTAAGTTATTTCATTTTTAATGTATGCCATTCCCTTCATATGCTTCTGAAACTAAATGAATGAGTAAATGAGGTTGAATCCATTGTTTCAGTGCTCTGCCTTTAAATTTGTTTAGTTTTACATGTTTTCGCCTGTTTGGAGAGGATCCATGTTCCCCCTTGCCCTCTTCAGCTCCTTTTCATTCTGATCCATCCATACACCTGATCAAAAGCATCAAGACTACTGCCTACCTCGCCCCAACTCGAAATCTACAAAGATCTGGCCTTATCTCCGGACCCAAAATTGTTTTCCCATCTTTTCAACAAAAACCCAAAAAATCAAAATCAAACTTTCCTATCTCTTTACTAGCCTAAAATCAGTACCAATTATAAGTCATCTCGCACCCTATTTCTTAATTTATCGAGATAGACCCGGAGAGAGCCCTCTCCTGTCCTCGTAGGGCTAGCTACGAGGCTGAGCATGGTTTGATGTAGCCTTGAGTTTTACCTTATTTCAGCCTAAGGTAGATTTGAGCGCTAACATAGTGGCGACCATACTGGGGAAGAACTGGTTTGTTTGTTAGTGTTATTTGATTTATAGCTATAGACGGAGCCTGAAGTCATGCCAGGTAGCCTTCGAACTGCACATTGCTCTGCGAGTGCATAGTAGATAAACGCTACTTCAGTCGATCTCCGGTCTAGCTTGTAATCGTAACACTTAACTTATAAATTTCCCCAGTACATGTATCGAGTTCAGATCTGATGGTTGATGGTGGACAACGATCAGACATAAGAAGGCTGAAATCATTCACCTGGTGACTCTAATTCAAAGTCTGGAGGACTAACTCTTTCTCTGAGAAATGGAAGGATCTTACACAAAGTTCAGGTATCCAAAGTGGAATGGTATTCAGGATCTAATCTGATTTCTTGTAAATTACTTCTTTGCTGGTCTTGAAGTTGTCCTCAAAGTTTTTCAAAATTTTTTGTATGATAAAGGTGATCAAAATCTTCACTCGACCCATTCAAAAAGTGTAAATGCTGAGTTTCCCTTTGATCCTGGTCTCCTTAATTTTCCCACATATTATGATGACTCTCTTCAGAGTGATGAGCCTAAAGAAAACAAAACTGATCCCACAGCTCTTGTACATGCCCCTACAACTTGTAAAATTCCAAATCAGTACAAACCTCTTGTTTTACCTTCTGTTCTTCATGCTTTTCCTGCAAATTATGACCTATATCTACCAAGATTTGACGGTGAAGGTAACAATGTCAACGCTGAGCAACATGTGCAGAATGTTGAGACTTTTCTGGATTTTTTCGAAGTTGATGAAGAGGATGTCAGTATTAGGCTTTTTGCTCTTTCTTTGCAAGGCCAAGTGAAGAGTTGGTTCAAAGCCCTGCCTGATGCGAGCATCTTAGATTTCCAGCAGTTCGTCACAGTTTTCCTTGACAGGTGGATGATCGGACATAATTTTTTCTTGATTGTAGAAGAGTATAATCAGCTGAAAAGATTGCCAGGGGAGACAGTACAACAATTTTCTGCCAGATTTAACCAAGTTTATTATTCGATGCCAGTTGATATAAGACCTTCTCCTAGATCTGCTCTCTTGCACTACCCGAGTGCCTTTGATCCGGAAATGGAGTTTCAGCTGAGAGAAAAGAATATTGCAACACTTCACGAAATGCAGAACAAGGCAGTGAATGTAGAGGCTCATTTGCTGATCCGGAGGGCAAGGTTGAAGGAAGAAGAAAAGAAGAATGTTTCAGAGTAGCTGACACCTTCAGAGAAAAAGCTTGATCTTTTAGTAAATGCAGTAGAAGAGATGGTGCGGAAAATGACTGCAAAAAATGAAAATGACATTCAAGAACAAGCGGCTGACCCAAAACATTTTGTTTCTGATCCCAGTTGTCATAGTGATTGTTTTATAGATCATTGTGAAGAAGAGAGAGCTGTTGATATGATGTGTATGTTTGATGATGTGTTTTATACCGATAAATTGCCTCAGTTTGATCAGTATGATGATGATTATGTTCTTCAAACAGAAGCTAATCTTACAGACGAATCAGCAGCTGGTTTGTGCGAGGAGGAAGTTCACTTTCAGCAGCTTGAGTACAGTGATCAACCGATGCATATCAGCTATGACAATGATGAGGAAAGTGCAGCAAATTTTGAAGTAAGTGAAGGATCTTTGCCTTTTTGTTTTGATTCATTTCAGTTCATCAGAGACAACTACCATGCAATCAGAAATCAAATGTCAACAAGCCTTGATCTGGACCATCTTGAGGGTAATGAAAACCTTGTTCAAGATTTCTCATATTCAGATTTGCAATCCCCGAGTGCCATTGATTGTCAAGTTGCAGATGAGGACATGGAAGCTGGTACATGTGATCAAATGATACAAGGTGACTCCGTACCATTTTGTTTTGAATCATTTCAGTTTTTGAAGGGTAAATTGCATAGTAAATCTTCAGATGAGCAGCTTGTAGCATCAGATTTGCAGCCATCCAATGCAATTGAAGGTCAGATTACAGATGAAGGTGTGGAAGATGAAATAAATGATTTGACGATGCAGGAAAATTCTATACCCTTTTGTTTCGAATCATTTCAGTTTATAAGGCAGAATATTCGTAAAATCTCTCAAGAAAAAGATGAAAATCCGGTAGGATGTCAGGCATTTTCAAGGGATACAGTGCAGCAGTCTTCTCAAGTTTTTGATGATCCTATTGCTCGTGTGTTGGATGATGTTTGCTGTAAAAGTTTTCCTTCATTAGCTAACCATGTGCTGGAAAATAATGTTGATGATAATATTGTTCAAAGGTCACCTTCATTCTCTTGTTTAACAGATTTTTCATTACAAAGCCCTCATCAAGGTTTGCAGTCATATTAGGAGATTGATAAAGGAGGCTTTTGTTCAGTTTGGAATCAACAACAGAGTTTGGTTATTCATGAATTTCAGGATCCTTTTGACAGCTTGCTGCAATTACCAAAGAAAAGCACCGCAGATGTGAGGAAAAATTTAAGATCAAGATATGGATATTATCTGGACCAGAGCTATGTTTATGAAGATCCTTTCGCAGTATTCTTGCAGTCATCCAATCAATTTGTGCTTTGCAAGTTTATCATCAGTCCACTTGGTTCAAAGTTTCCATGGGAGTTGCCTTTCAGTAGTTATTTCTCGTTGTTCATAAGTAAGCATGTGGGAAGAAATCAAACAGTAGCTAGGATGCTTACATGGTTGCATTGGTTATTTCATTTCACTTGATTAGGTGATGAATGAAACTGTTAGAGTAGGTTGTATTGAATAAGCTTCATATTGAGCATATTTCCAGTTTGTCGGTTGTGTTTAAGTATCGAGTTAGTTTTTAGTTGAGTGAGAGTCAATTTGTATCGTCAAGTCATCAGTTTTCAGTCATGCATTTCAGTTTGAGTTTTTGATTCCATTGCCCAATGGATAAGGCACTGGTCTGCTCTCCCAAAGATCTGCCGTTCTTGGCACCTCCAAGGAGCTACCATCCCCATTGGAGCCAATGTTAGTGTCAGCCTTTGCAGCCTTCCTCCAGTGATCAAACATGCTCTTACAAAGTGATCTTAAAGTTTCAAGGTCAAATTTTGTCATTTCAGTGAGCCTTCAAGCAAAATTTGCTCACTAGGCATTAGGTTTAGGGTTTGTTTTCACTCTTTTCAAAGTTGTCCAAATGTCGGTCCATGTCACCATTCATCTGAGTGTACCATCATTCAGAGGGTTGTCATCATCATGTCAAGTTCCATTGGGTCATTTTACAGCTTGTTCATGCTTCAGTTGTGCCTTGGTAAGGTCCATTTCCCTCTCCTAGGGTTTTGGAGGTAATTTCTCTTGGATGGTCAAATAATTGGAAAAACTTGTATCCTGATGTTCACACACCTTCCCCTATCCTTAATATACCTTATTAAACACTTCCCATCACTGAGATCCCCAAAATTCCTCATTTTTCCACAAACCCTAGTTTCTTGCCACAACTTGGCAATTTTCTAGGCTAGGCCTGTGTTTTGCCCTTTTGGACCCCTTCCCCTCACTCAATCTCTGAGATTCCACTTTCCCCTGCTTCCTAACATACCCCCCTACTTCCAAAATTTTCCCCAAGAATTTAGAAGCCCCTTATCCCCTTCATTTCGCTTCATTTCGACAAAATCCCTTGTTTCACACATCGGGATAGGTTTCACTCAAATGATGTTTCAGAGCAATAAAAGATGAATTTTGGAAACTTTATAGAGTTTTTTGTCCACAACATGCCAAGGAAGAAAAACCTCCTTCACTTTTTACACAGGTATAATGGTTTTGGAGAAATGTCAAGAATACCGTTGCCTCAGGAGAATTGATGCACCTGCAGGAAGTAGTGTTGGGATATTTTATTTTTGACAGGGTAAATGAACTCCAAATTGCAAAATTCCACTTGGGTTGGAATGTATACTCCAACTGCTTTCCAACGAGCTATCACACACTCAATTTGGACACCGGGAAGGCCTCCAAAAGCCTCCTGCAAAATGCACTATGTAGCGCGCTACGCATATAAAAGTGCGCGCTACTCATTGGGCCAGAACACAATTTTTTTTTGCCATTTCTCTTCAATATCAAATTTGCTTGGTTTTTCCAATTTTTAACATCAGCAAAGGCCAAGACACATCAAGGAAGTGAAAAAATGAGTTTTGAAGCCAAATTGTGTGTTGGGCTGGCGCGCTACGCGTTGGGTGACGCGCTACGCTTATAACGAAAATTTTCAGTGTAAAATTACACTGGCGCTACGCGTTGGGTGACGCGCTACACGTATAATCTCAGAGCCAACAAATTTTCAATGAAAAAGAAGAAACTGGATTAAAACCATGAAGAATGACACCTCGCTTGTGGAAGCTGGAATATAACAGAATTAATAATCGTCACGCTGGTACGTAATTTGTCTATATATATATAGATATTAATTTTTTATGTAATTTTTGGAATTTTTGTTTTATTCAATGAATTTATTTTATTGTATTTGATCATTATTGTTCTGATTTATTTTATTCTTTGATATCAATGTTGTCCATCGTGAAGGTACTAATATTGTACTTCCACCTGGAATGAAATGTTATCCTTCTTAATTCGTGAGGTTTCCCTACTATGAGGACCTAAAAATAGATCATTTGTTTGATACAATGCATATCGGGAAGAATGTGACAGAAACGTGATTGTGAATCATAGATGGTGCACATGATAGAGATAAAATTGACAAAATTTGTGCTGACATTGAGAAATTGACTCATGCAATGAAAAGTGTGATCGACCGATCAAATAACAATGGAGGTCGAAATTATAATAATATTCCATGGTTATTAACAGAACAACAAATAAATGATGTAAAAGAGGTCGTTAGAAGAATTAAATTTCCAACAGGTTTTTCTTCAAACATAAATAATATCTTAACGAAGAAAGGTGACTTCAGTGGGGTGAAAACACATGATTGGCATACCTTTGTTACGGTAATTTTTTTGGTGTACATTTTTGTATATTTTTGCTTGAATACATCTTTTAAATTTTCCTTTTTTCTGTTTAATTTGGAAACCAATAACAATTCATTTTTTTATTGTTATAGTATGTTCTACTTGTATCTCTCCCAAACGACTTCGACAACAATGTCAAACAATTTATATATGGTCTTAGTAAATACATGAGGTAATTAGTTTTGATTTATACATAAAATCTTGCTACAATTTATTTTTGTACTTAATGACATGATGTGTTAATTTAGTTGTAATGTAATATATATTATGGTTCATTGAAAGAGCCTTACGTAATGATTTGCAGATGGTTCTCATTGAAAGAAATCCATCAAGATGAAATAAAGTATTGGAAGAGATAAATTCCTCGGCTAATGTGTGAAATGAAAAAGTATCTACCTCCAACATTTTTCAATGCACAAGAACACTACTTGATGCACGAATTTGAGGAGATTGAAATGTGTGGACCAGTACACAAAAGGTCAATGTGGATGGTGGAGAGGCACTTGAAATCCTTGAAGGCCTTGGTTAGACAAAGAGCACGACCTGAGGGTTATTTGGTGGAGGGATATGTGGTATATGAATCCATGGTGTATATTAGTCAGTATCTTCCTATATTATCTGAGCTAGCTATGGATGTTGTGGATTGAATTTGGGATGTGAACTCCATCAAAAAATTTGAAGGGGAGCACCCGTTGGGAAAAGGTAGAATGAAGAAAGTGAGAGGTAAAAGATTTATTATATATAATACATATCATGTTTCATTTTTTTACATCATGTATATGATCATATTCATTTAAGTATTATTCTTTCATTGTTTATTAATTAATATAATTTACCATGGTTATAAGTTATATTTAATATTGGTGAATTATTATTTTTTTATTCAGGTGCTCAAGATTACGGGGCACTACTTTTATACATTGCAAACAATCTTGAGTGGATGAGTGTGTTAGCGCTCAAATCTACCTCAGGCTGAAATGAGGTAAAACTCAAGGCTACATCAAACCACGCTTAGCCTCGTAGCTAGCCCTACGAGGACAGGAGAGGGCTCTCTCTGTCAATCTCGATAAAATGAGCAATAGGGTGCGAGATGACTTTAAAAAAGGAACTGATTTTAGGCTAGTAAAGAGATAAGTATGTTTGATTTTTGATTTTTGGGTTTTTCGCTGGAGGAATGGGGAAAACAAATTTTGGGTCCGGGGATAAGGTCAGACCTTTGCAGATTTCGAGTTGGGGCGAGGTAGGTGATTGTCTTGATGCTTTTGATTTGGATATATGGACAAATTAGACCGACGAGGAGCTGAAGAGGGCAAAGAAGAACTTGGATCCTCTCCAAACAGTCGAAAACATATAGAACTAAATGAATTTAAAGGCAGAGCACGGTAAACAATGGATTCAACCTCATCTACTCATTCAATTTAGTTCAGAAGCATATGAAAGGGATGGTATACATTAAACATGAAGAAATTACAGTAAACAGAGATAAAACACCATCAAGAACAAAACACCACAAGGATCCCAACAAGTGCCGCAAAACCTCTGATCTTTCCTTAGCCAAAATATGAAAAATATGTACAATGGTGCCAAAAGTCTCCCAAGAGTCCAACCTCTCCAACCTCTGAAAATGATTGAGAAATTACATCATATAGATCATCCTAACCCCTTCCCACACCTCTAGGGGTCGAATTCCTCCTTCTAGGAGCAGTTCCAACTAATTCTAAACAAAGAACTAGAAAATATGCATCTAAACAACTTGCCTCTAAAAGGGAGGAAACTAATTCATTTACTTGATTTTCACTTTTTTGAGAGTGAATCTTCTAGAATAGGTAAAAATAAGCCAAATTTACATGCCAACCATCAATTTACATCATGAAAACCCAAAAATTTCATCCACAAGCAAAACTGGTCCAAACTGGCCGAAAATCTGAGCTGGAAGTTGAAAATTCAGCCAAAAATTTAAGTGGGTCGCACCCCTGAGCCAAGTGGGTCGCATGCCTTTCAGCCCGATTTTGAAGTACTTCCCGGGATCCAAATTGAGCTCATGATAGCTCGTTGGAAAGCCCTGGATGTTGGCTATCCAACCCAAGTGGAATTTACCAATTTGGAGCTCATTTGACACTCCAAAACCTCATTCTCCCAGAAGTACTTCCTGCTGGTGCAAAAGGTGGCAGCAAGGTGGTTTTCATGGTGTTTTTGAGCTTTTTGACCATCCAGAATCTGATGAAATGTTTCGGAAATGCCTGAGGATGCATAACTTATCATGAAAAATCCAAAAATGCAAAGATTTCCTTCAGCAAGTGTCCCAAAAAAAAGTGAGCATATGAGTGCGAGACCTGCTTAACTGAAAAACCTGTTTTTGAGACCAAAAATTTCAAAATGACAAAAATTTCTCCAAATTTGCTCAAATTCGGAGCGAAGACCCTCCATCATGTATCATGCCCAGCCAACGAAGCCTCAGCCAAAATCCGGAGTGGATCAGGCCTTTTCCGCCGTTTTAGTGCTCTCCTGGTGCATGCAGCTCCTGTGGTGAAAACACTGCCCTTGTATGATGTGTTGTTGTCAGTCATGGTGTAGCAATGTGTATGTTCAACCTGTTGAAAATGAGAAATGGGACCTTGATGTCTTTGTCTCCAATCGCCAAATGCGTGCCAAAGGGGAATGAGGGATTTGAGAACCCATACAAGTGAGATAGGAGTGGGATATGGTGATGGGGGGGTAGTTTCTAAGGACATGAGTGAAATGAAATGGCGACATATCAGTGAGTCAAGTGGAATCAAGGACAAAGAAACAACCTTTGAGTGTTATGGAGATTAGGCTTGTGTCAATGGAGGAATGTAGTAGTAAGTAGTAGGGTTTGGGATTTCACATGGGAACCAAAAGTAAAGGGATATGAGGATAATGAAAATGGGGAAGGGACGACGATATGATCACATGGTAGTGAAAACAGTGGTAGAATGAGTGTGAGGGCAGTGAGACTTTGACAATATATGCAGAGGTATATATATCAACCATACAAGGTGTGAAAATCTTCACAAAACCATCCATATGTATTTAAAACCCTAAGGAATAAATCTGCCATGAATATAGGGTTTCACCTCTCCATTCAAATAAATTAATTTCCCCACTTCAAGACACCACAACCATATTTAAAATCTACTGAGCAATGATTTAAAACCTGTTTGGAAGCAGCTGGAGTTGATTCGAATCGAAACTGGGCGCAAAACACAATTTTCTGAGTGCTGATTTAAGTGGGTCGCACCCCCCAAGTGGGTCTCACCCGTTCAATTTTACACTGGCTGAAACACTCAAGTGGGTCGCACCCCTCAAGTGGGTCGCACACACTTTATCACATAGTGCATTTTGCAGGAGGATTTTGGAGGCCTTCCCGGTGTCCAAATCGGGCGTGTGATAGATTGTTGGAAATCTCTTGGAGTATACTTTCCAACACAAGTGGATATATGCAATTTGGATTTCATTTACCCTGTCAAAAATCAAATCTCCCAACACTAGTCAAAATGAGCAGAATGAGGCTGCCTCAAGGCAGAGCGCTGTTGCAGTCAAATTTTGAAGGTCTTCCTCAACTCCAAATTGAGCTCATGATAGCTCATTGGAAATATATTTTTGTTTAGTTATCATTTGACTCATCATGCAAGTTATTTGGCTAACCATGCTAGGATAAATCTTGATTTTCCCAAGGTCACTTCAGAGGTGCATTCAATTCTCCTAAGGCAACGGTATTTTTGACATTTCTCCAAAACCATTATACCTGTGTAAAAAGTGAAAGAGGTTTTTCTTCCTTGGGATGTTGTGGACAAAAACCTCTCTCAGTTTTCCGAAATTCATCTTCTATTTCTCTGAAACATCTTTTGAGTGAAACCGATCCCGATGTGTGGAACAAGGGATTTTGTCGAAATGAATCGAAATGAAGGGGATAGGGGGCTTCTAAATTCTTGGGGAAATTTTGGGAAGTAGGGAGAGATTTTAGGAAGTAGGGGAAAGTGGAATCGCAGAGATTGAGTGAGGGGAAGGGGTCCAAAAGGGCAAAACACAGGCCTAACCTAGAAAATTGCCAAGTTGTGGCAAGAAACTAGGGTTTGTGCAAAAATGAGGAATTTGAGGGATCTCAGTGATGGGAAGAGTTTAATAAGGTATATTAAGGATAGGGGAAGGTGTGTGAACATCAGGATACAAGTTTTTCTGATGATTTGACCGTCCAAGAGAAATTACCTCCAAAACCCTAGGAGAGGGAAATGGACCTTACCAAGGCACAACTGAAGCATGAACAAGATGTAAAATGACCCAATGGAACTTGACATGATGATGAAAACCCTCTGAATTATGGTACACTCAGCTGAATGGTGACATGGACCGACACTTGGACAACTTTGGAAGGGGTGAAAACAAACCCTAGACCTAATGCCTAGTGACCAAATTTTGCTTGAAGACTCTTTGAAATGACAAAATTTGACCTTGACACCTTAAAATCACTTTGTAAGAGCATGTTTGATCACTGAAGGAAAGCTGCAAAAGCTGACTCTAACATTGGCTCCAATGGGGATGGTAGCTCCTTGGAGGTGCCAAGAACGGCAGATCTTTGGGAGAGCAGACCAGTGCCTTATCCATTGGGCAATGGAATAAAAACTCAAACTGAAATGCATGACTGAAAACTGATGACTTGACGACACAAATTGAATCTCACTCAACTAAAAACTAACTCGATACTTAAACACAACCGAAAAACTGGAAATATGCTCAAAGTAGAGCTTATTCAATACAACCTACTCTAATTGTGCTTTACACCACCCGATCAAGTGTAATGGAACAGCCAATGCAACCATGTAAGCATGCTGGCTGCTGTTTGATTTCTTCCCAAATGCTTGCTTATGAACAACGAGAAACAACTACTGAAAGGCAACTCCCATGGAAACTTTGACCCAAGTGGACTGCTGATAAACTTGCAAAGCATAAATTGACTGGATGACTGCAAGAATACTGCGAATGGATCTTCATAAACATAGCTCTGGTCCAGATAATCTCCATACCTTGATCTTAAACTTTTCCTCACATCTGCGGTGCTTTTCTTTGGTGATTGCAGCAAGCTATCAAAAGGATCCTGAAATTCATGAAAAATCAAACTCTGTTGCTGATTCCAGACAGAACAAAAGTCTCCTTCATCAATCTCCTCATATGAATGGAAATCTTGACATGTGCTATGCAATGAACAATCTGTTAAACAAGACAATGAAGGTGACCTTTGAATAATATCATCATCAACATTCTTTTCGGGCACATGGTTAGCTAATGGAGCAGAATTTTTATAACAAACATCATCCAACACACGAGCAATAGGATCATCAAAAACTTGAGAAGACTGCTGCACTATATCCCTTGAAACTGTATGACATCCTACTGGCTGTTCATCTTTTCCTTGAGACATATTACGAATATTCTGCCTTATAAACTGAAATGATTCGAAACAAAAGGGTATAGAATTTTCCTGCATCATCAAATCATGTATTTCATCTTCCACACCTTCATCTGTAATCTGACCTTCAATTGCATTGGATAGCTGCAAATCTGATGCTACAAGCTGCTCATCTGAAGATTTACTATGCAATTTATCTTTCAAAAGCTGAAATGATTCAAAACAGAAAGGTACGGAGTCACCTTGAATCATTAAATCATGTGTGCCCACTTCCAAGTCTTCAGCTGCAACTTGAAAATCAATGACTTTTGGGGGCTGCAAGTCTGAATATGAGAAGTTTTCGTTGCCCTCAAGACGATCCAGATCAAGACTTGTTGACGTTTGATTTCGGATTGCATGGAAGTTATCTCTAATGAACTGAAACGAATCAAAACAAAAAGGCAAAGATCCTTCACTTACATCAAAATTTTCTGCACTTTCCTCATCATTGCCATAGCTGATATGCATCAGTTGATCACTGTACTCGAGCTGTTGAAAGTGAACTTCCCCCTCGCACAAACTAGCTACTGATTTGTCTGCAAGATTAGCTTCTGTTTGGAGAACATAATCATCATCATACTGATCAAACTGAGGCAATTCATCAGTATAAAACACATCATCAAACATACACATCATATCAACAGCTCTCTCTTCTTCACAATGATCTATAAAACAATCGGTATGACAACTAGGATCAGGAACAAAATGTTTTGGGTCAGCCACTTGTTCTTGAATGTCATTTTCATTTTTTGCAGTCATCTTCCGCACCATCTCTTCTACTGCGTTTACGAAAAGATCAAGCTTTTCCTCTGAAAGTGTCAGCTGCTCTGAAACATTCTTCTTTTCTTCTTCCTTCAACCTTGCCCTCAAGATCAGCAAATGAGCCTCTACATTCACTGCCTTGTTCTGCATCTCGTGAATTGTTGCAATATTCTTTTCTCTCAGCTGAAACTCCATTTCCGGATCAAAGGCACCCGGGTAGTGCAAGAGAGCAGATCTAGGAGAAGGTCTTATATCAACAGGCATCGAATAATAAACTTGGTTAAATCTGGCAGAAAATTGTTGTACTGTCTCCCCTGGCAGTCTTTTCAGCTGATTATACTCCTCTATAATCAACAAAAAGTTCTGTCCGATCATCCACCTGTCAAGGAAAACTTTGACAAACTTCTGGAAATCTGAAATGCTCGCATCAGGCAGGGCTTTAAACCAACTCTTCACTTGGCCTTGCAAAGAAAGAGAAAAAAGCCTAATACTAACATCTTCATCATCAACTTCAAAAAGATCTAGAAAAGTCTCAACATTCTGCACATGTTGCTCAGCGTTGACATTGTTACATTCACCATCAAATCTCGGTAGATATAGGTCATAATTTGCAGGAAAATCATGAAGAACAGAAGGTAAAACAAGAGGTTTGTACCGATCTGGAATTTTACAAGATGTAGGGGTATGTACAAGAGCTACGTAATCAGCTTGATTTTCTTGCTCATCACTCTGAAGAAAGTCATCATAATATGTGGGAAAAGTAAGGAGACCAGGATCAAAGGGAAACTCAACATTTGCTCTTTTTGAATGGGTCGAGTGAAGAATTTGATCACCTTTCTCATACAACAAATTTTGAAAAACTTTCAGGACAACTTCAAGACCAACAAAGAAGTAATTTACAAGAAAGCAGATTAGATCCTGAATACCATTCCACTTTAGATACCTGAACTTTGTGTAAGATCCTTCCATTTTCTCAAAGAAAGAGTCAGTCGTCCAGACTTTGAATTGGAGTCACCAGGTGAATGATTTCAGCCTTCTTATGTCTGATCGTTGTCCACCATCAACCATCAGATCTGAACTCGATACATGTACTGGGGTAATTTACAAGTTAAATGCTACGATTACAAGTTAAACCGGAGATCGACTGAAGCAGCGTTTATCTACTTCGCTGATGCATAGCAACAGCGTTGCGAAGGCTACCTGGCGTGACTTCAGACTCCGTCTATAACAAGCAAACGTTCTGAGTTTCTCCCCAGTATGGTCGCCACTATGTTAGCACTCAAATCTACCTCAGGCTGAAATGAGGTAAAACTCAAGGCTACATCAAACCACGCTTAGCCTCGTAGCTAGCCCTACGAGGACAGGAGAGGGCTCTCTCTGTCAATCTGGATAAAATGAGCAATAGGGTGCGAGATGAATTTAAAAAAGGAACTGATTTTAGGCTAGTAAAGAGATAAGTATGTTTGATTTTTGATTTTTGGGTTTTTCGCTGGAGGAATGGGGAAAACAAATTTTGGGTCCGGGGATAAGGTCAGACCTTTGCAGATTTCGAGTTGGGGCGAGGTAGGTGATTGTCTTGATGCTTTTGATTTGGATATACGGACAGATTAGACCGACGAGGAGCTGAAGAGGGCAAAGAAGAACTTGGATCCTCTCCAAACAGTAAAAAACATATAGAACTAAATGAATTCAAAGGCAGAGCACGGTAAACGATGGATTCAACCTCATCTACTCATTCAATTTAGTTCAGAAGCATATGAAAGGAATGGCATACATTAAACATGAAGAACTTACAGTAAACAGAGATAAAACACCATCAAGAACAAAACACCACAAGGATCCCAACAAGTGCCGCAAAACCTCTGATCTTTCCTTAGCCAAAATATGAAAAATATGTACAATGGTGCCAAAAGTTTCCCAAGAGTCCAACCTCTCCAACCCCTGAAAATGATTGAGAAATTACATCATATAGACCATCCTAACCCCTTCCCACACCTCTAGGGGTCGAATTCCTCCTTCTAGGAGCAGTTCCAACTAATTCTAAACAAAGAACTAGAAAATAGGCATCTAAACAACTTGCCTCTAAAAGGGAGGAAACTGATTCTTACATCTGATTTTTACTTTTTTAGGAGTGAATCATCTAGAAGAGGTAAAAGTGAGTCAAAGTTACATGCCAACCATCAATTTACATCATGATAACTCAAAAATTTCATCCACAAGCAAAACTGGTTCAACTGGCCGAAATTCTGAGCTAGAAGGTGAAAAATTGACCAAAAATCCATATGCGTAGCGCGCCTGAGCCATATGCATAGCTCGTCGTTCAGCCTGATTTTGGGGCACTTCCTGGCATCCAAATTGAGCTCATGATAGCTCGTTGGAAATCCCTGGATGTTGGCTATCCAACCCAAGTGGAATTTCCCAATTTGGAGCTCATTTGACCCTCCAAAACCTCATTCTCCCAGAAGTACTTCCTGCTGGTGCAAAAGGTGGCAGCAAGGTGGTTTTCATGGTGTTTTTGAGCTTTTTGACCATCCAGAATCTGATGAAATGCTTCGGAAATGCCTGAGGATTCATAACTTATCATGACAAATCCAAAAATGCAAATATTTCCTTCAGCAAGTGTCCCAAAAAAAAGTGAGCATATGAGTGCGAGACCCGCTTAACTGAAAAACCTGTTTTTGAGACCAAAAATTTCAAAATGACAAAAATTTCTCCGAATTTGCTCAAATTCGGAGCGAAGACCCTCCATCATGTATCATGCCCAGCCAACGAAGCCTCAGCCAAAATCCGGAGTGGATCAGGCCTTTTCCACCGTTTTAGTGCTCTCCTGGTGCATGCAGCTCCTGTGGTGAAAACACTGTCTCGGTTGTATGATGTGTTGTTGTCAGTCATGGTGTTGCAATGTGTATGTTCAGCTTGTTGAAAATGAGAAATGGGACCTTGGTGTCTTTGTCTCCAATTGCCAAATGCGTGCCAAAGGGGAATGAGGGATTGAGAACCCCTATAAGTGAGATAGGAATGGGATATGGTGATGGGGGGTAGTTTCTAAGGACATGAGTGAAATGAAATGGCGACATATCAGTGAGTCAAGTGGAATCAAGGACAAAGAAACAGCCTTTGAATGTTATGGAGATTAGGCTTGTGTCAATGGAGGAATGTAGTGGTAAGTAATAGGGTTTGGGATTTCACATGGGAACCAAAAGTATAAAGGGATATGAGGATAATGAATATGGGGAAGGGACGACGATATGATCACATGGTAGTGACAGCAGTGGTAGAATGAGTGTGAGGGCAGTGAGACCTTGAAAATAAATGCAGAGGTATATATATCATCCATACAAGGTGGGAAAATCTTCACAAAACCATCAATATGTATTTAAAACCCTAAGGAATAAATCCGCCATGAATATAGGGTTTCACCTCTCCATTCAAATAAATTAATTTCCCCACTTCAAGACACCACAACCATATTTAAAATCTACTGAGCAATGATTTAAAACCTGTTTGGAAGCAGCTGGAGTTGATTCGAATCAAAACTGGGCGCAAAACACAATTTTCTGAGTGCTGATTTAAGTGGGTAGCGTGCTGGTTTAAGTGGGTCGCACCCCCCAAGTGGGTCTCACCCGTTCAATTTTACACTGGCTGAAACGCTCAAGTGGGTCGCACCCCTCAAGTGGGTCGCACGCACTTTATCACATAGTGCATTTTGCAGGAGGATTTTGGAGGCCTTCCCGGTGTCCAAATCGGGCGTGTGATAGCTCGTTGGAAATCTCTTGGAGTCTACTTTCCAACACAAGTGGAATTATGCAATTTGGATTTCATTTACCCTGTCAAAAATCAAATCTCCCAACACTAGTCAAAATGAGCAGAATGAGGCTGCCTCAAGGCAGAGCGCTGTTGCAGTCAACTTTTGAAGGTCTTCCTCAACTCCAAATTGAGCTCATGATAGCTCATTGGAAATTTATTTCTGTCTAGTTATCATTTGACTCATCATGCAAGTCATTTGGCCAACCATGCTAGGATAAATCTTGATTTTCCCAAGGTCACTTCAGAGGTGCATTCAATTCTCCTGAGGCAACGATATTTTTGACATTTCTCTAAAACCATGATACCTGTGTAAAAAGTGAAAGAGGTTTTTCTTCCTTGGGATGTTGTGGACAAAAACCTCTCTCATTTTTCCAAAATTCATCTTTGATTGCTCTAAAACATCTTTTGAGTGAAACTTATCCCGATGTGTGAAACAAGGGATTTTGTCGAAATGAAGCGAAATGAAGGGGATAAGGGGCTTCTAAATTCTTGGGGAAATTTTGGGAAGTAGGGAGGGATTTTAGGAAGCAGGGGAAAGTGGAATCACAGAGATTGAGTGAGGGGAAGGGGTCCAAAAGGGAAAAACACAGGCCTAGCCTAGAAAATTGCCAAGTTGTGGCAAGAAACTAGGGTTTGTGCAAAAATGAGGAATTTGAGGGATATCAGTGATGGGAAGTGTTTAATAAGGTATATTAAGGATAGGGGAAGGTGTGTGAACATCAGGATACAAGTTTTTCCGATGATTTGACCGTCCAAGAGAAATTACCTCCAAAACCCTAGGAGAGGGAAATGGACCTTACCAAGGCACAACTGAAGCATGAACAAGATGTAAAATGACCCAATGGAACTTGACATGATGATGAAAACCCTCTGAATGATGGTACACTCAGCTGAATGGTGACATGGACTGACACTTGGACAACTTTTGGAAGGAGTGAAAACAAACCCTAGACCTAATGCCTAGTGACCAAATTTTGTTTGAAGACTCTTTGAAATGACAAAATTTGACCTTGACACCTTAGAATCACTTTGTAAGAGCATGTTTGATCACTGAAGGAAAGCTACAAAGGCTGACTCTAACAGAGTGAATGGATTGAAATATGTAAATAACGTAATGACAGTAGGTTATCATGGCAACTACTATCTGAATTGGTTATAGAAGCTTATCGTAGCGGAGATGGAAATTTTACGGATAGGGAAATTGATTTGGCATATGGTTTGAAAGATAGAAAGGTAAGAAATTAATTCACCTATTTTATTCAGTACTTATTTTATTTATATTTATAATGTGACAACACGTTTTATTTTCCAGATAATTTTCAAGCTGTGTAAATTATATGATTAATTATTAATTGAGAGTGCATCTTTTTCATGTTTGGCATATTGCAGTTGAAACACCACAAGGCTATGTGGTGAAATGGTCATAAATTTTGCATTAAACAGTTGGATGATAACAGGAAAACTTCTGATAGTGGGATAGCTACAATATTCTAGGTCACTAATGTTTCCTCCAGGGGTGATAGACATCCTCGAGAATCTGAAAATAGATATTATGGGTTTTTAGATGATATAGTTGAGTGTGACTTTAATTCCTTCAAATTCGTTTTGTTCAACGTCAAATGGTATAGGCTACAAATGAATGTACATGATGATGAAAGAACTCTTATTCAACATAACAATGGATTTCCAATGGTTAAAACATCGCAGTTTGAAGCAGGAAAATATCGTTATGTTTTTCCATGCCAGTGTGAACAAGTCTTTTACTTAGAGGTTCTATGTGAGAACTGATGGTCATTTTCTATTAGATATTATCCAAGAGGAAGGCTAGTAGAGTACACTATAGAGGAAGAAGATGATATTGATCAAGAAGAAGATGATGCAGTGGAAGATGAGCAAGAAGATGCATTGACAGACAAAGATATAGAAAATGAACCAGGCGTAGGATACGATGCAACAATTATTGATGATGATGTTGATGAGGATATTCTTGAAAATTACATAATTGATGATGATGATGACATGGTCGATCGTTTCAACACCATTTCTGAATCATATTTTGGTATAGATGTCGATTAGTTGGATGAAGATCAAGAAGATATAGAAGAAGAATATTGATACAAATGTTGTGTTCGAGGATGAGCTGGTATGTTATAACTTTATATTTTAATATGTAGGAAGTATTGTCTTTAAATAATTTACTAATTGTGTGGGTTTATTACATGTTGTTTATTATGTAAAACCAACAAATAATGGCCATACTAGTGTACAGGCTAAACTAAAATTATGTATTTATACAAACACATAAAAATTTGTTTACGACCTTAATTAATTTTTGGTTTTTTCATATTCTCTTTCATAGATTGGGTATCGGGAAAATGAGAGTGATGTGAGGGGGATGGGAGGGGCCATATGAGCTTCCACATTCACGTGGTTGGTCATGTTCAGTAGAGAATAAATTATTCTTGAAACCAAGAGAATTTCATTCATATTTATTTGCATTATCATAAATGTCATCATTGTTCTCAAATTATTGCTACACCAAAATTGTTGAAACTGTTAGAAAACATTAGGTCACTTATGAAATGATATTACCCTGCACCATTATCTTTATAAGCCGAGAGTGACCTGTGAATGGGGCCAAAATTGATTATATGTTTCTCAAAAGGGCCTTCAGTAAAAAATTAATTGATATATTCCATTGTAATTCACTATTAATTCCTTCCAATATCAATAGATTGACATTCTTCCACCTTTGATTTAAAATAATGGTGGTTAATGGGTGAGAAGCTCAAGACAAAATATGAATGCTTCCGCCTTGTAATATTTCTATGAATCTTTCTCAAGGAATACCTTACCGCAAGAAAACCCTCAACATTTCGTCACATTGTGTAGGTATGATACCCATTGTAGATTCACTAGCGTAAATTACAACCCTTAAACTGGCAGACATCAACTTGCTACCAATCCCCATACCTTGATAAAAATCCCTATCATTAATAGGAACTGAGTATTAAAAAGGTTGTTTGATGTCACAACATCAAGAATAAACCATTTAATTGATTGAAACAAGTTAGAGTCAATTAGTGCCAATTGAAAATGGGGAACTAAAATGTTATTTACATTGTAATGGACTGGCATAAATCTTATACTTGTGACCTATTATTTCCAACTATGAATATTTACCAAATATTGGGACCTATTAGTTCCAACTACAAAGACTTAACATTAAACCAAATGACTAAGTTATACCTGTAGCATATAAGAAAGGCAACTTACCTCAAAGATCAATCTCCATACCTATTAAATAAAGCTCAAAATACTCAACCCCTGAAAAATTTTGGGCAATGATCTGGAGACTAGCCCTAAAAAATTGGCTTATATCTCATGGTCACAGGCACAAAATTGAGTAAAAAAAATTGCAGTCGCTCCCTTGCAGGCTTATGCATGCGACTGAAGAGTTGCAGTCAAATTTAGGCAGTGTTGTGCCAATGTTTGGGAGTAAAGGTCATAGAAAAAGAGGTTTAACTCAAGGCTTGGGCACCTGGAAGGGTACTTTATCCATTGGGGGGTCCTATAGCACCTGAGGGAAGTCAGTAAAGTTTTGGTTCGACCATTCCACTTCCTTAACTGTACCTAGGAGGTTGAGTCATATCATAGTAACTCTTTGTCACATATTTACCCCGGTGGACCGATGTTGAACTTGGGTAAGTGTGGGAGGAGGGTGTTATAGGATTCAACACCATTTGGGAAGAAAATTTCACTACCTCAAGGAGTTCTATTTGTCAAAAATTACCAACAAAAAATCCACTCATGAATTTGCTCAATTTTCACACACGTGTGCTCTGTACTCTTTGAAAATTCTTCTTCCTCACTTCTCAAGCACTTAACGCCTCCTCTATACTCATTAATAAACTTGTCCACTCAACCCCCACCTACAGTTCCTTGCTCTAGCCAAGGAAGACATGTGATTTTCTTGGCCTATAATAGGAGTTTTTGTAGGTCGATCACATAACATGAAATGGGTATTTCTTGTACTCTTGGCAATCAACATCTAAGGTAATAGCATTTGGAAGAGGTCCTTACCTTCACAACAAGATTACATGATCATTAATAAAACCTTCAACTGTAATGACATCCTCAATGCTTATGCGCTCATTTAATATCCTCTTATACACTCTTTAAATAACATTACAAAGGAATTAAATTTTATTTTGTATTTTCTTAAGCTTTTTCAAATTGGAACATTTTTTAACCTCTTCCTTGTAAATATTGCTAGTAATCATCTCCTTCACATAACATAAGCCTTAACACACATGGAATTTTATCATTTTCCTTCACATAATGTAAGTGTTAACACACATGGAATCTCATCATTGGGAATGCCCAATGTTAAGTATGGTAAAACCTAATGGAACAATTGGCTTTATGTTAGAATAAAAGTGCATTTCTTTTAGGAATTGTCCAACGAGGCCATAATTTTTTCCAGATGATGATTTTATCCGTAGAATATGACGATAAATTCTTCAAAATATCCCACTATGGTAGTGTTTAAATTGTTCTTTTGATGACGAAAATGGATTCAACACCATCAAGGACCCTTGGGGCACCCAAAATCTTGAAGATTAACAACTATAACCTGGATTTTCAATAACTTCCACCAGATTTTCTCAAAATCGTGCTGTAATTTCTATTGTTTTATGGATGAAATTTTGGCTTCATTAGACTACGTGTTTCTTTTATACGAGGTTTAAGAATATTCCCTATATCTTGTGTTGTTAGAATGACATGATAACATTTAGCCATAATATAAACACATGATTTCATGGTTTTATTCCCATTTGTCCTCCTACTTCTTTTTGTTTCATGTTTATAATTGAATGGTATTTCCCTTCACTTATTGTTAATTCTTTGGAATTTTATAAATCAATAAATCTAGGGGATGTTCTATCCTCTTCACAATGGTGCCTATTTATAATAATTGAGCTTACTTGACTTTACTTAGAGTTGCTACAACTTAGGGTTGCATTACCTTGTAGATAATATTGAGGATATAAAAGGAATGTGCCACCACTTTCCTTAATTGGATCCAAGCACATTCAATCTTCCAATGTAAATGCTAAGAAGTTATATGAGAAACGGTGATGATTTGAATAATTTTTTTTAATGGACAACATGATTTATGGTTTGATTTGTTCAAAATAAAATTATTACCTTTTACATTTTTAAAAGAAACGATATAGCATAGGCCAACAACATTTGGGATTTTTTGCACAATGGGCTTTGACATGTAACGCATGGACGTATGGCTTTAACAATTTCCTAGGAGGGTTTGAATAAAGTAGCAGTGGCCCAAACATTTTCTTTCGTCCATTTTCATTTGTCCAGAGGATAGGGAGACCAAATTCGAGTCCCAAAAAATAGTTCTGGTTGTAATTCATCATCATATTCCTCCTCTAACAGAGGCAGTGGACAGTCAAAATGTCAATGTCGATGTCAAAGAAACACAGGGAAGTAGGGTTTTAACAATTTCCTAAGAGGGTTTAAATAAATCAGCAACGTCCCAAAGCCGCAGCAGACAAGAAAGAAGAGTGAGAGGAGAGGCGAACCATTGGTCTCGTCCTCCTCTGTGGGGAAGAAGTGGTTACTATGATAGTCGAAGGCCCGCCCTCGCCTGATGAATCGCTAGTCAAGACTGCCACTACAACTCAGGTAGGCCCCGGCTTAGGTAGAGCGGCGGGCCGAGGAAACCACACAGCATCCCTTGTCCAAGCACAACCGGGATTAGATGGCCCCGTCAAAGGAGTTGGAGGCCCTTCACCAGGCATGATGCAACCCCAGATCTCAAGGCCTCCTGTTCTGTAGGTCTCGGTGCCCCCCATGACTTATTTGGCCCCAATTCCAATGCGTCCTCTTGGCCCTACACCACCATTTTCGTCGCAGGGAGGTCCTCCAGGCCTTCCCGGGATTATGCGTCCTCCTCCACCCAGACCTGGAATGCCCCCTCCTCCACCTGATGGTGGTGCCCCTCCTATGTATGGTGCTCCTTCTCATATGTAGTCGAGACCTGACATGCCGTCTCTGCCACCTGGTCAACAGTAGAAACAACAACAACCACCTCCTGAACAATAGTAGCAGCAGCTATCAATTGAATCAGGTATTTTGTTAATTTCCCTGCATATTTTTGTATAAGAGAACATCTTTTTATGCTTTCCAACAGGATTAAAAAACTAATTTCACCATTTCAAGTCATGAGGATTTGAATATTTTTCATTCTAATGATAAAATGAGTTAGCATCTCTAGCTGGGGAAAACCCAAATCATTGCAAACATTAAACTTGATAATCCTCCTCCAACTTATATTAACTGAAGATAATTTCATGGCAGAAATTAATAGGAAGATACTTTGTAGAATTTGTAGTTAGTTGAGCTACTATACTTTTCCTTTACTTTGATTAAGCTGATAGTACTGATAATTTTTTTTAAATCAAGGACCTTTTGCAAGAGTCATTTTTATTTTTATAGAACATTCACAAAAGCATCTTAGTTTATCCTTACAGACCTTATTGTATTTTCTATTAGGTGTATTCCTTATTAATCACCATATTCCATGCTGAAATGCTAAAAACTGTTGCCTTGATTGAATATTTGTACATATACATTTTCTTCTGTTTAGGAAATAACAGGTTTTGAAACCATTTCACTGTGCGGTTACCATATTATATACATTTTTTGGTATAAAATGTTTTCTTTAATTATTAATATAACAATAATATACAGACATGGCATTTTGTTACAAAAGTAGGGTGTTGTGTGGCGCTCACCATAAGCTTAGGTATACCATGCGAAAGATGCCCTAATAACTGCAATAACTACCTAAGAGCATAGAAGTTAACAAAACCACCACCTAGGAATATCCAATAACACTAAAATTCCAAAATGTCCAGTTGGCACTTAACCATTAAAGCTGATAAAGTCTTGCCTTATGGTATGAAAAGAAATAAACACATTTTTCAAATCCTGAAGGAACTGTTGCTGGGTTGAGACCTTCATCAGGATATTTTTTTTGTCCTTGGGAGTGGGCCTCCAGCCATTATTGGCTGATTCAACATTAGTTATAGCAGGCCACTACCCATCATTTGTGACTTGTCTATTTCTGCAACACCACCAATCACCCACCGGGGCATATTACTATCTTTGTAACCTGACCTTTGAAAATTTACCTTGATTCTGCTCTATTTTACATGTGCAGTGCACAATATTATTCAATGCATCCTATTCCTAACCTTTTTAGCATAGATAATTCATAAACATGTAATCTACAAAAAATCACAATATAACATAACATTTATATTTGAGAAATGACACCAATTGGCTGCAGACCTAGATGTTCTACTCAACAATAGACTATGCTACTCATATCTCTTAGTAGTGGGCCATCCTTGAGTTGTGATCAAGACTATATTGGGGTAAAAGGCTACCTAAGCCAACTATGGTCCATAGTTGCACCAATATGGTAGTAGACCAAGGTACTTGATTCCAACATCTTCCAACCAACTTTCTCTCATCCCCCATTTTCCTTCACAACCCACGGTAGTGCACCCCTTCCTCTGCACTTGTAGTCCATTAGGTTGTGGCACTGCAATCAAAGGTTTCCAACTCAGAGCAGCTATGGATTTTCTAAAGCCCCATGGCTTATAGGATTTCCAAATCCACCACACCCAAATCCACCTAGGATTGATACAGTACAAAATTCACATCGTCATACCCCTCTTCCTCCTCCAGGAAGATCAACAACCAACCAAGTTCCCACCTAGAAATGGAATGGTAAAAAAATTAAACACAAAGTTCAGCTTCCAATCATGTTGTCTGATTTCTCATTACGACATTTCATAACTTCATTTAATATCACCTTCCAAAATCAATACTAGTAAATTTAATATCAAGGTTATCTTAAGGCCTTCTTCTGCAAGCGCCTTTGAAAAATTCAAAAATTGTTAGAAGCTACTCCCACATTTCTAAAATAATAAAAACCGTCTCTCTAGCTATTTTCCATGGGACTTCTAATTCTAGCTTTCCATCATAACCTTTAGAAGCTTCATTAAAATCAAGATTATATAAGGGAAAAGTTGGAGGAGTCTAAGCCACATGGAATTCCAAATTATTGTTGAATGATTATGCATAGAATTTAAGTTTACAAAGTCAATTGCCCATGGTTGGAGTCTTGTTTCCTCTAATGGAAGAATTTGTGACTCTTCTGGTTTTTGTGTTTTCTTCATGCTGTTGCAACAGTCTCCACTATTGTACTACATCTTGTAAAGGTCATTGAAGATACAGTGCTATTCTCTCCAACACTTATCAAGATCTCCCAAAGATTGAATGCGAATAGTCTCATTAATATATATCTAATGTTCAATTACCTAAAAGACTACTCTTGATAGTGAGTTATTGGTTACTCTTAATGTGTGATGCAATTTAGTTAACCTTGTTTCTAAGTGAGGAACATTCTTGTTTAATATTATTATTGCAAAATCAAAATAGTACGTATGATTTAAAATTTACATACTGAAATGTGTATTTCCCACAACCAAATAATTTTTGTAGGGATTTTATACCAACATATTTCCTCCTATCAGCCTTTATCACCTTTGAAACCTACCTTGTCTCTTTAGGCGGGCTCTTTCTCAGGCTTCGAGAGGGCCTCCCCTGCAGATTGCTAGGCCTTAAGCGATATAGAGCAAGGTGATATCATAAGTAACCCCTGTGACGGAAATGGTTTTCAAAAGAAAAAGGGAAATAATAGTGATGGAAGGACATGAAGACCAGTGGCAATATTGAAGGTGCTATGGGTGGGGTTGCGTTCACAACCCCCTCTTTGTCAGCTCTTCTTTTAGGACTTTATGGGTTAAAAAATTCCATTCAATAGTATAGAATGACCTACAAGCTTATAAAACTCTTTCGAAAAACTTGTGAGAGGGGTCGTGAAAGTTAGTATTAGCGCCTACTTTACAAAGGTGGACATTGACAAAATTTGAAGGTAGAGCCGTGTTGAAGTCTAGTTTAGTAGGGGAAGAGAGAAACCATGTAGGGGCTAAGCTGAATGCATTGTGACAGGATTGTTTATTGTCATTTATTTTTTCCAAAGAAGTATTTTGAGGAAAAATATTTTTTTCTTGCCACAGAGTTTCAGTTTGGGATGTAATTAAGTTTAAAGATATTCACCATTTGTATTGTTCAGAGTAGACATGATATTCTTAATGGCATTGGAGGGATTTTAGTTGGAGATTTATACAGAATCAATCATCACAGGATCAACAAGTAACCTGTAAAGGCCACCTGTCAATGCCCTTTTCAACCTCAAGTTTATATTGCTGCATAGATTTTTATCTGACCAGTTCCATGTGCTAGAGGTCAAATTTTGTATGCTATTTATGAGAGAGGCTGAGATATTTATGTGTGCTAAGGAGGTTGGGCTAAGTAACAATAAGAAGTCTCTTCGTTTTTTAAGAAAGAGGTTATATCAAAGGTGAAAATATTTGCTGTATGAAAGGTCCAACTAGTGTTAGAAAGTGCACAATGAAGGGTGACTAGACCTAAGCCCTCTCCAAGGACCAACCAAAGCAAAAGGGAATGAGTTGTATTGAAGGAATTAGATAAAGTTCTGTGTCAATGTAGGTTTAAAATATATGTTAATTAAGGGCTAATTTTTTTTTTATAAATGAGTTGAGTTATGTCACAGAAGTCCAAGTTTTTTCCTCAAGTGATGCTTGAATTTTGTCTTTTTATCGTAGGTTTGAATTACCCACAAGGGGGGAGTTCAATCTCACATCAGGGCTGAATTTTGTCGCATATCAAGGCTGGATTCTATTCTTCACCTCATGTATGAAGTTAGTGTCACTAAAGGGTTGATTTCCCAACAATATATAACTCCAAATATGCTCCATAATTTGATTAGATATCCCACTAATAATCCTTAATCCAGAACAAATTAGAGACCATGAATTGCTCTAGTTTTCTCTTCTGCACTGGTTCAAATTTACTCTTCTTATTTCCTTGACCCAAATGTTTCCCGAATGGAGGATAAAATTCTTCTTATTTATATAATCCGAGTCAACTAAAACATGGTTGACCTGTCATTTGTATTTTAGGTTGGAGAAGACTTGTAATACAATATTCAATATTAAGTGTGATGAATGTTGCTAGTGATAGTGAACATGTTTATGTTGCTTACAACGTTTCTGGTAGTGCTTAACAAGCACAATATGTCCCAAATGAAAAATTTTAGATGAAGGTCCTCTACCAGTATATAGATAAAATTTTCTCCTTTTTGAAATGTATCTAAGAACCTTCTCAAATTCTCTGTTGAGCAAAGAATTTTTAATCAATTTTGAGTTTCTAATGTCAATTAAGACACCAATGGTTGGATTATTGTGTGTTTATTTTACTGATTAACCACTTCATATTGGCATTAATTTCCCCCTTATAAACTCACCTAGGGTATCCATTTCTTTTTAAGTTGATTTATCTTTTCTTGGTTTAAATTAGGTTTTCAAGGCCATCTAAAAACATGTTCAAGATTAGCATTCAAGTGTATTCTAGGAGAAAATGCATTGGAGGGTTGGTGTTGTTGGTGTTGTTTGGAGACTATCAATACCTCATGTTTTTCATTTTCATGAACCTAGCAAAACCTCATAATCACTGCATTGGAGGGTTGGTGTTGCTGGTGTTGTTTGGAGACTGTCGATAACTCATGTTTTTCATTTTCAAGAACCTAGCAAAACCTCATAATCGATTAAGAATCATTTGACAGATTTGAACATTGGTTTAAGGAAATTGTAGGGGCTCTCTCTTTCAACTTCAGTAACTAATAATTGATGTGGGGGTGGTCTTAAGTAAATTGACCAACTCTTTGTGTCAAGATATTCTTGAGAAGTAAAGTACGATAGCAACAATTTTAGATCAGATAGGCCTAGACCAAACTCTGGTGCTTTCAGGTGGAAGATTAAATCAACAAATCATTCATCTAAGTCAGATTTACTATGTTCTACAAATACTAAATATCAAAATAAATGTAATTTGAATATTGAACAATTAATTAGAAACACATAGACGTACATTTGTGGGCTATGAGGAGCATCTTCCATTTCCCAAATCTAGGAAATATGTAGCACAATTAAGACCACAGTTCTCAACTAATGTTTAGATATGGGAAGAATAGTCCATTAGTCCAAATCCTTCAAATATTATGAATTACAAGGGATACTATTCCACAACCAATGGACGAGTTTTCCAACCAAATCTTGTACATTTATCTGGAATAAATGAACAAGAAGGCAATGAAATTCTATCATATGAATGCCCAATTATTTTACAACACACTTCATCCTCTTTTTATTGCACAGGTAATATTATTGATTCACAATGTAGAAAACACCATCGAAGTAATGTAATAACACAAAGTCATATTGGGAAACTTTTCACATATGGGAATAACTTTGGACCACCTGAAAGCTATAAAAGAGGCATGAATAAAAGTAATGCTAGAAGAAGTAAAAAATTAAATGGAAGTAAACCTCAGTGTGCATGTCTTACTTCAAATGGAATTTTAGTGGAGCAGGTGTGTATAGTAATGATTTAGATGTATTGGGGGCCTGCTATTATAGAATCTTTCGTGAATTTGAATGTAACATTGAATATTTATCAAGTAAATCAAGTTCTAAAATCGCTGCAGGATCTAGGCTTAGCCTTGAATTTATTTAAATGGACCAAATGACAGGAAGTATTTATGCATGATGTGCACTCCTACTGAACTATGCTAGGTATACTGGGACATGTCAAGAAATTTAAGGTCAACAATCTTCTTCTTCATGAAATTCGAAGGGATGGGTATGAACCAAATATGTAACATACAATTGTCATCATAGAAATCACGATAAAAGAACCAAATTAGAGCATGAAAAATATAATGATGTATGCAATGATGATGAAATTAGGGGGAGACGACACAAGCATGATACCGAAAAGAATCATAGCATTCTAGCTCATATAGACACTCAAGAAAAATATAGTATGAAAGTAGTCCATTGATATCAAATGAAGATGCGTTATATATTAACTATGTGGCTTGTTGCACAAACCCTTGGGCTATCATTATGAATGCAGGCACATGATTCAATTCTCAAATATATGATTTTTTTGTTGTCTTCCTATACAAGGGTTGCAGTATGGAACACAAGGAAAATAATTAATATATCAATTCCATTGTTGGTGCTACGAATGACAATTCATTGGTTGTCCAAGAGAACATTTTATACTCAACAATATTATAAATTCAATTTTATTTTCCTTTAAAATGGAGTAGTGAAAAGAGGAAGGCCTTGTTTACGTCTTCCTATTTTGTAGTGATTTATGTGGCTCCTTATGTAGAAAACAATAAGCAATCTAAAGAATTGAAATTGAAGTAATTTTTCTTGTAGGTCTGATGAAAATGAGATTCTATTGACATTGAACTAATATTTACTTGGATGAATGATGATATTTATAGTCATATCATAAATGGTTTGATGCATTGATCTATGTTACTGAGGGATCTTTATTTTATAATAATTGATTTGCCTTCTTCATGAGTATGTTATTAACTTAGAAAAAGATTGATGTAGATTATACTACAGTAACAAAAGTGTGACATTAATCCTTAATGAATTTAAAATGGTGTAGTTTTTTCTTATCTCACATTTTCTAGTAGAATGAATTTGATTCCCAGTAGTGATAATACATTTGGATTAGATATTGGCATGATGCAAAGTGTTGTACATTGACTTGATATTTTTTGGATAATTCATGATGTCTTGATAAGTATTGGGTAGTTACAGTTTTGAAATTGATCTGTGACTGAATTATTTATGAACATAAAAACTACTTGACTTGTGTATTGGCTTTAGACAATCTCAAACAATTAATTTATGATGAGAAGCCCTGCTAGCTAATAGTTAGAGTTGTTACTTGGTGTGACATATTGGCTTAATGAGCTATTTGACAGATATTGTGACAAATTTCTTTATATGTGATAGATTATGTCTTGTAATCAATAAAGGATTGATGGGCATAAGATCTTCTAGGTAGTTATCTTCGAGACCTGAGCTTTGCCTTCTCCAAATTTAAATCAAAATCTACCTTGCTTGTATGGCATGAGCTTAAAAGAGACAAGGTCGGGCGAGATGCAATTCCTAGACAATTTTGGAGTATTAAATAATCTTCAGACCTAGCTTCTAAGTAGTAGGAAGTCAATGTTTTCTTTGAAATGTAGCCCCAAAGGGCACATATTTTTAATGGTTCATTAAAAAATAAAAAAATTAACATAGTGCAGGAAATCTATGCATTAGGTGTGCCAGATCAGAGATCTATTTTCATCATTCGAAACAAATTCAATACAACATTTGATAGTATACATTTACAGTCAAATAATTAAGTCAGATCAACGATCCCATAAAGTTTCACAGGCATTATATCTCTATATACGCAAAGAGAAAGAGTAACAGACTTACTGGGTCCACCGAAGGGGATCGATCCTGGGTTTAAACCTGCAGAAATATTCAAAATATACAGAAAACAATTAGTGAAGGGCCGGCAAGGGCCCAAGATGCATGGATAACCACAAGATATTATATAGTGGAGCCCCTGATTACCTTCCTTTTGATAGCACAAAAAGATGTGGATATCCAACCCTGATCAATATTTCTAGAAAGAAATAGTTGTTATCTCATCTCGTTCGGAATATTGTTAAGCAACAGGTTTTCTTCAATTAAAGTGGAGATTCTCTCGGCAAGAGAAGATTGGGTCATTGAAATTCCTGGTGGTGGTTGTGGATGGGAGCGAGCAGAGTATGCGTGCATTAGAATGGGCTATGGATAACATTAGACTGTCTCCTCTAGTTGGTGATAAGGAAGGGGGAAAGTTTGTTGTACACTAAAACCGTATGAAATTATTCCGACATTTTTTTAAAATATTTTGTTAGCATCACTATTCCGATGATACAATCTCCGACATTTTTTTTAAATATACATTTTCTTTCGTCAGTATTCTGACGCTACTGTCAAGTTACGGTTACACGTCGGTATAGTGACACCTGCATGTGAATGTCGATATAGCAACACCTACCTACAAATTTTGGTATAGCGACACCTACCTATGAACGTCGGTATAGAGACATCTATCTGCAAACGTCAATATATCGACACCTACCTGCAAACGTCGGTATAGCGACACCTACATGCGAACGTCGATATAGTGACACCTACCTGCAAACGTCGGTATAGCGACACCTACCTGCAAACGTCGGTATAACGACACCTACCTGAATCGTCAAAAGAGAGACATATGCTTTCTAATGTCGGAATAGAGACGTACATTTGGTAATGTTGGAAGAGCGACGACCATTTGGAAACGTCGGAAAAAGTGTCGCTCTTCTGACAGTTAACTCAAGTGTCGGACATTAGGGGAATTTTGAGGTCAAAAATGGGTCTCCTAAGAAAAATGTACAATCAAAATTCACTTTATGAGAACCAATCATATTTTAGGGGATGACATCATCCCCCATGGTTGAGGTGGCATTACTTGAGTTAAATGTACTTACTTGTCACATTCTCAATGGTGGATAAAAACTCATAATTAACCATGGTAATATTCTAAGTACTTTTAAAGTCACAAAGTAAAGTACTCATAATAAATGTCATTTCACACCTTTTGAATAAAATATTATTATTTTCATTTCATATTTTTTTAAAGAAACAATACATGTCCCGATAAAATCTTCATGTCTTTACACACTTTTCATATATCATATTAATTTTTATATTATATATTATTTTTTCTTATGTTATAAATCAAATCAATTCAATATGTAATATGAAATTAGTACATAAAATAATATATTGCATTTATTTTATTATATTATTTGATTTTAATATAGTATATTAATTACATGTTATTATATAATTTAATTTTATAATTTAAATAATATAAATTTTAATAATTGGTATGTTGTACAACTAAGAATTTATGAATTTATATTTATAATTTATTTTAAGTTATTTAAGAACAAAGTACAAATGCATTAGTTGTTCAATGATAATGATTTTTTCTTGAAAAACTCATTTTTATTTATAGTCACACCAATACAATTTTTATATTAAATTATTTTGGTACAAATTTTCAATTGAATTTTACTATAGTTACATGGATTTTGGTGCAAAAAGTGAATTGTAAATTCATAAATATTATTTTATTGGTTTAGCTATTATTTTATTATTTCCTTAGGAGGCCCTTTCTAGACCTCAAAATTCCCCTAATGATTGTGAATTTAGGAGAAACGATGTTTTTCCTTGCCTGAAAGTGTCGCTCTTGGGACGCTTATGTGTCGCAAGAGCGATATTTTGGCCGTCGGAAATTGGGCCAAGTGTGCTAGTGACATGTGCAGCGCAGTTATGAGGTGGGTCAGGGCTATGGAAGGCTCACAAAGCATAAAAGAGAGATGAAGGTAGCAATAGAAGGAAGGATTTATATTTTGATTATTGATCTGTTTAGATCTGGATTTTTCATTTGACATTTCTATGCATGCTTCAGCTGTTTAGCTAAGTCTGCAGTGTTGTTTAGCACACGGGTGTTTCCGAGCAGAAATCCCACCCTTACCCATGGGGGAATTCGAATGCCTACTCTGGAAAGGTTATTTTGAACCATCATACATCATCAGGCATTGATGCCACATTCAACCCCTCTCTACAGCACATTCAGTCTTAGGAATTACGCATTCCTGCTTGAGGGTTTGAGACGAGGAGGTTGTTTCTATCATTTCAGCTAAGAAACTGGTGGAGGATTCATCCTTTCACTTTTGGCTTCAAGATAAGCCTTCCACGAGAATCGTATTGTTATCCGGAATTCAAGCCAACGTTTCACACCTCCATGCAGCAGTAGTTCCCCAAGGAATTGTGTAGTCCAGCCCTGTAGATCTATTGGAGGAAGGAATTTTATAGTATTTCGGCTGGAAATCCTGTGAGGGACCATCTCCTCACTTTGGGCATACTATTTCCATCATTCTTGAGCTTTATTGCAACACCTAGCATCAGGCTATAACTTCAACCTCCCTAACAGTGCAGTTGATTCCAATTGTTGTGTATTCTGCAGCTGCATTTAGTGGAGGAGGAAGGAGATGCTAGATCTTGAGCTTCTAGCTTGAGGATCTAGAGGAGGGATCAACCCTCTATGCATTGAGCTGATTGTGTCTATTTGCAGCCATACTTATCTTTAGTTCATGTAGTAGATCTACATACCTGGTAGTTATATGTTGTAGGCCTTAAGAGGGTGATTTTCCAATATTTTCAAATTTGGAAATCCTTTCTGGGTTATCCTGGGAACCATCATAGAGCCTGGACCTGAAATCCCAGCATCATCTGAGCTTTGGAACTACAAGATCTACACTTATATTTTCAGTCGGCAGTTGCAGTCCCGACATTTGCAGTAGGGGCAGCACAGTATTACCTCCAGCAATCCAACAGTTACGCAGTGCCTCTTGTGGGAGGATTTTGGGGTCACTTTAGCCTTCTTCTTTGGCTTGAGTGCTTCATATTTTGAGAAATTTTGTACTTATATATCCACCTCCTAATAATAATATGGCTCAACTATTTTTCCTATTTTGATGGTGTTTATTTATGTGTAGAGTGTTGCAGTTTCATTTATTGTGTTTCAATATTCCTGTCTTTTTCCATTTTGGAATATTACAAAACTTGAGTCAAGCAAAAAAAAATGAAGAGTTAGATTACCATGTACATAAAAATTTGTTGTATCACTTGGGAAATTTATGTATTCCACAAGGGTAAAGAAACAATATCATAAGGGAGGTGCACACTTCATTGATTACTGGACATTTCGGTGTAAGCAAGACGGTAGTGAATCTCCAAAGGTATTGTTATTGGCCACACGTGTTTGATAGTGTATCTTGTTTCATTAGAGGCTATTCTTTGTGTGCAATAAGAAAGCCTCGGTACCTTCACGTCCATGGGAGAGTATCTCAATGGATTTTGTAGGAGGTATTCCATTGTCAAGGAAAGGTCATGATTACTTGTATGTAGTTGTAGATAGGTTTAGCAAGATGTGTATATTGATGCCATGTAAAAAATAAATTACAGTTTATCAAACAACTCATCTTTTCTTTCAAAATTTTTGGGTTCATTTTGGCCTTCCCACTTCTACTGTAAGTGATCAAGATTCTTGATTTGTTGGCAAATTTTGGTCAAATTTGTGAGACATGATGGACACTAAGTTGAAGAAGAGTACAACCTTTCATTTGCAAATAGATGGTCAAACCAAGGTGGTCAATAGGACAGTCATTCATCTCCTTCATGGATATTTCAAAAAACATCCCAAGTTGTGGTATGAACAGTTGCATTACATTCAGCATGCATACAATAGGACAAAGTATTCTTCCACAAACACATCACCATTTGAGGCATGTCTTGGGTACTTGCCAAGATCGCCATTGGACTTTATATTTGGGAAAAATGTTGCTATTGATGGCCATAACAACATAGATAAAGTAAAGAAGTTCATTGAGAAAAATAATTTGATACATCACACAGTGCAAGAGCAGCTTGAAAAGAGTCAAAGCAACTACAAGGAAAAGCATGACAAACATCGTGTCGAACATAAATTCAAAGTTGGTGACGAAGTTTAGTTATATATTAGCAAAGAGAAACTTCAAGAGGAAGGTAAAAGACTTAAGCCAATCCATTATGGTCCTTTTAAAATTCTGGAAAAGATTGATAACTGTTAGGGTCCTATAATAATAGGGTTCATAATTTTGGAATTGACTTTGATAGTCTTGTAAATATGTACATACCTTGCTTTCTGCAAGTTGTTTTCCCATATTTTGAAAGTAATAAAAATACAAAAAGAGGGTAAAAGTCCTAAAAGAAAAAGCAAAGGACCTAGAAAAAAGAATAGACCCCAATAGAAAAAGAGATAAAAATAAGACTTGAAAGTGAGCAAGTCAAAATGCCACTACTATTTAATTTTACTGCAAGAATAATGATTATGTGCAAATTTTCAATAAATGCCATAATCCATGATTAGTTAAACAATTTAATCTTAACTTTTCATGTTTTAGATAGAGAATAAATATATGTCAAACAGTTTAAACTTGAGAAATTAGTAGATAGTTAGAGAATAAATGAGGAGCTCAACAATTTAATCTGAGCCCTTGGGTGAAATAAGGTTAGAATTAGATAGATTTATGCTTTGAAAGAAAAATTGATTTAGGGTTACAAGCTTAAATGCACCCATGAAAATGAAGTAAAAAATGTTAGAAATAATGATGGGTAGGTAGAAAGCAGTTGTGCAAGACATGTAATAAAGCATCATCAGGAAAAAATTACTAATTTCCCCTCCCCCACAATGATCTAGTATTCTAAACCTTCAGTTAAAGAGGCTCAGATCATTTATCTGACTTTTGTTGGGATCGGGCCCAAGGCTTGATAATTGATTGGTTAAAAATATTGCGTTCCCTACATAAAATCCATTTCCTCAGCATATTCACCCTTTTTCAAAAAGATAATCCCTTTTCCTAAGTAAAACTCCTTTTTTTTGCTTAGTAAAAGTAAAAAACCTACTTAACTAATTTCATTTTCATTAAAAAACACTCAAAAAACCCATAAAATGCATTTTATCCCAAGTCTATGTGTAAAAATTCAAAATGGGACAAACTATGCTTTATTGTCTATTTTTACACTTTACTTAGTCTTAAATTATGTATTTTTATTCATTTCATATATAACACCTTTATTTCATATTAACTACTAACCTAAGATATTAAATCCCTATATTGCATCCCTCCCGTATTTATTAAATCCTCTATATATAAAATAACCCCAAAAACCCATTATTTAAAGTTTTAACCTATGGTTATATATCCCATGTGACAAAAATAAAACCCGCCCTTTCTCCCAATAGGTTTAAACATATCAAATATAAAAATATCCTACCCCTATGGTATTAAAACACATGTTTAAAGGTTTATTTTCCATATAATATCATATCCGCGCTAATATTATTGAAACATTCGATTTAATGTTTTAATTGAAAACATACAACATTATCCCCTCCGCCAATCAAAATGACATAAAGTTTTAACTTTATAAATACATATTTATAAAGTTTATAACCAATCCCGCCGCATATATTAGACCCTGGACCCCACTCCGAATGCTGAGAAACTTCAAGAATAATTTCACCCGTTTGCATTAGCCATCCCAGATCTAACGATCATAAGCCCATATCACAAATAAAGTTGCGCGATTATAACACTATCCTTTCCATGCGAAATAGGTTGTTTAGCCTTTCCTCTCTCCTCCACGTGGCTAAAATTTATTGGATCACAGCCAATCCATCTGAAACCACTTACCACTCAAAACGAACGCAATAACCACTCACGGTTTTTCTCCTTTGAAACCCGAAACCGCCCATCGCCTGACGTGACTGCCATTAATTGCGGGTACTTTAAAACCTAAATTTCCTAATAAACTCCAAAATCACACCATTAATCCCTTTCTTCTGGGCTATATCATTGTATTTGTCCTTCCGACTCAGAAAACGAAGCCTTCACACTATTTATATGCCCATAATCAGTGAAAAATCCTGCATTTGTTGTTGAAGATTGCTGAAAGTCCAATAAAGCTTCCAGAGACTTGAAAAGATACCAAAAGACCTGTCAAATGCCTCAGAGCCTATTTCAAAGACCCATATCTGCGTAAATAGGTATTTCTCGAGAAAAAAACCCTGTATCATTCTAAAAATGAATTTATTAAAGAAATTGAAACCTGTATAAGCCTATTCAATCCAAGAAAGCCTTTAGATTGCCCAAAAAGAGCCAAAACCCTGTCAAAATTTTCATAAAACCCTGTTTTATATTGCGTTCAGTTTTAAAAGGAAACTTGGGTTTATTCTAGTTACTTTAGACTATATAAAACTCCAATTAAAGCTCATAAACCCTCTGCAGGTAACCCAACCCTCTGCGCCCTATTTGAAGCAATTTTTAGCCCAATTATCCATTGGAAAAAGCCTAAGAAACCCTTGTTTCTTATTTGATAACTAGTGAGAGTCTGTAATACGGTTGAAATCCAAAATTGAAGGTTGAAACTCAACAAAAGAACCAGATTGTACCCATTTTTATCCAAGAACCTCTGTCAAAGTCAAGAATACTTCTGTAAACCATTTAATCTTATAGAAGAAACTAGAAAGCCTAAAATAGAGTTTTAGCAGTCTTAAAAGCCTAAAAATGCCAAAATCCACTCCAGATATGCCCTCCAAGACTGCTATCATTATGAATCCTCTACAACCTCCTATTGTAGACATTGAGCACATCCCTTTAGCAGATGTTGACTATAAAATAGCAGATCCTGTTGTTGAATTTAATTTGTTAGACTGCCACTGCTGGAGCTATGAAAAGTCCTTAGATTAGGTTGAATAAGTCCAAATTTGGGAATCAAAACTTCCCAAATATGTTTTTTTCCGTCACTTATCAATGCCCAGAGGTTTTTAGGTTGTGTCAGATTTATTATTCACCTGAAAGTAGGGAAATGATGAATGAAAACAAAGAGGTGATGTTTACAATTACTACTACATCCATACACCAGATGTTACAACTCAAACCGAATCCTAAAGAAGCTCCTTTGCCAATAGAAGCTCTTACCAAGCTGTACATTGGCCTTGATTTTCCCAAAATATTTCAGATCTTCCAAGTATTCATGCCCTTACATGTGAAAATTCCTCAAATCAATCCTCCATATTCCACTTCAAAATTTCCAGAATGTTCAAGGCATGTTATTTCCATGTTATCATTCATCCTATGATACTTTATAGATGAACATACAGATGAATCCATCCTAGGTTTCCTATCTACTTTTGCACCAGGACAGCCTCCTTCAATCATCTTCAATTATGCTGAGTACATTGCTGACAATATCCATGATCAATTGGTTAAATTTCCAACTGAAGGAGTGTTTAGATACACATATTTTCTCTTCCATATGTTTTTATATTTTCAAGCAGACAAGTTCCCTATAACTCTCCAAAAGCTTGATATAGAAGAAAATCCACTTTCAGTTATCTTTTGGACTTCATTAATTAGAAAAGAGTCCTTAGAATTCACTTTTGCAGAGTTTACAGATAATTTTGTCCATCCATTAATCAATATATTGACCAACACTAAACGACCAAGGATAAATGATGAAATGAAGAAAATTCTACAGTTATTTGAATAGACTAGAACTGGAGATTGGTATTTGTATGAAAAACACACAAAAATCAGAGTTTTGGGTCTAATCTGTTACTCTACAAACTACTTAAATATGTACCAATGAGGGTTTTTGCCTTGGAATACATCAGGCAAATATTAAATTCTGACTCTATCAACTTTCTAGCAGCTAATAAGAAAACACAATTTAAGTTGAAGATTCAAGTGGGACCCTTCATTTGTAATCATAGAGATGCAGAAACAAAAGCAGCCAAACAATTACTAGAGTACGGATTTGAAGAGAGTTTCTCCTCAAACTACGATCCACAAGGAATACTGAGTAAAATGAGGGTTAAGTGAAAACTAACACCCTACATTCATGAGAAAAAACCAGAGATTGAGAAGTATGTCAATCAGACTGAGTGGATAGAAAACACTTTGATAGATGTAGTAAAGAAGGGTGATACTAGTCACACCTTACAAACTGCAAATCAAGTAGAGAAAGCCACCAAAAGGGTTAGAGAAGAAGGAACTTACATTTCAGAGACCACCACTGAGAATAGGTTCAAGTTAAGATATAATAAAAAGCCTAAAATAAATCCAATGGGTAAGGAGAAAGTAACTATTGATGTTGAAGACACAGATGTCCCAGTAACAAACACAGATGTTGCTACAGTCATCACAAATGAGACAGTTACAGAGAATTTGAATGAGGGAAATCCAGATAATTCAAATGTACAGATGAAAGGGAAACAATAAAAGCTCAGGAATTTCCTTCAGTAATTCCTATGGTTACTACTGTTGTGCCTTCAACTCTAGCAGAAGAGTTGGCACCCAAAGAACCACTGGCTACTGCAATGCCAATGACATCATCTACAACTTCAGCTACAGAGTCATCTATTACAGCAGCTCAACATTCAGATGAGGCTAGTAAACTAGTAAAATCCATGGAAGAAATGTCACTTCAAACAAATGATATTAACAGATTGAAAAATATGATTGATAATCTTGAGGATATAAAGAAGTTAGCCCAAATCAATGCTAAAATTCATGAGTAAAGGGCTAATAGGTTAAATGAAGAAATGAAGAAGGTACAAAAATATTTAACCTTAAAAGAACCAATATCATATGTGAAAAACCAGTTATGGAACAAAATCATTGAAGCCATCAATGATGTGTAGCCCTCAATTCAGGTAATCTTTGAACAGAGAAATTTACTGAAGGCGGCACTAGCAGAAATTCAAAAAACCAAAGATGAGCTAGGTACTAAACCTGAGCAAGCCATAGAATTGATCAAGTTTCTCAACAATAAAAATAGGTAGGAGTTGTAAGAAATACAAATCACTGATAGGACAGAGACAATCCTTGAAGTAAGGAAAGTCATCTCAAAGAAGAATCTAATGAAACAACTTGAAGAGAAATATGAAAATATGAACATAGCTATAACCAAGTTTATGGTTAAATTTGAAACTTTGAGGCAAAGAATTCTGCCTAACATTTTGGTCATTAATGACAAACTTATGCCACAGGAAGATTATAATAAGAAAATCAAAGAGTATGCAAAAGAGCAAGTGAATAAGACAGATGGACAAGGAATCCCCACTCGAAAGGTTTTACTCAGAAATTTTGAAGACCTATTTTATCTACAGCATGAAATAAGACATTTGTTTGTCATAAAACCAATTTTTTCTAGATATACTGAGGCAGATGAAAATTTCAGAAGGTTGAAAAAGATTCAAATTCCAAATGATGAAGCCTGGTAATCACTTACTGATTTACTGTGAAAGTTAAAAAGTAGATAAAAGGAAGAAAACAGTTTGCTGATTTTTCAGTCAAAACGAAATTTATTTCAATAGTAAACCAGTTTTACAGAGTTAAAGAGTATCAGGTTAAAAAGAATCTGAGTTAAAGATTATCAGAGACTAAAGGAAATCAGAGTAAAAGAGTATAATATAAAGAAGATCAGATTTCAAAACAGATTTGAAATATTTGAGCCAACAAAGAGGACACCAAGGCAGCCAACTACACCTAATCCACAAACAGTTTACTATTTTATTTGGATAAATAGGACAGCTTGTTGATTTGTTAAGCAGCTGTCACTATTTTGTTGTAAATATATTTCTATTTTCTTAGATAATTCCTAGAAACATTCTAGGATATTTTGTAAACATTTTTGTATAAATACTTCACTCTTTGAAGTGTTATTGTGGAATAAATTGTCGAAGATTTCTATAGTCATTTTTGTTGGACTTGAAGGCTTTTGTGTTGCAAATTTCGAGTAGCAGACTGGATCAGATCAATTAGCATCATATTTCAGAATTCATTTGATGAGCCATTGAAGTGAAGTATTTTCTACTTGTCATTGTTTATCTTCTTTGTTTCATGCATCCATTATATGTTCTAAATTTGAATGAATAAACATGAGTATTATTTCAGGATTTGTTAAAAGCACCATGTCTTTACTGTTTATCATTTCTATGTTTTCTGTTGATTTCCAGAGTAGGGAACCCTTAATTTCTCCCTCTTTTGTTTGACCTCTTCCTACTACTTTCTTTTTCCGGATCAAAGAAACCTTCATTACTCTTTATCCCGATCAAACCATTTCACCAAATAGCCTTCCAAGATCTTCAAAGGCTTATCTACCTTGCCCTAAAAATATTTGACTTTTTTACTTTGATCCTAGTTCTGTCTGCTTGACTTTTGACTCTTTAGCCCAATGGACAATCATATTTCCCACTATCCATCTCATTAAGTGATTTTTCCCACCAAACCAAACCAAATAAAAAAAAAATTGCACAATCATAACTAGCTTAATATTTTATAATCAAAACAAAGTTAAATCTTACAGAGAGAGCCCTCTCTGAACCCTAGGAAGGCTAGATCCTAGAGTTTAAAAGTAGGTTTGTGGTTACCTCTAGTGTTCTTTAAACTTTAAATCAAAATCTTACAACTTGGGAATTACTAGATTGATAACAATAACAATGCATTTAAGCTAGATTTTCCTCCTTATATGCAAATATATTTTGTTGTTAATGTTGAGAATTTGAGATTGTTTGAGCCTCCATTGATTGATGATCAAGGGGATCATGTTCGAATACCATCAATAGATGATTTCTCGCCAGAATATCTTGATGAACTTCAGCAATATCTCATACTTGACAGAAGAACCAGAACTTCAAGGAGAGGGAATGTTGAATACCTTTGAGTGGGACTCAAGGGAAAAAATCCATCTAAGGAAAAATGGATGGATATTTAGAAGGTGAGGGAATTGTACCCTCACCTACTAAACAATTGATAATATTTTTTAGGGTCCAAAAGGCTTCTAGTGGGGAGGAATGATTAGGTGCTTAGTGTTAAACTCCAAAATGGAAGTGCTCATAATCGTTCAGAACTTGAACAAATTTGAATTGCTCATCGCCAGGAATCCGATGCACTTTGTTTCATCGAAAATCGGCTCTGTATGCAAAAGTTAGAGCCTGCTGTCCATCTTCTCAAATAGGAAAAATTTTGAAAAAAAAATGAAAGGCAGCTGCCCAGTCAACAGTCTGTACTGATTTTTAGGGTCTCGTGATTTGGTTGATTAGCAAGCCAAATGACAGTGTAACATCAAACCAATATTTTGAGCCCAAGGACCTAGCCTTCCTGGACTCAGAGAGGGCTCTCTCTATATTTGTAAGGGATATTTGTGTGTTTGCTTATTGTGTTCTGATTTTAGGCTAGTTATGAAGTAGGTTTTTTTGTTTTAGTTTTTAGGTTGTGAGGGATGAAACTGATCAAAGATATAAGATAGGTAAAAAGATGTCATATCAACTGGGCTATGGGGTCGAAAAGGTCAAGAAAGCTATCAGATGATGATACAAGGCTGTTGAATGGCCGATTTGATTCGAGGTACAAAGGATTTTTGGGAAAAATGGAATAAAATGGACATAAATTTTGGGAACAACAAAGTATTTCAAGCATAACTAGTTTAATAGCTGACATAAACATGGTAGGGAAAACCATTAATCATGAGAAATGTAACTATAAGCTAATCAATACATACAAATAAACATTCAAGCCATTCATAGAGATATATAACTCTCTAAATTTGGGAAATGGCTATCAGACTTTGGGAAAATACACTTAAGACAAACAAACAGCTTAAATCACTATGTTGGAATGCCTAAACACAATAATTCAAGTTATTGGGCACTTTGAAAACAAGATTGCATAGTCTTAGACAAAGGGCAAGATCAGAACAAGACCTCCTTGGTTCAACAAATGAAAATCGAATCAGTCAAAGAGAAATTTCATGAATGGAGCTATGGCTAGCCATGAGTAAGCAGGGCATACCATAAATCATACTTAGCATGCATAAAACCATGAATGAAATAAGCAACAATATCCTTAAGTTATTAAAGAGCAATCAAGAATTCTTTAATGTGACTAAGGATGAAGAAAACATGGAAGCTATGAAGAAACGGGAAATTTGAGGTGCCTCCAAGGGCATGTCTCAAATTTGTTCTCTACTGATCTATAGCAAGCAAGAAACATGGATTCATGAATGAAAACTAGGAAACAAAACAAAGAGAGAGACACTATACCATTCTACCAAGTCATGGAATCCAACAACAATCCTCTTTCATCATCCAAGAACATCCAAGAGACTATCCAAAAGCATGAGACAAGTATTTCTTCCAAAGCTTATATGACCATATATTGCTTATATCATCAAGTTCAGCCTTGTTTACAATGAAAGCCTTTGGAATATATAGGCTCAAGTGAGGAAAACCTCTTAGTTCAATTTGCACTCTCATTGGCCTATCCAAAATATCTAATCTTGTGCTTGACGCTTTGCAAAGCCCATGGCACAAAATATCTCATAAAATATCTAAAAAATGCTAAAATATGGAAATAAATTGACTTTTCATAACTTCTCATATGCAAAAATAGCTAAATGCACATGAGGAAAAAGCAGTTTTTAAAGGTTCAATTTTTACAAAAATACTCAAAAATTACATCAGCAAAAGGTCCCCTGATTTTCCGGAAACTTTTGGCAGCCTTCCCGATGTCGAAACGAGGCTCATGATAGCTCGTTGGAAAGATCTGAGTGTCTACTTTCTGGGGAAACTTGAATTTTCCCAATATGATGCTTGTAAGTCCTCCAAAAATAGTCCTGTGTGTAAAAAACCAAAAAATAAGGTTTGCTGATAGACCGGGCAGAGTGTAGAAAAAATGGGCATTTTTCGCCATTTCAGGGGAGAAAATGATCTTCAAATGTCCTGAAAATCGATGAGTGTGTGCTCCTAAAATTATGACATCCAATGATACCATTCTCCTCCTTTTTTGATCCACCAAACTGAAATGGCGAAGCCAATGAATTTTGGCCAAAAACCCAAAAATGCCAAAAAACCAAAATATGTCGAAAATCGCCCAAATTTGGTGAGCATGACCCTCAAGGGTTCTCAGCAACATGTTGTGAAGCAGAGGCCAAAATCTGAATTCCTGATGTTTCTTTCCTCACTTTCCGTGCCAGGCACTTCCCTTTAGCCTCCTTGAGCTTTTCTTAAGCAGCCTTCAACTTGCGCCGGGAAAACTGATTTAACTTTTTATCATGCCTCGTCATTCTCCTTTGAAGGTCTAAATCCCTGTTTTCCTTCTCCAATTTATTTTCCAAGTGGTCATTGACTCTCTCAAGCCATGCCTCCTTATTTTTCTCTATCTCCTGTTCAAAAAATGCAGTGAGAGGGGTAGATTGGAGAAGGGCATTTTCCTCTTCTTTTTGCTTCTCACGGGCCTTTTTAAGCCCCATGGTTCTTGGCCTCTTTCTCCTAGGCTGATCCTCTCCTTCACTTTCATCGAACTCACCCATGAGTTCTTCCAACCTTGCTTGGGCTTTGGAGGCCTCCTTCTTGTACTTGGTCGCCCGTGTCTCATAAACCGCCATATGGACATTCATTTGCCTATTTTGGATTTGCAGAAATTGATTGAAATTCCTAGCTCTATGAAGATCATCCTTCAATGCATCAATTTGGCTTTCTCTACGAATCAAGAGGCTTTCTAGAATCTGTGCCTCATTATCACTATCATCGCTTTAGATTTGGATGATTTCAAATGCACTCTCCTGTTCATGACTTCCTTCCTCTTTACCCTTCCCTTTGCTTTGGGTGGCTATTCTAGTGCTCTTCCTCCTAGGAAAATCAATCATGGGCTTCTTTGGCAATTTTATTTTACTTCGGAGGGCCCTTGTCACATTTGAGGTGACAACCCTAGGCACTCTCTTCTTTGATATTCGGGGCTTGGCCTTTTTAGGAGAAGAGGGCATGGCCCCTTTACCTTTGTCGCCTTGCTCTTTTTCTTCTTGAAGTTGTTGTTCCTCATGCTGTGGCTGAAGTGTAACATGTTGTGGCTGCCCCTGTCTATAACTTTCATGCTATTCCTGTTCATCATGATGTAGCAGCTGTGTATCATCTTTTGGCTGCCCCTATTCATCACTTTTCTGTCCAGTCTCCTTTGGCTGCCCTTGTTTCTCTATTTCACCCTCATCATAAGTCTGATGTATATCATCAAAGGTCTGCTCACCCTCATCATGAGTATGTTGTTCTTCATGTTGCTACCCTTCATTATCTTTATGCTGCTGTTCTGTCTCACCCTCACTGTCATGCTGTTGTTCAGCATTTTCCTCCTCCTCTACTTGCTGCTGTTCATCATCGCTATGATGTTGCTGTGTGTCATCATAAGGCTATTTTTCACCCTCATCATGAGTCTGCTGCTCACCCTCATCACTGTCATGCTGTTGTTCAGCACTTTCTTCCTCCTGCTCATGTCCTTCCTCCTCTTGCTGGTCACTTTCTTCTCCTTCTTCATGTTCCTTTGTTTTTTCTGTAGTAAACTTGAGCCTTTTAGGAGTAGGTCTGCTAGAAGAAGGCGAGGGACGATGAGTAGGAGGTGTAGGGGACGTATGGACTAGAGGGACAGTGGAGAAATCCGGATGAGTGATGAAAACATCCCAAGAGACCTCTCTCTTTTCAAGCTGATGAAGAATGATGATTTTGATGAGAGAGTGATGGAAGAGAGAGGCTATTTGATGTGAAGGAGGTTTCTTCTGGACAGTGGAGGCCATTTTCTCAATGCTCTTGTGTAAGAAGAAAGGAAGATTTAGAAATATGGCCCTAGTAAAATGCATGAGCAGTCGAATGTGATATGCATAAATTCAGGAGAATCTCCCCTCACAAGTGAAGTACTTCATGATAATCTTCATGAGAGGGGCGTAGCTGGATAAAAGATATGAGAAAGGAAAAATAGAAGGACATGATTCTCTGTGCTCAGGCTTTAGGAAGGGCTTGTAATCATCTGAGTCCAAATGGCTTTGCTTAAACCATTTCTCACCAATATAGTGGATTTTAGTAGCCTTGGAGATGGATCTTGGGGAGAATTTGAAGTCAAGGCCTGCCAACTGGAAATTCTTATCTTAAAACCTCAAAGCGAAAAGGTGTGTCAAAGGAGAAAAAATCTTCACCTCTTGCACCCTTTGACAAAAATCTAAACATCCCACCTCATGGAAATTGAATAAGACTGATGGGTGTGCATTCACTTCTTCAGTGGAAATAGGTTCATATCTCTTATGCAATCCACTCCTACTATCCTGCCTGGGAGGTATCTTGTTGTGGATGCTCTCTGCACAACCAAACTCCCTCAAAAGGATTTCAAGAATGTTTTTTCAAACAAAACTCTGTCTTCTTTTTAAATCACTGTTTTTATCAAGGAAAATTGGTTTCAAATGCTGTGTGAGATGCTTCTGTGATATTAGGTCTCTGTTCCTCCCAAAACACTGATCTTTCCTCTTTGTATGCCAATCAACAAGTAAATGTAACAATAAGCACACAGTCAACTAAAATGTATATACACAGTCTAAGGGTCATTGTGTTTAGGTAAGGTCATCAAGCTCCTTGTGTTTTGGTGTGATCACAAACAGCCCTGTAGCAGTGAAACAACAAAAAATCCTCACAATCAGCACCCTCCTTGTCTTTGTTGTTTCCTCACACAGATTTTGACACACACCTCCAAATGGTAATGATAGCTTCACACACTAAAGCTTGTTTTATGGTCAAAAAGGCAGTATTGACTTTGCTCTTCATCACACAGAGACTTTTGAAAATGACAAAGCGATTTATGTAGGATCTTTGTAGTTAAAATAGGCTCAATGTTTCACTTTTTAAATACTGTGTTTCTCCCTTTAAACACTGCCTCCTCCTAACAATGTTTCCACCATACACTAAGCTGACCAAGGTTTACTTTTCCCTATCACAGTTAGGGTACTTTCAACAATTTTCAAAACCTCTACTACTGTGTATATCTTGACTAGCTGGTTTGTGCCTTTAGCACTGTGTTGAGGGCAGTTTTAAGGCCCTTTGACATCAATAAAACCGTGACAACCTTTCAAAATATTCACTCAAATTACCTTGATTTTCACTACGACTTTCACTGTCTCAAACACCATCTAGCAGTTTGAAATTTGTAAGGGGGCAAAACAAAATACCTTAAAAAATGATGGCAACTGTTGTTTGTGGGGTTTGAGCAGCTTTCACAGCTTTTGGAGGCGTTTTGGAACATTAACATATGCGCGGCACGTTGATAAGGGAAAGTGCCACGCAATAGCAATGGTGTCGGGTCGGCCTTTGGGCAATTACGACCGCACCTACAGGCGCGTCGCGCAACCATTGAACCCATTTGTAAAAATGCACCTGAACGCGCCACGCAGTCAATAAGCCCGAAATTTTCTGTGAATTTGCTCGAACACCTCTTCTTCGGTCTTGTGAACAGCAAGAGGAGTGTTGTTGGTGCTTTGGGATTTCAAAATAGATTTTCAACTGTCTTTAACTCCGTTTGAAAGTGAAAAAGCCAAAGTACCTTTGAGTTTGACTTGTGAGGTTTTTGAAAGCTTCTCTTTTTAAACCAATGCCTTTGTTTATTTGAAAACACAACCATAGGGATTTTGAACGGGCTATAAGGGGCCCATACTCTAAATAATGTTGGCAAAAGGTTGTGCATGCTATTCTAACAGCTTTAATAGATATGAACCTATCTACTTATAAGAAAAACATTCAAGGGCCCACTCCTTTCACTGTTTGCTTACAAAAGGGGGAAAAATGTCTTTCCTCTGCTTTCATTTGCTTGTTAGAGGGAAACCTAGCTTAAAACCACATAGTGACAGTAGATGCATTCTCCAAATGGTTTTTCTCTTTGATTGTGAGGTGAAAACTAGTTGTACTAACTTGAGCTTTACTATTATTTATCAAGAAAGGCGCTTCTTCCAAAATCTTTTCCTCTACTCAAAATGTAACAGCTAAGTACCTTTGACCTTTTTTCATAAGGAATCTGCCTTCATTTGTAACAGTGGCATGCAGGTATTGCTTTTTAATGTTTGTTCCAGAACCTTTTGAAAAACAATTATCACCCTTTGGCTCCAGCTGATTTCAACTATTCTTCAACTCTGTTTTGTTTAAAGGCACAGAGACTAAATGTCAAGCCTTTTATCAAGGAGATGAGCTTTTGTAACCCTTTAAGGAAATCACACACCTTAGCAAAGTTTGTACAGTTCTTGGCTCCAGACTGTCTTGAAAACAAACTCTGATAGGAGATAAACCAACATTTTTTGATAGTTATAGTATTCATGCTTTCCCTTTGTTTTTGACATGATTGGCCTGTTCAGAAGCTTTGAACTGTCTTCTGCTGCTCTTACCATTGGTTTCTTAATCAGTCCAAACCTTGAAATGGGTCACTTCTCTGGTCCTCTGTCTATGAATGAAGGAGGTCTATTTTGACAAAATGCTTGATGTCCTTTCAACCTCTGTTTCAATCAAAAGAAGAATGTTTGATGAACCTACTGATAGTGGTTTCCTTTACATATGTTGGCAGAAGTTAGTTAGAAGCTAAGACTGTTGGATTCCTTTGGCCATCTATTTAACAATCTTTATTCAATGATGACGAACCTATTAGCTTCACATTGTAACTCAAATAATAGTGAACTCATGCAAATCATTTTTAAAGCCCACTACTTTGCCTCTACCTTTAATCATAATTTTACTTCAGAAACCCTTAGTTTATGTCTCACTGTAACCAAAGTTTGTCCTTACAGTTAGTGAAAAGCTTAAAAACAGACTTTGTCCATTTTCCCTCTGCTTATAGATGAAGGAGACACTCTTAACCCTCTGCTTGTGAAATGAAGGAGGTTCTTCAGTCTTCAAACCCTATGCTTATAGATGAAGGAGGTTTTTCAGTCATGTCATATCATCAGCCCTTTGACAGTGCTATTTTTCCTTTCACTGTCCTTTCAGGCTTTGAATGTGATCGCAAGAGCTTGATGAAAAACTCTCTGCTCTGTAGCAGCATCCCAGGCTCAAGATCACATTGAGAAGAAGTTGTCTTCTCATGTGAAGCCAAATATTGTCTTCTAGGATGTTGGTATGCCTCTGTCCTTGAAAGATCCATTAAAACACTGTAAAAAACACCTAGAATCAGTTTGACTTATGGTACATGTATTGCGGAGACTTGAGGGTGTATTAGTAGCGCAACCTAGGGCTGTAACCAACTTTATTTGCAGAATGGGAACGTCTGTTATGACTCATCTATAGCAGGTAGAGGTTCTTTGGCTTTAGACTGGTTTGCCAAGGGAGAAATGCCTAAAGCGCCACTACCTAACTTAGGGGAGACTTTTTGGACAGGTTTGGATTGTTTCTTTGGAGCTGATGGGAATACTAGTATGGCTAAGGCTAGATAGGACTTTGATAATGAAGTTTCATCTCGTCATGGGTGGACTGAAAGGTAAGAAGGCAAAAAATTTTATGGGTGTTTTCTAGCTGGAAAATTTGACAATTTTTCAGATCAGCTGCTAGAAAACTTGGCTGTTACAACTAGTCATCACCAACAAGTGAAAAATACTGATGACTAACACTGATGACGTGGCAGCTGACTGTGCTGTTGGTCAAAGTGGTCAAAGGATCCTCCGGGTGAATCAGGTGGTGACACTTGTCAATTTGTGAATGGTTGTTGATTTGGGTGATTTTTTGCATTTTTATTGGTTGTGGAATGAGCCAATGGGAAGAGGACATGTGGTGCAGCTAGGGGCCACCATGTGCCCCATCCCAAAGGCCGAATTAAACTATTTTCAAAGGTTGAATTCCATATTTATACAGTGGAAAATTATATGACAGACGAGCGGAGGTCGGGGTCAACCCCGTGACCTCCCCCACACAAACAACACAGCTTACCATTATGCCCACATTATGGTTCTTACCATAGTATGTAATTGGTATATATTTTTTTTAATACAATGTTTCATGTAGGTTAAGGTGGGGGCAAGCCCCCGACCCATGTGATCTCGAGCTATGACCACGGGTAGTGCTCAATTAAAACGCCATTAGCACCTAACCTTCATTAATTACCAATTAAACTGCACTTATCTGATAATTAACCCGATCTTATCTTGGCGGCCAGTATGGCAGAGTTCACCATTTTCGGCGGAACTCCAGAATTGTTGGAGTTAACTGGAGTTCTTTCCAATTTTGGAGGGGTTTCCTAGGCCAAAATTGATTGAGCCATAAATTTTGCAAAATTTGACCATTTTTGGCTCAAAAAGAGTCTATCCTAATAGATTTGGAAATTATGAGCATGTTGGAGCAGGTTTCAGGAGCAGTAGAGGAGTGTAAACAATATTGTTTTCCATTTTTATCTAACACATAGGCCCAAGCCATGGAAGATATACCAAGGATATGTAGCCCAAGAGGGGTGAACTCCTTCATCAAAACACTGTGTTAATGGATCATTTGATGGTTTGTTGTACATTTTATTGCCGATGTTCAATATTTTGTTTTAATGTTAAAATTCTCATGAATTTAACATAAAACTTGACACAATTAGCTGTTTAACACTCACAAACACCACAAGGAAACCTATGCACATGAAGCAAATGATCAAAAAATTGTTTATAAATCTGAAGATGAAATTAGTACATCAAAACTAACATTCAGAGTTAGATCAGGTGGACTTTCTACTATCCCTTGGATGTTGCTATTTTCACTCTTACAGGAAGCTTTGACTACTAGCGGTGCCATATCTTAAAAAAAGTATGATGTGGAGATACAGTCTAGACCGATGTCACATGGAATTTTGAAAGATGAAAGTGATTTCATAAGAATAATGAGAAGTGAAAAAATGAAAACTGGGTCTCAGAGCTACTTGAGTCGCAACAATGGCTTATAGGCAGGTCGTAGCACCACAATGGTTAGGGGTCACAAGATTTAGAGATCATTAGAATGGTGAATTTGAAACTTGATAAGTTGATAATATTGATGAGTCACAGGGTCGTAGGAAAAAGAGGTTGTTGGGTTGCAATGTAATGAGGTCGTGAGTTTCCGGGTTACCAGTTGTGCAACTATGCAGCTTAGGGGCTGTGAGGAGGGAGATAGGGTCACTGGGATGATAGGGTCGGATAGTCACATGATAAATTGGTTTCAAGGTTTCATGCTAGCCTATTGTGCAACCCTGTGAATTTTTGAGCGAGGGTTTCAAGGAGAATGAAAGTTTTGGTGAAATCGGAAGGTCGAATGGAATAGATGATTGCATGTAAAAGGGGCGTAATCAGGCCTCAATGGTGATTGGGATAATAATGAATGGGTTTAGGCAGAAATAAATAAGAAACACTAGATTTCAAGGGTGTGTCATGAGCCGAAGGGAGCGAAAAGGCCAGGGGTGATCAAGTACTGAGGAACCGCACCTCGAATGGGGAAATGGGAAACCCAAAATGGAACATGGTGGATAAAGGAAGGGTTGAAGGGTTTGGAAATAATTTTGGGCTTGAAATGTTGTGACAAAGAGGAGAATTAGGGTACAAAATAGAAGGTGCGAGGACAGGGTTAGATAGGGAGACAAATGGAAAATATAATGAGTGCATGGGAAGGTGGAATGACACTTACTTGGAAGGGAGAAGTTGCGAAAACACCAGGTCACCAAATTCATATGCCTCAAGAACTGTGATCATTTGATAAACAAAAAATCATGGTGATCACTATATATAATTAAATATCGCACGTGTTGAGGAGGAGGTTTCCACATTGTGGTTCAGGAGGGGTCGTATATGAATATCCTTCCTATGGTGTGACTTACCGACTTTGTGACCTGATGAGTAAAAGGTATCTGCAAGGTCTCTAGGTCGGTAGGTCACAAGTCATGCTAGGTTGTTAGGATGAGAGGTAAAAGTTGTGTGACTTGGAAACATGCAATTTAGCTCTCAGTGTAACCTTGAGTATATGTTTTGAGGTCGATCGACTAGATATATCTATATTAGTGCGACTTGGAAACTATGCAACTTAGCAACATGGGTTAAATGAGATGTGAGGTAAAGGTTCTCAAGCAACAAATTTTAAGCTGAGGATAGGGTCTCCTAGTGTGACTTGTGACCTTGGGAAAAACCAAGTTGAAAACTTGTAAATTAAAATTTTCCCAAGTGCTGGAGGTAAACCTGAATCAGTACCAAGGGTGTGAAACATCGACATGATGTAGACAAAGGTAAAAATTTAAGTGAGGGAGTAAAATTTTGAAGTGGGTCAAATTTCGGGGTTGTTGTAGTGGCTAAAACACCCACCAATCAAGAAACCCTTTCAAGAGCACATGGAGGATCTCATCTTCCACCTCAAGCTCTCTGATCCCATCCCCTCTAGCCTAAAATACAATTGGAAAAATAGAATATTTGGTCCCTATCATATCGCTTCTAGGCTCGATATCTTTCTCATAGTTGATGCCTTTCTGTAAATCTATTTATCTATTAAATCTCAAATCCTCCTTCAGAACGATTCGTACCATCACCCGATTAGATTAGGTTTTGCTCCCTTCATATATTTTGGCCCCATTCCCTTTAGATGCAACCCGCTATGGTTTAATCTGTAGGAAATTCAATTTGTCATTTTCAACTCCTAGTCACAATGGGTGGATGGTAGCCCTATTGGAATATGGGAATATAAAATCAAATATACAAAAGTTTGTCTCAAGCTTTGGGCCAAATCTACACAGTTGGAAAAGCAAGTTGCCTTAAAAGACTTGGGGATTACTATGAGCTCTCTCAACTTTGCTATGGACGAGAGTGAAGTGACTTCAAAACTATTGCAAAAGGAAATAATATCCTTTGATAAATACCACTCTAAGCTCAAAGAATAAGAGGATTACTGGAGAATTAAATTGATAAGTGTTTATATGAAAGTCAGGGATCATAACACTAATTTCTTCCACAAGTAGGCCAAGAACATAGAGAGGAAAAATTTAATATAGCATATCAATGTTAATGGCACAAGGAGTGAAGACTTCCATTAGATAAAGGAATAATCGACAACCTTCTTCAACAAATTATATTCGGAAGGTTACCCTTTAATAGAGGAATATAAAGAATACATGTTGGAGCACATTCAATATTTGATATATGAGGAGATAAACAACCAGCTAACCCAACTCCCAACATACAATGAAATTTGGAGAGTGGTTTTCTATTTAAACCTGGCTAAAGCTCCAGGGTTGGATGACCTCTTAGCACACTTTTACCAACATTTATGGGAAACTATTAAGAAATATTTTTTTAGAATGGTGGGATATTCATGAAAGTGTGGTTGCATTGGAGGAGTAATAAATTCATCCTTCCTAGCTCTGATTCCAAAAGAATCCAACCCTTCATTTTTCTCAATTTGTCAGCTTATCTCGTTCTGTAGTGTAACCTACAAGAATATCTTCGAGATCATTATGAATAGACTCATACAGGTTCCTGCTTCCCTGCCATCATCTGATACAGGTTGTCCAACATCTGAGCATCCTCTCGGTTATCCATAGTTTCTGTATACCTCGGGCCTTGATACGAGTCGAGAGGCTGAGTGACTCGGACTTCTCCATCTTCAAAAATCATCAGCTCCTTTTTGAGGTCGATGATGGCATAATTCTCAAAAGCCCAGTCGATTCCTAGCAGTGCAGGGTAAGGATCCTTGTCTCCCATAATATCAATAACCTCAAATTCCGTGTAAGTCTTCACCCCTGCAATGTCGACCTCAACTTCTTGGGGTGCTGTGGGCAAAGGTTCCCTCAGCCCTGTGATCCCTTGCAGTACGTCCTCCAAGGTATGCTTGAGTTGTTCCCGCATCGAAGCGTTGTCAACAATCTTGAAGAGTAGATGGAGCCATTCCTCAATCAGGGCCCCCGTGGTGCTCTGTTCCCTGGTATCAGTCATCACGGGTACTTCAAGGCCTTTGGCTCCCCCCAGCTGAGAAAATGTCTCCACCGCCTCCTAGAAGTACTTCTTCTATGCATCTAGCTTGATCATTTGTTTCGGGGAGGCGGGCTGGATCCCTCGTATCGGCTCCTTCCTGCGAGCATCCTCCCCTGTCTTCTTTCCTCCTTGAATCACAATAGCTACGTTCTGCATGGCTAGAGTTGCGGTTCCCCAAGGTTCAGAGTTTACCAGATTTGTGCCCCTCTACGGTGCTCGTTCTTCCCACTTCTTGATAAGTTCAGGGCAGTCCTATGTCGCATGGGTATTCACGCGGCACTGAGAACACCATGGGCATCTGGGAAGGGGGCATTCCGGGGCCACGTGACCCTCCTGGTCATAGTTGTAGCATTTCAGCGGACCCCGTCCCCTTGTGTGGCCTCCGCACATACCACCTCCTCTACCCCTGGAAGCCTCGTGCACCCTATAGGAGAGTCGGTCCAATTGGTCTGCCAGTGCATCGAGAGCCTTGCACTGTTCGATGTTGTGAGTCGTGGAAGCACAAAACTCATAGTATATGTTGTTTAGGACATTGGGGTACTTCTGAAATATTGGACACGTCCAAGGTTGATGACCCATCGTCCGGAAAATTTCGCAATATTCTCTGGCGGTTTGGTTTGGTTGAGGTGGGAACCCCGCGTGAGGTTGTTGCGGCTGATAGACCCCCTGCGGATTCATCGGCGTGCCACCCCCACTAGGTGGACCCCCCTGTATTTCCGTGACTGAGGGCCCCACACCCGAGCCACGCAACCGAGGACACTCATTTGCCATGTGCCCTTCGACCAGACAGTGTGTGCACCAAACGTTCGGCCTGGCTGGTATTATAGGCTACATCTCCTTAATTTTTTCAGTCAGACTGGAAATCTGATGTCGCAATCTCAATAAGGAAGGATCCTGCGGGGCCAGCCCTCCCCGATATTCCTGAGGGTAGCCCGCCATTGCCTCTATCTTCATAGCCTGCTCCAAAGCATCCTGCAAGTTGTTGATCTTTTCCTGGGTGAGGGGGGTTCATGTCAAGGGAAGCAGAGCCTTGATGAACCAGTCCCTCTGATGGTCTGGGTCGATCGGGTAGCTGAGTTTCTCGATCGCATCCTTGAACCTGCGCATCAGCTCCCATGTAGTCTCTCCTTCTTTTTTCTTAATCTCCCATAGTTCAGACAGAACCTGTTGGTCTGTTTTGGGGAGCTTAAATTCTCGGACAAAATCCCGCTTGACGTCCGCGATTGTTGGATTTGGGTGGGCCTCTGACCACTTTATGAACCATCGCAGAGCCCTTTTTCTCAGCGTAGTTTGGAATTCTATTAGCTTCCCTACGTCTGGCATCTGCCAAAACCTCCATATGGCTTCACAGAGATAACAATGTTGCTCCACATCATCGTTACCTTGGCCAAAAAATTCTGGATATCGGGTGAATGACCTAGCCATATTTACTTGCAAAGGTGTGACTAGAATAAACCCTCCAGGTCCTAGTTGTGTGACTATACCACTAGGAACTGCAATACTACTAGTGACACTGCTATTAACGTGTGTCGCTACCGACAATGAACTGTTGTGCAATCAACTCAATGCTTGTATCTTAACGAAAATATTACTTAAAGTTTTATAGAGTACCAGGGGAAGGTAGGGATCATTGCCGTTCAAACTTTGAGAAGTAGGAATACCTGGAGATATGAATGCCGTCCGTTCTTGAAATAACTGCTGCATCACGATGTACCATTCGCCATCAGAACCTTCTTCGGGCTGCACACCTGCATCTTCTTCATCAAATGTCATCTCCCACTTTCTCCTAGCTGGGCTCCCATGCACCCGCCGCACTCCCACAATGGTCCCTTCCCTCTCTAGGGTATCCACTTGAGTGTCCATATTTCCTATCCTCTGAGGCACCTCCTCTTAATTCTTCCTATTTTTCCCTCGTCGTTTCAACTCCCGCATCACCCTTTCTCGCCACATGTCGATGATCTGCGCCCTCCGATGTGCACGTCGCTCCCTCAACCTCCTTGCGGTCTTAGCATCCATTCCCCCACTCCCCTGCTTCACACTTCATGTAGCATCTTTCCCTTCGGCCCTTCCCCTAGCACTGGAGGTTTACGCTTCCATGCTCGATTTTTGGAATTCCATCAGCCCTTCGTCCACCATCAGGGCCTTAATCCACAATGGAATTTCCTTAAGCAGCTTCCCTCTTAGCCCATATCGGAAGATAGCCTCAACCTTAGAGAAGGATTGGTAGCACTCTGTGGCAAACTCCACAATATATCCATCCAAAGTGGTCTCTACCTAGAAATACACCGCGCAGGTCAACTCAGTATCCAGCTGATGCAGGGCCACCAGATCTCTATGCGCCCACTTATGTTGGATCTTCCGCGAGTTATCCCTAGGCACCTTGGTCTGCAACCTCTGCAACCAATTATAGAGGTCGCTAGGGAATTTTCCCTAGAGGATCTCGTAGGTATCACTGGTGGAATCTGAGAAAAGGACGAGATCCTTGAGCACCTTCTCCTTTTGATTCGTCAACTCCGCTTGCTGAGCGATAAAATAGTCCAGATGGTTATCCCACCATCTCAGTATTTCTCCTTCGAAGACCCTCGATACCATGATCTAGTTCCCCTGATAACGTGTAGGGTCTCGGCAACGGAACCATTTGTTGGTGAAGAAATAGGTCTTGCAGGCAGGACCCAGGTTCAGAGATTGGGGCCAACAAGGGAATCCGCTGTAGTCTAGAACCACGCTGGCATTTTCACCCTACTCCGGAGAGCAGAGAGTCTCACCAAAGGCGTGTCGCAACCACATGCAGAAGGGGAATAGATCGATAGTGGTGGATGGATCCGCAATTCGAGATTAATATAGAATTGTTTGCATAAATATCATCATATATGCAAGAACATTCAGAAGATTGAGCAGATACTAAGCAAATAAAATTTTAAGACATCACAGACATCATGCATGCATGTAACTCATATAATAAGACAACATCCTGCAAGTGTATTGATAACTTTCAGCTGGATCCAAAGTTACATCGCTTCCACAGGAAGAGCTTACAACTCTGTTATAGACGTCCCCTAAGACAGAAAGATAGATAATAGAAGCCTAGGAACTACAAAGATGTCATTCTCGGGATAGATCTCTTCTACAGCATCCGCTCGATCCTCTTCAATCCCTCTGCATCTGTGTGTCTTCTTTCGGCTGGGTGATGTCTATTTATTCACTTTCCATCGCAACTGCTAGTTCCTCTTGCATTCTTCTTCATCTTTTTTCGACTTCTCTCTGTTGTCTATGAGTTTCGCTCTCCGTCCTCTATTGTATCTTCTCTTCGTCTGCACTTATCTGCATCAGCTTCTTCAGCTATCTTCTGTTCCCCCGCAACCTCGGTAGCTTTGCTACTCACCGTAGTTGCGGCTTGGTTGCGGCTACCATGTGTCGATCCGCAACCCAAAAATTTGTTCTTTATTCAAAATTCAAAACAAGGGCCCCAACAGGCCCCGACCACAGTTTCTTGACTCATCCCAAGTCAATCACAAATCACTGTCTCCACTTCCATCGCTCCACCGGACCCCGTGCCCTGTTCTTGCTGTGCCCCTTCAGTCTACTACCCAAACAAGGGCCCCAACTCCGGGACCTTGCTGAACGCTGAAGCCTTAAGCTCGTTGAAGGTTGTCACAGCTTGTTTCCACCCTTGTACCAATGCATCTGTCTCTGTGGCGATCTTGGTGACAGCTGCCTCCCCAACAGGCGTGGGTACAATTATGAACACCGTGCTAATTTGGGTTTCGGCTTCAGCGGCTAACTGCTACATTATCCTGGTGCTAAGTTGCAGGGGCTGACGAAGCTCTCGAATTGCTTGTTTGGCCATTGCCGAGCTGGCCTCTTTTTCTGGATCTGGACCTCCAGAGTATCCCCCTGAGTGTATAGCTGGTCCAACTGAGAGGGGTCCGTGGCATCTTGAATCTCTTTCGAAATTTGTTGCAACTACGCTGAAATGGGTTGAGTCTTTACCGTAAGGGCCATCGAGCATTCATGGAGACCTTTCAGGAGGTCATAAGAATCGCGCACTGCAGAAGTGAGAGCTTCCTGCATCTGGGTGACTTGGCCCTATTTCTCTGTAATTTGTGTTGTGTAGACTGCCTCTGGATCAGGCAGCGTTGGCCGTGCTACTAACGCTGCTTGGAGGTCTGCATTTTCCTTGTGGAGGTCAGTGAATGCTACCCTGAGGTGGATGGCCCGTTGTAAGATATCTGTTTCTAGCACGTCTGCAGGCATCCGAGTGTAGTGAGCCTCTACGGACGGCCATAGTCTTGTACACACCCTCGCCACTTCGTTTATCTGACCCTGGAGCTGCCCGTGTGCTACTATGAGCTACTCGCGCTGTTTAGTAAGCGCGGTGATCTGCTGATGTTGCTCTTCACACCTCTGTTGCAGTTCGGAGTGAAGCCTTTCCGCCTGCTGGGCTTCCCTCTGAATAAAGTGGTACATCTGAGCCGTACCCCACGTCTCCAAGTTGGCGACCCCCGAAGTACTTTGATCCGGCCGTCGTTCCTGTAGGGTTTGCCCACTGGCAAATGATCGGGTGGAGTGCTCTTGAGGGGACGACAGCGGGGTTTGATGAGGTGCTGAGTCTGCCATATTCTGGTCCAGCCACTCCTGCTGATCTGTGTGGATGGCCTTTGGAAATAGAGTAGGCTCAGGCTATGCCTTAGCCGTGTCTGCGACGATTTGCGCCCTCTATGTGACTATAGCAAAAAAAGTGACCTGGGGGTCCCCAACGGGGTTGACCGGTGGTACCACTACTATACTGAAGTCAACCTCGGCCCCGTGGTCCCCATTGATTAAATCTCAGATTACTGGGTCTGACATAGTGGCAGATGAGTTGGATGGTGCGGATGAAGTGGTAGGTGGAGGTGGAACGGTACGTGGTGGTGAAAGACGAATGTTGATGAAGTTGGAGGGGTCAATGGGAGGTGGAGGTGGAATCCCTCCTATTGCCCTTATGTCGACGAATGGTTCTTCCTATATAGGCACCCTTGGACTCGGTGGCCAGGGTGGATCCTCTTTAGTGAGGTCCACCACCAGACTCGACTCTATGGTTCTGGCCCTGTTGAACTAAGGAGCTTCTAAGGGGTTTGTGGGCTTGCTCTTTTCCCCTATCGGGGTATTCATCGGACTTGGTGAAGTAAATAAAACATTAGGGATGGGGGAGGTGATGGAAGTTGTGTGGAGAAGCAGGTTGGGCTGAGAAAGTTTAAACTCAGAGAAAAAAAGGAAAGGAATGGCACCGCTTGAGACAACCCGGGCCACTTCGTTGAAGCTGTGTACCTAAGTGTTTAAGTGGCGAATGAGGGAGGCATGCTGCACGTTGGAGACCCGTTGTGCCACCTCCACTTCCGATTCACCAAGCAGTGGCCGCGGCAGCATCTTATCAAAGTTGTATGTGGGTACCCCACTTCGGACTTCCATCGCGAACTCTGGCCACGAACAAACTTCATTGTGGAAGGCTAAGTCTTCGAGCTAGAACTTCAGCGGCCGCATGTAAAATGTCTCCTGCGGCACACAAGTAGGTCGGAGGAAGGTGTGCCTGTGGCTAACCATGAACCATACTTTCTCGCTGTACTCGTCCAGTAGATTTCTAGGCACCCTTTGTTGGCCTACTACCACATCTCTCATTAAACCATACCAACTTCGAAATGCCTCTGCATTGACCTCTCTGGTGCTGGGATCACCTGACACCTTCCACGGGATGAACTTCGTTTCCAAAGGCTAACCCTCCACTATTTTCGTTGGTGTCCTGACGAGGGGAGTATGCCACTTCCACATGGCAAATGCAACTATCAAATACCCATAAGCAAAGCTTTTGGCCCTCTTGTAATTGTCTTCGCATGTGTCGAACAACTCCTTCAGCAGGAAGGAGCACCAGTTCAACTTAGCCCCCTGGACGCAGTGCTCTGCAATGGAAATAGTATCTAGGGTAAATTCTCCATTTGTGTAGTGCCTCATTGTCTTACTGGCAATGAGGTAACATGCAAACTTGATTTCGGTCTTGTTGATAAGTTCCATCTTCGCTCCCTTTCCTCCCCGTCATGTGCAATATTTTCCATAATAGTCCGCATCCCCTGACTTCTTCGCTCTTTTGGAAGTGGTTTGACATGCAGAAGATACATCCGGGTTGTTCTGTGAGAGCCCTGTGAGCTGGTGGATATCCTCAGCATGGATTGGAATTTCTTTGTTCAATGACAATGACCCGTTCTGGATGCGGCTGAGCAAGAACTTGGTACATTGCATGGTTGGTCCCGTTGTCCTGAATACTGGCAGATTTCTTAAATTAAAAATGGAGGATTGTTGTAGGCCTTGGAACTCTGGAAAAATTTTGTTTGTTGCATGCCTTGCTTCTGTGGTATAATATTCCATATACACCGGGCACTTAAGTGCTTTGAACTCGAAAGAGTCCGTGAGGTCTGCATCTATGAGGGTAGCACTGTCGTACTTCCCAACGAGGGATTCTATTTTATGAAATCGACTATCGAGCTGCGGTCCTACGACTTCTGGGTTGGCTCTTGTCATCTTCGCTCGGCGTTGATACACTTGCAGAATCGGTCTCGGTGCCTTCTCTTGGCTCTGTGCTTTTGGATACTTCTGCTGCTCTGGTTTTGCTCTAATTTATAATTCTAACTTCTCCGACATTCTCACGCTTTTCTTCATGCAGGTTATGTAATTAAATAACATGAGTGAGGTTGATGAGACCCCATAACAAATTCCTGCTGGCATCCTCCACGGCGATAATCGTGCGATCAGTCGCCTGCTGAAGTGTGTTCTGACATCTACTGATGGTGGTATGGGGGAATGGGCAGACGTGACGGTTGAGGTTTCTTCGAATTATGGAAAAATGATTACTACAAGGTTGCTTCTAATTATGGCGATTTATGTTGGAAATCTAGGCGATCCTACGGACTGACAAAAGTACTAACTGAAATGACATGGACTGACACTTGACACATTTTCTTATCCTACGGGGATGACACGCTAGACACGCCCCTCCCCGACCACAATCAGTTGAGGTGCGGTCCCCACAACATAGCGGTTATTGACGACCTATGCATGGACAACGAACACTACCTATGCTCATCCTGGTTGTGGGAGAGTTATTCAACTATGCTACTCTACGGCTTCTCTCAGGTGCGAGAGTTATTAATGAAAGGCGAAATAAAATTAGTCATGGTAGGCCTTCAAGTGTGCACCATTCACCCACCCAGGTAAAATAGTACCGTCTAGTTGAGCCAACCGAACGACTCTGGAATCCCTAATCTCGACGACGAAGTAGGGTCCCAACTAGTGCATCTGCAGTTTTCCTGGAAACTTATGAAACCTGCTATCGTATAGGAGAACCTTCCCTCCAACCTTGAACGTTTTTCTCTTGATGTGGTGGTCATGCCACGCCTTCTGCCTATCCTTCTGAACCTTTTGGTGAAACTCGGCTAGGAACCGGGCCTCGTCCAGTTCTTGCAATTCCTGTAGGCGCTCCTGTAGCGATTCCTCTTCCGAGAGCTTTAGGGATGTGGTGATTAAAAGACTCGGTATGGTGAACTCGGTTGGAATCACGGCTTCACGGCCATACACCAACTGGAACGGTGTTTGATTGGTCAACCACTTCACCATTGTTCGGTAGGCCCATAGTGCAGCTGGCAATTGCTCGTCCCAATCATCCCGCTTGGCATTGAAGATCTTCGTCAAACCCTTCTTGAGGATTTTTTTGAACGCTTCAACAGTGCCATTGGCCTGCAGGTGGTATGGGCTGCTTTTGTGATGTCGAATCATGAAGGTGCCCAGCAGCGATTTGACCGTTTCATTAATGAAGTGTGTACCTTGATCACTAGTTAAGCTCCGTGGGCAGCCAAACCTGCTGATGATGTGTTCAAAGATGAACCGAGCTGCTGTATCGTCCGTACAGTCCCGTACCGCTGCTGCCTCAGCCCACCGGGTGAGGTAGTTAGTGGCGGTAATGATGTACCAGGCCTTGGAATGCCTGGCTACCAAGGCTATGGGACATATGAAGTCAACAACCCACTTCTCAAATGGCCACAACACATGCACCGGGTGTAGTGGGAGCTCGTCTCTGTGAGAGGGCCTCCCTATTCGCTGACAGACATCACATTTCTTAATAAATGTCTTACAATCGGCATGGACCGTCGGCCACCATAGTCTAGCTTGGAGCACTTTCCTAGCAGTGGGTTTCACCTCCACATGCCCGCCTGCAATGCCGCTATGGCACTCCCGCAGCACAGCTTCACGTTTGTGGTCGAGTACACATCTGTGCAGAATCTCATCAAGGCCCAATTTATACAACTGCCCCGCAATCAGTTGCTATTCAGTGGCGTGGAAGACCAAGTGTCATTTCTGGAGTGGGGTGTAGTGCTGAGCGCACTGCCCCGTGGTCAAGTAAGTTGCGATGTCAGCCAAATAATCTGGTATGGCTTCAAATCGTAAAATATCAGCATCTGGCAGCAGATCATCGAGAGAGCCACGTTCTCCCCCGTTTCCAACCTGGATAAATGATCGGGCCCAACGTTCAACCTCCCGGGCTTGACGATCACTTCGAAGGTGAATTCTTGGAAGAGTAGAAGCCATCGACAGATCCGTCCTTCCAAAACAGGCTTATTGACCAGGTAATTTAACGCGGAGTGATCCGTAAAGAACTTAAAATTACCTCCTAGAAGATAGTGGCAGAACTTTTGGAGCGAGTACACCATTGTGAGGGCCTCCCTCTCCATGGTGGTGTAATTTCGCTCTACATTAGACAGTTTGCGGCTGGCGAAGTAGACTGGGTGGTCAATTGTCGTCTCCCCTAGTTGCGCCAAGATAGCCCCAAGTGCAATACTGGAAGCATCGATATGCATGTGGAACTACTTATGATCCCAATTTGGGTGAACCAGAATGAGCGTCATTGCCAGCTTCTCCTTCAAAGTTTCAAGGGCCATCCTGCACTCATCCGTCCACTGGAACACTTCTGACTTCCGTAGTAACTTTTCCAGAGTAGCAGTGATCTTTGCATAATTTCTGATGAACTTTCTGTAATAACTCGTGTGCCCTAGCAGTGCCCGCAACTGCTTCACCATTTCTTTGGCTTCCATGTGGATGATCACGGCTACCTTGGCGGGGTCGACGCAGACCCCTTGCTTGCACACCACATGTCCTAATAGCGTTCCGAAGGGAACCGCAAAGATGCATTTCTTCAAGTTCAAGGAAATCTACAATTGTCGACACCGATCAAACATGATGCGTAGAAGGGTGGCATGGTCTTTCAGCAAACTGTAGATGGTACAATCGTCCATGTAGACTTCCAGGAACTTATGAATGTACTCCCAGAAAGCAGCGATGACGATCCGGGAAAACACAGTGGGGGCGTTCTTCAACCCAAATGGCATTACATGGTATGCAAAAGACCCCCACTCGGTGGTGAACGTCATCTTCATTTTGTCCTCTTCTGCAATGCGCACCTGATGGTAGCCCAAAAATCCATCAGTGAAGGAGTAGGCCTCGTTTCCCACAACATTTTCCAATACTTCGTTGCTGAAGGGGGTGGGAAACGGGTCATGAATGCAGGCATTGTTTAAGCTTCGGTAATCCACACAGACATGGATTTCTGACTTGTCCTTATTATTCTGAATGACGATTGGACTCACCCACTCTGCTTCATCCACCAGGAAGATTAGACCTACTGTCAACATCTTATCGATCTCCAACTTGACCTTTTATTTGATCCGTGGGTTCAATCGATAAGGTCGATGCTTCACAGGCCTGGTGTCCGATTTCAGCACTATGCACATTTCTCTGAGGTCCCCTTTGATGCCCTTTAAGTCTGCAACCGATGAAGGGAATAGATCTTTATATTCCCAGAGGAGGCTAAAAATTTCCTTTGTCATCTCCTCGTCCCAGTAGTCCCCAACTGTAGCGAGTTTGGGTTTTTCCTCCGTGTCGATGTTTAGCTTCCTTGTCTTTAGTGGGAGTAGATGGACTCCTTCAGTGTTCGGCTCTTCGTTGATGTTCCACTCACCTTCCGTCTCTTCAAAATATAGGTGCCTTAGATCCTTTAGACTGTCATCGTCTGGCTTGCCATCGATCCGTTGGCAAGCCAACTCACGCCTGCCCTCAGGATTTAGCGCTAGTGTTCTCCTGTCAGTCCCTGGATCATGGAGAAACAGTACCCCCTTTATGGCCTGTAATGCTTGGGACACCAGCTCTGTCTTCCCTTCGAATGAAAAACACCGAACAACTTGTTCGCGACTTCCTGCTAGGGGTTGGTCCCTCTTTTCCTCTCTTCTTAAGTACCAGGCCTGTGGGATGGTATCCAGGGAGTGGAAAAATCGGTGTACCCACAGTTCCTCCGGGTACCCTACGCCTTGCCACTACTCCTGACAGGTTTTCAGGTGGTCTCCTGGGTCAGAAGTTCCCTGGTACTTGTACTGTCTCTGAGGTCCTTCGTCTTCCTTGAACCGCGCTCTCAGAGCTGCCGCTACACAATTCCACTGGGTCATGGAGTTGCGGTGATTTTTCCACCACCTTGCGGATGTGGACTAGAGTGCTACATCCAAAAGGGGTATCCTGTTCTCCTCCAGTACCTTGTCTTCCATCTTAGCAATGAAGGTGTTGACTGTGTGCATGCTGGACAGGGTGGGGTACCCCCTTATCTCTGCTCCAATCCAACGGACCCTGGCAATGTTGGCACATCTTCGCGTGCTGGTCTCATACCCCCCCTGTTGCTAGTCTTCCCAGGCTAGTTCTAATCCTAGCTCCGAGCTCTGGACACTGCGCCAACTCACGGAGCCAATAATTGTCGAGTTAATATAATCCTCTCACTTCCCCACCGTTATCTGATACAGGTTTTCCAACATCTGATCATCCTCTCGCTTATCCATAGTTTATGTATACCTCGGGCCTTGATACAGGTTGAGAGGCTGAGTGACTCGAACTTCTCCATCTTCAAAAATCATCAACTCCTTTTTGAGGTCGATGATGGCATAATTCTCAAAATCCCAGTCGATTCCTAGTAGTGCAAGGTAAGGATCCTTGTCTCCCATAATATAAATAACCTCAAAGTCCATGTAAGTCTTCACCCCTGCAATGTCGACCTCGACGTCTTCGAGGTGGCCGATCGGCACAATGCAGTACTGGTTCGCCATTCTAAGCTGGATTGGTGAGTAGGTCAGCCAGGGCCGCCCAAGAGCCTCCCACGTATTCTGCGGCAGGATATTAACGTCAGATCCTAAGTCGAGCATGGTGTCGCTGATATGAAATCCCACAACTTGCGTGTTGAGCCGGAACTCTTTTCTCATTCTTTGCTTGTTCCGCTTGACCCGATGTACGTACTGGGGTACTGTGGGCAAAGGTTCCCTCAGCCCTATGTTCCCCTGCAGTACGTCCTCCAAGGTATGCTTGAGCTATTCCCGCATCAAAGCGTTGTCAACAATCTTGAGGAGTAGATTGAGCCATTCCTCAATCAGGGCCCCGTGGCACATTAGGGGAATTTTGAGGTCTAAAATGGGCCTCCTAAGAAAAATGTACAACAAAAATAAACTTTATAACAACCAATAGGATTCAAGATGATGATGTCAACCATGGGGGATGATTCACCATTTTTTAAATAAAAGGGTAAAAATATTAAAAAATAATAAAATAATAAAACTACTTTTTCAACTCGTATTTTCAACTTATCTCCCAAAATTTTTACTCAAATTTAGAGCGGGAGTACTCGTTGGATGTGAAATTTAATTCCTCATCCAAGGAGTACCCATGTTGCATACTTTCGATGAACTCTACTACACGAAAAATGAGAAATACATAAAAAACGTGATTGTAATCATGTTTTTTTATGTATTTCTCATTTTTCGTGTAGTAGGACCCATCGAAAGTATGCAACATGGGCACTCCTTGGATGGGGAATTAAATTTCGCATCCAACGAGTACTCCCGCTCGAAATTTGAGTAAAAACTTTGGGAGATAAGTTGAAAATATGAGTTGAAAAAGTAGTTTTTCCATTTTTCCCTCTAAAATTTGATGATGTCATCAAATCTTATTTGATTTTTTCCACTATTATTTTATAATTTCCTTAGGAGGCCCATTTTAGACCTCAAAATTCCCCTAATGCTCTGTTCCCTGGTATTGGTCGTCACGGGTACTTCAAGGCCTTTGGCTCCCCCCAGCTGAGAAAATGTCTCCACTGCCTCCTAGAAGTACTTCTTCTGTGCGTCCGACCTGATCATTTATTTCGGGGAGGCGGGCCGGACCCCTCGTATAGGCTCCTTCCTTCGAGCATCCTCCCCCATCTTCTTTCCTCCTTGCGTCACAATAACTACGTTCTACATGGCCAGAGTTGCAGTTCCCCGAGGTTCAGAGTTTACCAGATTCGTGACCCTCTGCCGTGCTCGTTCCTCCCACTTCTTGATAAGTTCAGAGTAGTCCTCTATCGCATGGGTATTCATGTGGCACTGAGAACACCATGGGCGTTTGGGAAGGGGGAATTCCCGGGCCACGTGACCCTCCTGGTCACAGTTGTAGCATTTCAGCGGACCCCGTCCCCCTGTGCGGCCTCCGTGCATACTGCCTCCTTTGCCCCTGGAAGCCTCGTGCACCCTATAGGAGAGTCGGTCCAATCGGTCTGCCAATGCATCGAGAGCTCTGTACTATTCAGTGTTGTGAGTCATGGAAGCAAAAAACTCACAGTATACGTTGGTTGGGACATTGGAGTACTTCTGCAATATGGACACGTCCAAGGTTGATGACCCATCGTCTGGAAAATTTCGCAATATTCTGTGGAAATTTGGTTTGGTTGAGGTGGGAACCCCACATAAGGTTGTTGCGGCTGATAGACCCCCTATGGATTCATCAGCGCGCCACCCCCACTAGGTGGACCCCCCTGTATTGCCACGACTGAGGGCCACACAACCGAGGACACTCAGTTGCCACGTGCCCTTCGACCAGGCAGTGTGTGCACCAAACGTTCGGCCTGGCTGGTCTTATAGGCTGCATCTCCTTAATTTTTTCAGTCAGACTGGAAATCTGATGTTGCAATCCCAATAAGGAAGGATCCTGCGGGGCCGGCCCTCCCCGATATTCCTGAGGGTAGTCCGCCATTGCCTCTATCTTCATAGCTTGCTCCAGAGCATCCTGCAAGTTGTCGATATTTTGCTGGGTGAGGGGGGTTTGTGTCAAGGGAAGCAGAGCCTTGATGAACCAGTCCCTCTAATGGTTTGGGTCGATCGGGTAGCTGAGTTTCTCGATCACGTCCTTGAACCTGCGCATTAGCTCCCATGCAGTCTCTCCTTATTTCTGCTTAATCTCCCATAGTTCGGACAGACCCTGCTGGTCTATTTGGGGGAGCTTAAATTCTCGGACAAAATCTCGCTTTACGTCCATGATTGCTGGATTTGGGTGGGCCTCTGACCACTTTATGAACCATCGCAGAGCCCTTTCTCTTAGTGTGGTTTGGAATTATATTAGCTTCCCTACGTCTGGCATCTGCCGAACCCTCCATATGGCTTCACAGAGATACCAGTGTTGCTCCACATCATCATTACCTCGGCCAGAAAATTCTGGATACCTGGTGAATGACCCAGCCATATTTACTTGCGAAGGTGTGACTAGAATAAACCCTCCAGGTCCTGGTTGCGTGACTATACCACTAGGAACTGCAATACTACTACTGATGCTGCTATTAACGTGTGTCGCTGCCGACAATGAACTGCTGTGCAATCGACTCAATGCTTGTAGCTTAATGAAAATATTACTAAATGTTTATAGAGTACCAGGGGAAGGTAGGGATCCTTGCCGTGCAAACTTTGGGAAGTAGGAATACCTGGAGATATGAATGCCGTCCGTTCTTGAAATAACTACTGCATCACGATGTACCATTCGCCATCGGAACCTTCTTCGGGCTGCACACCTACATCTTCTTCATCAAATGCCGTCTCCCTCTTTCTCCTAGCTGGGCTCCCATGCACCCACCGCACTCCCACAACGGTCCCTTCCCTCTCTAGGGTATCCGCCCGAGTGTCCATATTTCCTATCCTTTGAGGCGCCTCCTCTTGATTCTTCCTATTGTTCACTCGTCGTTTCAACTCCTGCATCACCCTTTCTCGCCACCTGTCGGTGATCTGTGCCCTTCGATGTGCACATCGATCCCTCAACCTCCTTGTGGTCTCAGCATCCATTCCCCCACTCCCCTACTTCACACTTCACGTAGCATCTGTCCCTTCGGCCCTTCCCCCAGCACTGGAGGTTTACGCTTCCATGCTCGATTTTTGGAATTCCATCAGCCCTTCGTCCACCATCAGGGCCTTAATCCACAATGGAATTTCCTTAAGCAGCTTCCCTCTTAGCCCAGATCGGAAGATAGCCTCAGCCTTAGAGAAGGATTGATAGCACTCTATGGAAAACTCCACAATATATCCATCCAAAGTGGTCTCTACCTAGAAATCCACCACGCGGGTCAACTCAGTATCCAGCCGATGCAGGGCCACCAGATCTCTATGCACCCACTTGCGTTGGATCTTCCACGAGTTATCCCTAGGCACCTTGGTCTGCAACCTCCGCAACCAATTATAGAGGTCGCTATGGAATTTTCCCTAGAGGATCTCGTAGGTATCACTGGCAGAATCTGAGAAAAGGATGAGATCCTTGAGCACCTTCTCCTTTTGATTCGTCAGCTCCGCTTGCTGAGCGATAAACTGGTCCAGATGGTTATCCCGCCATCTCTATATTTCTCCTTCGAAGACCCTTGATACCATGATCTAGTTCCCCTCATAACATGTAGGGTCCCGGCAACGAAACCATTTGTTGGCGAAGAAACAGGTCTCGTAGGCAAGACCCAGGTTTAGAGATTGGGGCCAACAAGGGAATCCGCTGTAGTCTAGAACCACGCCGACATTTTCACCCTACTCCAGAGAGCAGAGAGTCTCACCCGAGGCATGCTGCGACCACATGCAGAAGGGGAATAGATCGATAGTGGTGGATGGATCCGCAATTCGAGATTAATATAGAATTGGTTGCATAAATATCATCATATATGCAAGAACATTCAGAAGATTGAGCAGATACTAAGAAAATAAAATTTTAAGACATCACAGACATCATGCATGCATGTAACTCATATAATAAGACAAAAACCTGCAAGTGTATTCATAACTTTCAGCTGGATCCACAGTTACATCGCTTCCACAGGAAGAGCTTACAACTCTGTTATAGACGTCCCCTAGGACAGAAAGATAGATAATAGAAGCCTAGGAACTACAAAGATGTCATGCTCAAGATATATCTCTTCTACAGCATCCGCTCGATCCTCTTCAATCCCTCTGCATCCGTGTGTCTTCTTTAGGCTAGGTGACGGCTATTTATTCACCTGCCATCGCAACTGCTAGTTCCTCTTGCGTTCTTCTTCAGCTACTTTCGGCTTCTCTCTGTTGTCTATGAGTTCCACTCTCTGTCCTCTACTATATCTTCTCTTCGTCTGCACTTATCTGCATCAGCTTCTTCAACTATCTCCTGTTCCCCCGCAACCTCGTTAGCTTCGCTACTCACCGTAGTTGCGGCTTGGTTGCGGTGGCCATGTGTCGATCCGTAACCCTTAAATCTGTTCTTTATTCAAAATTAAAAACAAGGGCCCCAACAAAAAGGACTTTGCTACTATTGTGATATAAAATACACTAATGGTCATAAGTGTGCTGAGAAAAAATTATTTTACATATATTGTGAAGAGGAGGAATAAATGAACAAGAAACTTCAAAAGAAGAGGATATACACCAGGAACGAACTCTAGAAGAAGAAGAAATGATTCTGACCATATTGTGTAATGCATTGGCAGAAATTACCACTCCTCAAACTCTCAAGATAGAAGGACATATCAAGAAGAAAAAGGTAATAGTGTTGATTGATTCAAGTAGTACCCATAATTTTATTCATTGTAAGGTAGCCAAGGAATTGAATTGTTTCCTATACCCAGCACCAGAATGTCAAGTGATGGTGTCAAATGGAGGAACTATAAATTGCTCTGGAAAATGCCATAATATCAAGCTAACCATGGGGGAATATGTATTGAATATTCCAATGGGAGGTGTTGATGTAATACTATGAGTAAAATAGTTACAATATTTGGGAACGATAGATTTTAATTTTCAAGAACTTTTCTTGAATTTTTTTTCAAAAGGAAAGGAAGTCGAATTATGGGGAATTGCAGGGAAGCCAGGAAATATAATAATCTATAATGTCATGATAAAGCTCTGAAGAAAGAACAACGAGGCGTAATTGCACAATTATGCTCACTAGAATCTCCAACATCAAAATCATCTATTTCTCCATATCTCCAAAAAGTATTGGACAATCATTCCAAGGTGTTTGAAACTCCCAAAGGACTCCAACCTATTTGTGATCATGATCATGCTATTCATTTGGTTCCAGGAAGTGTTCCTCCAAACATTAAGCCTTATGGATATTCTTATGTCGAAAAGAGCAAAATTGAATGTATGATTGCAGAAATGTTAGAGGCTGGTATAATTTTGTTGGGTATGTTTTATATTCTTTCTAAGACTAGTCACACGCGGGGGGGTCATAGGGGAGGCAATAGTCCCCCCTGTACGTTTCGTTGGGCACAGTAGGGGGGTCACAGGGGGGCGGAAGCCCCCCCTTATTCGAGGTTCGAGGCAGTGCCCCGAGAAAAAAAAATTGTTCCTTATTTTTCGGTGGGCGAACACACCCATGGTTTTGTGCATGGGTTTGCAAATGGTTTTGAGGCATGATGGTTTTCGGCCCCTGGTATTTTGTATATCTTTTCAAGGGAACTGCAGTTATGTTCTAATCCAGAGTTAAAGGATTGGGGTTTATGTATGCTTCAACATGTATATATATGTGTTGTAACACTAAAACGAATATAATGAAAAATCAAGTTGGTCGTCCTGATTTGCGATCCAGGGGAAAATATTTGTGTTTATCTGTTCTATGTTTTATGCTATCGCTATTGTTTATTTTCTGTTTTAAATATTTGTTCGTAGATAATTTATGTACAGGGTTAAAACCTACAAATTCAACCTAATCAAAGTTCTTTCTCTGCTCTAGTAGTATTGTTGCACAAGAAGAATGGATCATGGTGCATGTGTCCAGATTATAGGGAGCTCAATCAGCTCACTATTAAATATAAATTTATCATTCTTGTGATTGATGAATTATTGGATGAATTACATGGATAAATTTATTTTACCAAGTTGGATCTTTGTTCATGATATCATCAAATTAGAATGAAGACGGAAGATATTCCGAAAACATCATTTTGAACTCATGAGAGCCATTATGAATTTTTGGTCATGCCTTTTAGCCTTACCAATGCACCTTCTACATTTCAAGGGTTGATGAATTCCATTTTCAAACCCTTCCTTAGAAAATTTGTGCTAGTAGTTTTTGCTGATATACTAATCTACAGTAGGTCTTGGAAGGATCAGGTTCAACATGTTGAAAGGGTGCTCAAACTATTGGAGGAGAAACAATTATATGCAAAAAACATCCAAATATTTATTTGGAGTATAAGAGGTGGAATATTTGGGTCATATTGTATCTCACGAGGGTGTTAAGGTAGACCCTAACAAATTTAAAGCCATTAAGGAATGGAAAGTCCCCACAACCATAAGCAGTTGTGAGGATTTCTCAGGTTAATAGGGTATTATCGCAAGTTTTTTAAGAATTATGGGAGAATAGAAACACCTCTAACAACATTATTGAAGAAAGATGCATTTTCATGGACTCCTAAAGCAACTAAGGCCTTTGAAAATCTTAAAGAGGTAATGTTCCTAGCACTAGTCTTAGCTATGCCAGACTTCACAAAAACCTTTATTATGGAATGTGATGCCTCAAGAAATGGAATTGGTGTAGTTTTAATGCAAGAAGGAAGACCCATTGCTTTTTAAAGTAGTCCAATCAAAGGAAAGTATTTACATAAATCTATTTATGAGAAGGAAATGTTAGCAATACTACATGCACTAAATAAATGGCGACCTTACCTAATGGGAAGAAAATTCAAGATAAAAACTGATCATGATAGTCTTAAAAACTTTTGGAACAAAGACTATCTTCAGAAAAGCAGCAAAAATGGGTCACAAAGATGTTGGGTTATGATTTTGAAATCATCTACAAAAAAGGGAAGCTAAATGTTGTTGTAGATGCAATCTCAAGAAAGAATGAAGAGGTGGAAGCATTGCTTTGTGCCGTTTCTATTATCCAGCCAGATTGGATAACCGAAGCCTAGGAATGAATGGAAGAAGGACGAAGAAGTGTGGACACTCATTCAAAAGTTGCAGCAAGATCCTAGTACATCAGATACATTTAGTTGGAAAATTTATTCCTTATGGTACAAAGATCGCTTATATCTTTGTAAGAATTCCCAACTAAAACAAAAGGTTCTTTTGGAATTGCACACTTCTCCTTTAGGAGGACACTCAGGATTTTTAAAAACTTACCACAGGGTGAAGAAAGAATTTTTTTGGGATGGTCTTAAATCCGATATTCAAAAGTTTGTGGCGGAATGTTTGGTTTTCTAGCAAAATAAAGTTGAGACAATTAAGACCCCAGGTCTTCTATATCCTTTATCCATTCCAAGTAAACATTGGGAGGAGATTTCAATGGATTTTATCACAGGTTTACCCAAGTCCAAAGGAAAGAGTGGCATCATGGTGGTAGTAGATAGACTTACCAAGTATGCACACTTTTGTGCATTATCTCATCCATTTAAATCAATTACAATGGCTACTACATTTATGGAAACAATTCAAAAGATACATGGATACCCAAAGATTATTGTAAGCGACAGGGATCCCATTTTCACTGGAAATTTTTGGACGAAATTATTTTCTTGTTTGGGTACTCAACTAGCTCATATCTCATCTTATCATCCTCAATCTGATGGTCAAACTGAGATACTGAATAAATGTTTGGAAGGATATATTCGTTTTTTTATATCTGATAAACAAACACATTGGGTCAAGTGGTTACCTCTCACTGAATGTTGGTATAACACTTCCTTCCATACTATAGTAAAAATGACCCTATTTATGGAAATTTATGGATATCATCCACCGTCCATCACATCATCTTTAAGAGAAAATTCTAAGGTTCAAGAAATGGAAGATCACATCGAGCATCAACAAGAAGTTCTCCAACTCTTAAAGGATAACCTAAATTTGGCACAAAATCAAATGAAATAATGAACAGATCAACATCACAGCGAGAGACGTTTTGATGTAGGAGACTCAGTATTTTTACGGCTACAACCATACAAACAAATGTACCTCAAGCAAGCTAAGAAGGATAATAAATTATCGCCAAAGTACTATGGTCCTTACAAGGTGTTGAAAAATATTGGTACTATGGCATACAAATTGGAGCTCCCTGCTTCTTCACGAGTGCATCTGATTTTCCATGTTTCATACTTAAAGAAGGTTATAGGTGAAAAAATTCCAATTCAAAAATATTGCCATAACTTGATGAGGAAGGAAAAATCATATTGGAACCTGAAGCACTCATGGAAACAAGAACTCGACAGCTACGAAATCGATCAATTTCAGAGTATCTCATCAAGTGGAAGAACTTACCCACTCAAGATTCTACATGGGAGGATGAGAATTTTATACAGAAGCACCCATATCTACTCAAGCATTGAGGACAACACTTTTTTGAAGGAGAGGGGCATGTTAGGTCCCTATATTACTAGTCTAGTCCCCTATTTTTGTTAGTGTACCCCTTATTGTTATTGTTGTACCCCTGTAACCCCAATATTGTTATTATTGTGCCCTTAAATTATTATTGTTAGGTCGGCTAGGATTACATTGTGACCCTATGGACTCCTATATATAGAAGGAGGTTTTGTCATTTGTATCATCCAAGAATTGTTCATTTATGTCATGTAAAGGAGGTTTCCCCCTCGAAGTGGCTTATTTCTAAGGCATTGATCTCACTTTTCCTCTATTTTTGGAGTTGGTTCCATAACATACTAAATCCCATTTATATAGAAAACTGGCTTCAGATTGGAGAGGTATTGGGATACAATATTATAGAACATTGGAGAGAATTTAAATATCTAAGCATCCTGATTTTCCTTCATTCGCACTCTCCACATGCATGCAATAATGTTATTGAAGAGGTAAAAGGAAGGATAGAATCATGGGGATACAAATGGATCACACTATTTGGGAGTATAATACTCATCAAGGTTGTCCTTTTAGCTATTCCTATATTTCAATGCTTGGTAAGGTAGAAAAGCATACGAGAAAGTGGTAAGGTAGAAAATAATTTTATGAGAAGTTCCATCTTGTTAATTGGGCCATTAACCACTCCCCCATTGCGCATGGGGGATTGGGAATCATAGAGAATGTCCTAGTAAATCAATCAATGTGAACGAAATTGGCCTGGATATTAAAATAAAATCTTAATTCCTTATGGGTTTGTGTTCTCCTTTCTAAGTATAGGACCAACCATGAAGTTACGCAAAACGCTCATCAACTCAGACATGTCTCTCGAATTTGGAAGTTGGTTTCATCATTAGCCTCCTTGATTTATTCATATTCCACCTAGACTCTAGGGAACAACTCAAACATCAATATTTGGAAGGACCCCATTCTAAACAAACCACCTTTGCTTTCTATGCTAGATTGAATGCCTCTCAAACATTTCTTATCAAACATGGGACCTTCACTTTGGAATAGTTCTCCAAATGGGAAATCTCAAGAAGGTGGACCGACTGAAAGACATAGCTCATCCCCTCAAATCTGACCAAGCTTTCAAATAAACTTCATTAAGTTATGGAAGGTTATTCTCCCTAGAATCATTTCGTTTAGGACCATTTAGGATGGAAGGCGCACAAGTATTTAGTAAAATATGGTAAGAAGATATTAGGTCCCTCCTAAATCAACAATCTGGAGAAAGATTTGGATGAATAATTTAATTCCTAAAATAAACTCATTTTGTTGGATTTTAGCTCACAAAAAAAATCCTCACTGCAGAGAATATTCAAAAATTGAAGATCCTTGGTCCCCTTCGAGATGCCCTCGATGCTTGTAGGTTGAAGAATCCATTCCTCATCTTTTCCTTTGATGCCCCTATTCCTTGCAAATTTGGTGATTTTCTTTGGGCCCACTTTTCTCCCAACTAGCCATCCCAACAGAATTCAATGTGCTCTTTTCAAAATGGAACAAGAATTATAATGGATTTTTTTATTTTATTTTATTTATGTATTTATTTATTTATTTATTTTTATTTATTTTATTTTTTATTTTTATTTTTTTTTATGGAAAACCTCACTTCAAATGGATTTGTAACTCCATGCCCAACCACATTTGCAGGAAAATCTAGCTAGCCCAAAATAGTGTGACGTTCAAAGGTGTCTCAACACCTCCCCGAGTGATCCAGGGTAAAATCTTGATACCCCTTAACCAAGACCTTTTAATTCGGCTGATAAATAGAATTGCATTTACTTAAGACGTTAAAGAACTGAAATGAACAATTGTAGCTGTAAATAAGAGGAACATAAATGAACAAGATAAAAAATCATAAGAACACGTCGTTTGATGACGGAGTTCGTCCAGGAGGGACTACATCTCCGGGCCTCGGTGTCAAGATGGTGTAGGCCGCTGCATTATGTGATGTAAGAAGATATGTACATGGATGTGTTTCACTATGACATACAAGGAAAAATTTCCCTCATGCAGGAGTGGCTTGACTTCTTTAAGAGATGTTCCACTGCAGAACTCTCATACATAAAGAAAGACTCCTATCAGTATGACCATAGCTGACATGTAGCAAATAAGAGTATCTCGCCAATCCTGGCAAACAAGGGATATCAACAATACACATATGAAAAAGGAGCATCCCGCCAATGTGGCATAAAAGGGGCTCATACATGACACAAATCCATAGCTGAAAGTACATCAAAAACAACACAAAGCAAGATCCCACGACTCATGTATCAACCGGGATCTGCAAGACATAATGCATCTCAACGAGAAATAAATAAAGAAGTACATGGAATACACATCATATACCTCATGCTGCCATTTGCTAAAGGCTGAACTTCCCTGCGGCAGAATCTGAAAACACCATCAATCTTGTGGCGTCGAGAAAGTGGAAAATGACTGCCCACATGTAAAAATCTGACACCGGCATCACCCACTTCCAAAAGTGGCTGAAAAATCGAAAACTCAGATGCAGAAACTAAGCACGCCATCAGACTCGTGGCGCTGAGTAGTGCTGAAACGACATAAAATTTGTCCCATTTGGACAAAGTCGAAATTTCGCCCTCCTGAAAATTGAGCCTCAATCAGGGTTCCGCCTGCCTCTTTCTGGGCTCATGGTTCCACATGACCTGCAATTAAAAAAATATTAAATCTCGATCTGCGTGCATGTGCTCCCGCTCCTCCATGGCCTGGGAGCACTGGTAAAAAGACGAGTTTATATAAAATTTGCTGGGCGGACTTACCCAAGTCCCACCGTTGGCGCATTGGTAAAGTTTAGAAAACGTTGAGGAGAGGTCGGGGGGTCAAATCCCGGCCCTCCCAACATAGCACGCGTTTTTATTTAAAAAAAAAAAATATAATATTGTTTGGGGGGTCGGACCCGCATTGGGCGGCCCGCCCCCAACCACCTCCGTTAAAACATATACGTAATATATATATGTTGGATGGAAAGTGTTGACCGCATGCGTGGGGTCCGTTGGTTTTTTGTTTTTGTTTTATGAGTTGTTTTAAAACATATATGCCGTATATATATGTTTGGGTTGTGGCCGTTGGTTGTATTTGTTATGTGTAGGTTGGGCCGCCCGTGGATCGGGCCGGCCCACGTGGCCCGGCGGGTTCGATTCCCGCCGGCCCATTTATGGTGCCATGTGGTCGAGTGGGGTGGCGGGGGTGGTGGCCTGCCACCCCTTTTTTAAAATAATTTTTGTTATTAAAAACAACTTGGCCATTTTTAAAAATCTGGTTTTGGACCGAAGGAGGCAAACTAAACAGGCCACAAATTTTCCCGGAATCTGGCTTGACCTTGCCGGAATCTGGTGGCCGGAAAAAGTCGAATTTGTGCCTTCCTTAAGGCTATCCAGTCACCAAGTCAACCTGGAACTTTGACCGCTTATAACTTCTTCATACGGACTCAGAATTGAGTGTCGTCTGCGCCTTTGGAATTAGAATGACGAGATCTACAACATGAACTTGGTTCGAGAACAATCCGAACACTTTGATTTTTGAGCCTTTTACTCAGGCCACCTGTACTTGTACCTGATTATTCCACCTGGATCAATCCTCCCCACTAAGGAGCTTTTGGTCCTCCAAAAGCATCAAGCTTTACGTATCATCAATTATCTGCGACTATCGTTGAAAGGCGCATCCCCACATGATTCCTTCACCTGGCGTACCTCGGAATCAAGATGCAAAGCCATCATGTACAACTGCTACAATGTGATGTCTGAAAAGGCACATCCCTTGAAGACTCCTTCACCTTACGTACCTCAGAGTCAAGATGCAAAGCCAGCACCTGCAAATGTCTGAAAAGGCACATCCCATGAAGACTCCTTCACCTCACGTACTTCGGAATCGAGATGCAAATCCAACACCTGCAACTGCTGAAATGCAAATGTCTGAAAAGGCACATCCCATGAAGACTCCTTCACCTCACGTACTTCAGAATCGAGATGCAAAGCCAACACCTGCAACTGCTGAAATGAAAATGTCTGAAAAGGCACATCCCTTGAAGACTCCTTCACTTCTGTCTTTCGGAATCAGAATGCCAACACCTGCCTAAAGCTGCAACGAACATTACATTCTCAATGTGACCAATAATGACCCAGATATTTCCATACTTGCCACGAGTTTATAACATGCACTCGGTGGTCAAGCTTACAGCAAAATAGAAATCATATATCAACAAAATTACAAGACCAGACCTCATCGTCGCATTTCGAAGTGATGGCAAAACTCCTCATCACTTTTACATGAAAGAAATGCATCAGACGACTCATACAACATGACCAAAACATAATCATCGCATCTCAAAGTGATGGCAACAATCATCACTTTTACATGAAAGAGATTCAACATACGACTTATAAAACAAGGCCAAAAAGAAATGTCATGGTCGCTTAAACGAGTGATGGAAACACATCATCACTTTCATAATAAAATTGCGACAAATGACTTACAAGCATGGCCATGACAAGCTTAACATCTCTAGAAAAAAACAGTCTAGAAGAACCACTTCTCATTTATTAAAATGAGTGGATCATCTCCTTGTGGCGAACTTGCTTGTCGATCAACTCTTTTGACTTGTGTATGCACGGGTGCTTTGTCTTTACGGCGCTGCTCTGGATGAAGTTTCCAGCATGTGGCTCTTTGGTGGCCACTTCGGTCGCAATGGGTGCAAAAGTTCTTTTTCCTCCAAACCTGCTTAACTGATTTCTTTTCATGTTGGGGAGAAGGCTTTTCGTGCCTCTTCCTTCTTTGTGCTGCCATCCTCTTCCAGCACTTAGAAATCACATGGTTATTTAAACCACAAAAATAACAAGTTTTACGATGCAATATTTTACGACCATGGTTATCGACATTCTTGTAATCAAAATGCACTCTGGAATAATGAGACTTAGTATACCTTCTGGGGTGGTCTCTGGTGCGATCATGATGATGGGAGCTCGCCTCGGTTCCTTCACTGCAACGTGCATTGTCGTGGAATGATGGCGAAGTGTCCCTATCATTCCTCTTCCTTGGAGAGTTCATCATTATCTGTTTGCCTTTGATGTCCTTCGAACATCCTTCACCATTGTACCCCAAACCTGCATAACGAGGTCGTTTCACAACCTCCAATGGTTCGGTGATGCCTTGGCCACGAATGCCAAGTCCTCCTCCTCTGTACCCCATTTTGGTGAGGAGTTTCATGCCGATACCTGTGATGGGTATCTCCACACTTCCAACTGAAATGACATCATGTGAAGAAACTGAAGAAAAATCAACACTGTTTACCTTAGGTGTTGATGGCGAAACAGATGAAGAAAGCTGTTGTAAGCCTTCGTCGCGCTTCACTTCTGTCACTGCCTCTGACACGGATTGTAGCTGAAGATGCATCTGCTGCATCTCCTCCTTCTCTTTCTGTAGGGATGCTTTTAAGGCATCATGATCTCTCTGAAGAGTTTCGTTGTTGCGTTTCAAATCTTCCCACGCCTCTGTTGTGGCTTGCAACTGAAGCTGCAACTGCTGCTTCTCCTCCTTCTCTTCATATAGGAACGCCTTCAAGGCATCATGATCTGCTTGCAGAATTTCATTGTTGCACTTCCAATATTCCCACGCTTCTGTCGTGGCTTGCAACTGAAGTTGCAACTGTTGTTTATCCTCCTTCTCTTTGTGTAGGAGGGTCTTCAATTCCTCGTTCTCTGCTGCTTGTTTTTCGTACGCCTCGTACAATATGTCCGCTTTCTCGGACACCCTGAGCATGGTTTCATACATGTCCTTGAAACTTTCCATGGCTCAACTCAGAAAACGTTCAATGTTCACGCCTGCAATTCAATCAGCAAGAATACCTGCTCTGATACCACTTGATCCAGGGTAAAATCTTGATACCCCTTAACCAAGACCTTTTAATTCGGCTGATAAATAGAATTGCATTTACTTAAGACCTTAAAGAACTGAAATGAACAATTGTAGCTGTAAATAAGAGGAACATAAATGAGCAAGATCAAAAATCATAAGAACACGTCGTTTGATGACGGAGTTCGTCCAGGAGGGACTACATCTCCGGGCCTCGGTGTCAAGATGGTGTAGGCCGCTGCATTATGTGATGTAAGAAGAGATGTACATGGATGTGTTTCACTATGACATACAAGGAAAAATTTCCCTCACGCAGGAGTGGCTTGACTTCTTTAAGAGATGTTCTACTGCAGAACTCTCATACATAAAGAAAGACTCCTATCAGTATGACCATAGCTGACATGTAGCAAATAAGAGTATCCCACCAATCCTGGCAAACAAGGGATCTCAACAATACACATATGAAAAGGAGCATCCCGCCAATGTGGCATAAAAGGGGCTCATACATGACACAAATCCATAGCTGAAAGTACATCAAAAACAACACAAAGCAAGATCCCACGACTCATGTATCAACCGGGATCTGCAAGACATAATGCATCTCAACGAGAAATAAATAAAGAAGTACATGGAATACACATCATATACCTCATGCTGCCATTTGCTGAAGGCTGAACTTCTCTGCGGCAGAATCTGAAAACACCATCAATCTTGTGGCGTCGAGAAAGTGGAAAACGACTGCCCACATGTAAAAATATGACACCGGCATCACCCACTTTCAAAAGTGGCTGAAAAATTGAAAACTCAGATGCAGAAACTGAGCATGCCATCAGACTCGTGGTGCTGAGTAGTGCTGAAACGACATAAAATTTGTCCCATTTGGACAAAGTCGAAATTTCGCCCTCCTGAAAATTGAGCCTCAATCAGGGTTCCGCCTCCCTCTTTCTGGGCTCATGGTTCCACATGACCTGCAATTAAAAAAATATTAAATCTCGATCTGCGTGCGTGTGCTCCCGCTCCTCCATGGCCTGGGCGCACTGGTAAAAAGACGAGTTTATATAAAATTTGCTGGGCAGACTTACCCAAGTCCCACCGTTGGCGCATTGGTAAAGTTTAGAAAACGTTGAGGAGAGGTCGGGGGGTCAAATCCCGGCCCTCCCAACATAGCACGCGTTTTTGTTTTTTTTAAAAACAATATAATATTGTTTGGGGGGTCGGACCCGCATTGGGCGGCCCGCTCCCAACCACCTCCGTTAAAACATATACGTAATATATATATGGTGGATGGAAAGTGTTGACCGCATGCGTGGGGTCCGTTGGTTTTTTGTTTTTGTTTTATGAGTTGTTTTAAAACATATATGCCGTATATATATGTTTGGGTTGTGGCCGTTGGTTGTATTTGTTATGTGTAGGTTGGGCCGCCCGTGGATCGGGCCGGCCCACGTGGCCCGACGGGTTTGATTCCCGCCGGCCCATATATGGTGCCATGTGGTTGAGTGGGGTGGCGGGGGTGGTGGCCTGCCACCCCTTTTTTAAAATAATTTTTGTTATTAAAAACAACTTGGCCATTTTTAAAAATCTGGTTTTGGACCGAAGGAGGCAAACTAAACAGGCCACAAATTTTTTCGGAATCTGGCTTGACCTTGCCGGAATCTGGTGGCCGGAAAAAGTCGAATTTGTGCCTTCCTTAAGGCTGTCCAGTCACCCAGTCAACCTGGAACTTTGACCGCTTATAACTTCTTCATACGGACTCGGAATTGAGTGTCGTCTGCGCCTTTGGAATCAGAATGACGAGATCTACAACATGAACTTGGTTCGAGAACAATCCGAACACTTTGATTTTTGAGCCTTTTACTCAGGCCACCTGTACTTGTACCTAATTATTCCACCTAGATCACCGAGCCTCAGCTCTCAAATCCCTCTCCATTAGAGAAATTTTGAGGTATAAAATGGGCCTCCTAACAAAAATGTACACCCAAAACAAAATTTATAAGAACTAATAGGATTCAAGAAGATGATCTCAACCATGAGGGATGATTCACCATTTTTGGGGTAAAAAGGTGAAAAAAATAGTAAATAATCAAACTACTTTTTCAAATTGCATTTTCAACTTATCTCCTTAAGGTTTTACTCAAATATTGAGTGCTAGTACTTGTTGGATGAAAAATTTAATTCCCCTTCCAAGGAGTACCCATGTTGCATACTTTCGATGGACCCTGCTACACAAAAAAATGAGAAATACATGAAAAAACATGATTTCAATCTGGTTTTTCATGTATTTCTCATTTTTCATGTATCAAGGTCCATAGAAAGTACACAACATGGGTACTCCTTAGATGAGGAATCAAATTTTGCATCCAACGATTGTTCTCGCTCGAAATTTGAGTAAACCCATAGGGAGATAATTTGAAAATACAAGTTTAAAAAGTAGTTTTTTTTCTTTTTTCCCTCTAAAATTTGATGATGTAATCTAATATTATTTTATAATTGCCACTATTATTTATAATTTCCTTAGGAGGCCCATTTTAAACCTCAAAATTCCCCTAATTCCCTTTACATGTAATTCAACAAGAATTATTTTCAAGATAAAGACCCGTCTCTATTCAACCTTGAAATACTTTAGATAGGTTCCTTGGTCTATCTCTTGAACCCCATCCGCATATCACCTCTCCCTCAACCCTTGAATCCCAATTGGAAGCTTCATATCCCTGATAAATAATTTGAACATTGGAATAGCTCTCAAGAAAACTGGGTTCTATTCTTTTATGAAGCATCAAAGGAAAACCCATGGGTGGAAGGATAGGGAGAGATACTCTGGGATCCCATTGAACAACAAGAAATTAATTTTTCATGGGACCTAGATAGAGAATCCAACAACATGGCATAAATGTGTGGCTTGTTCCTAGGACTTATCTTAGTGAAGGAACACGGAATTTCTAGGATTTCCATCATGGGGGATTCTCGCATAGTCATTCATTTCCTGCAAAAAGGGGTACCCTCCAAGAAAATCAAACAAAATATTCTTTTGCAAAGAATCACGAGCTCATTGGAATCCTTTTAGCACAAAATCTTATTTTATGTTCTAAGGAGACATGATTCAATGGTGGATTGAAAATCCAATCTACCCTGTGGTCTAGTGAAGGGCCAAATTAATGTCAATGTAGAAAGGAGTTGGAAAAATATTCCATGATATTTCATATGAATATGTTTATAGGATATACAAACAATAGAATCATTATGGAAAACCAAGGCTTGATGAAAAATCTATAGGAATTATATTTGGTAGCTTGCATTCATTGATGATTGAAGTTAATAATTCAAATGGAAATTGTTCCATATGGGAAAAGGTGTTGGCCAACATGCATTCCATGCACCCTCATGTACTCATCTATGGGTATATTTGCATGATGGGATCTAGAAATCAAATATTGTATGTGTGAATTTCAATCTCCAAGTCTTGGAAATAGTAGTGCCCACACTAGTCAAAAGGATTGAGTTCATGTGGGGGGGATCATTGATCACTTTGTGGTGCATTCAAGGAAGAGAGAAATTGGTCTATCATGGGAGTTATTTATTTGTTGAGGATAATTAGGTTTTAATTCCTCTTTCTTTATAATTACTTGTGAATTATGTTGGTATCTTTTACTTCTTTATTATATTATATTTCATCAAGAAATAACCAAATTATATGTGTATGAAAATCACAAGAACAAGAGACACAAGATATAGGTGCGCATCAAGGGAAAAACCCCAATGAGGGGAAAACCTAGTCAAACCTCTTCCTTCAGTAGTTCCGCAAGACAAGACAAGATAATCCAAGACTCTTTGACATGGACACGGACCTCCTCCAATCACCAAGTCAAACCTTCCTTCCTCTTCATATGATAACCTTCCAATAGTAACTTCGACCCAGAACTTTGATCCTGCAGCTGCAGAATTTCGACTCGCAGTAAATCTCAGATTTTCGATCCCTACAATTTCCCAGTAACTTTGCACGAGTGAGATATAGATGGCCCAAAAACTTTGATCTTGTCTTTACCAGCAATTCTCCTCCTTCTTCTACAACTTTTCACTTTTCTACTTCTCCTTCTTGTGTATCGAACTTGAGTCAATTATTCTCCAAATGAGTCAAACTTCACTTCTATATATAGCCTCTTATGTGGGTCGAATTTCCATAATGTAGGTTGAATTCATCAAGTAAGGGCCGACTTGGTGTGGAGGTGACAAATACTTATTTGACTCAATAATAATTATTTTTACATGATACATGTTGAACCTCAAAATTGTTCTTACTTTGACACCCTTTTTCATCATATATTCCTTTATTTTTCACAAATTCATGACTCCAATCAATGATAATTGACATATTCCTTACCAGAGAAAGAATTTAATGATCTCTACTTTATATTATGATGTTTCTTGTTATTTGAATGAATTTATGTAACTAGCTACAAAATTTGTGCAGTTCTGCAGCTAATCGTTGTTTCCACAACTATTGTTATGGTTTGACAGGTTTCGAGAAGAAAATAAAGGAATGGGTCACATGGGTATCTCAGGAATGATCGAAACATGGATCGTATCCCATCCACCTGTTCAAATTAGAAAAGAAAACGTGCCTATGTTCATGGTAAAAGGTCGGTCAAGGAATGAGATCAGCGAGCAAGATACTCTCGTTTTGATCTAACGTAGAAAATCGAGAGACAACCACTAAGAATTTGTTTTTGTTTATGCTTCTAAAATTTAGTTCTAATCATTATCTGTAAGCCGAAACGCCTCAGACATTTGAATCCAAAAACTTGTTTAAATACCAGTCGTTTTGAAACCGGAGACAATCCTAATTTTTTATAATACAGTGTATGCCTTTGAAACTTTGTTTTTGATAATAAGAATACCAGTTCGAGCCTTTGATGCACAATTAGTCAATTATATTTTCAACTCATTCTGTTGCAGAGGTCCCCTACACAGAAAGAAGGTTTTGTTAGATGTTTTAGTTTGAATTTTCGTTATTTCATTCATTGTTAATTATCATTTCTGTTCTTGTCAATTTCATAGTTAAGTTTGCATTGCTTTCATAGCCTTTAATTTCCTGTCAATTTATAGTTTAAATTGTTTACTGCTTTGTAGATTAATTTTATGAATGATTTCTTAGATTAAATTTCCAATTAGCTATGTAATCTTGTGTTCGCTAAGGACGTCGCAAGAAGGTGGTTCTGCCATTTTCCAATTGGACCATATCTGAGTATTCGATCACACAACAGTCATAGTTTCATGCTTTGTATTTGCTTTCAATTTCAATTCAGCACTGTCATTTCAATTCTCAGAGATAGGATTTATGCTTTCAATCCATGGAATAGAATTAGATTAAGTTATGCTATGTTTTTCATAAGATTAGAAGCCTTCAATAGATAAGATAGGAATTGATTTCATCTTGTAATTTGAATGAAATTAAATCTAGAATGATGCTTTGTTTTTAACTAGTTAGATGTTTTTCATAGACATTTGTCCGGCCTACTAACATCATTCAAATATTGATTGATTTTTATGCAATTTACATTAGTTAATGAACATTTCCTTTTATTCCTTCTTTTAGATTTCATATTACATTGAAAATAGTTTGTAATTTAATTTATTTCTTTAGAATAAAAACAACATTTCCTTTTCTTCCTTCTTTAATTAGTTTTCATCATTAAAATTCATTTAGATTTGAATACTCATTAGCATTAAGATATTTCATTTCATATACATAAGATAACAAAAATCCCCCAAAGCAACATAAACATACACAATGAAGTAAGAGAACATGGTTACCTAAGTACATATAGTGCACCTCACTTCATCAAATTACTAACCTCGGTCAATAATTTATGATAGCAATTTGAGACATCAAATTGACTAAACAATACAAAAGCCCAAGAATGGTCTAATAAAATGGAAAGTGACTCTAATTATTCCATATAAAACCTAGAAGTCCTCAATGGGGACTTTGACCTATAAAATGATGACCCAAGCATGAAACCCATTCTTTAATAAGTCATTTTGATAATAATAAAATTTCTTTTGAGAATTATACATTTATGAATACTGAACCTAGTTACATTCTTCAACACTCCCTCTTAACTAGGGAGGTATTCATAATCACATATATACAAGTACATGGAAGATCTCAAAATACGTGAACTATGAAGAGTTTAGGCACACTCAGTGCCACAGACTAGATTCCTTAATACTAGGGAAATCTATATTGGAATATATTATATTCCTTGGAAGGTAATAATATATTTGTATTATGTCAGAAGTTGAGTTCAATCTTATGTAAAAGAGTAACACATTATATCCCATATTCATTATGGCATAGTATACTTTTGTACCCATTTATTATATAAAGAGGTGTTATTTTGGAGAATTATATTTTCCCACATTCAATATGTGAGAGTAACTCCTCCACATTGCTAGGTATATAATAGTGTCAAGGGAACCTTTTTTATTACTATCACATCTCATCTTGTGCTCATATTGTTATTTGTATCGGGTTATTTGTAGTTGATCTCTTTGTAAGATTGCAGGAGATTTCTGGAGATAATAGAAGAAAACCTTCCTGTGGACGTAGCCCAATTGGGTAAACCATGTATATCTGTTGTATTATTTTTCCTTGTTCTCTTTCTATTCTGATTTATATGTTGATATGTTGTTGGTTTCTTAGATAGATAGCTACTTTAGTAGATCTAATATTCTCACATGGTATCAGAGCCATGGTTACTATAATCTAACATCTTCTTTGAATTTAACCATCAACTTGTATCTTCACTTTTTATTATCTGGGCACTCATTTTTTTGTAGATTTTCTTTCTATCTGGTAGCCATTAGGATTCTCTTCATATCTGGGCATGATTCTACATATTTGAGATTTTTTTTCTCATAACCCTAACTTTGTTGTGTATTTTTTTTGAAGATTTTTTTTCAAGGGGCTCTTGATTGTTTTTCTATAAGATATATATGTTATTTTGGATTTTCAAGGGGTTCTTGATTGTTTTTCTGTAAGATCTATATTTTTTTTTAATCCTCTGCAAGGAGATCTATATTCCAGTTGTAATATTTAGTTACGGCAACTACGACAGTTTTTGTTTTTTTACAGGGTGGACGATTGGCAGACTGAGGGTTCAGATCAGAATTTCGGCCACAAAGGTTGATGCAGAGTGGCTACGCCATTTCCGAAAACTGGTTATAATAATCATTTGGAGCATTATTGAGTGTTTTTTGTTTCTCCACCTGACGTTTTTGTCACATTTGTTACCTCTTGTGTATAATTTCCCAAAAAAGAGTATATATTTGGTTTCCTCTCACCGAGCTACCCAATTTCAAAAAAACAATAAGCTCAAATGGAGTCGCGGAAGCAAAGTTATCGATGATTTAAGATTGGTAGTTTTTTCAGGTTTTTTTGGTGACGACAAACGAACGAATTTTTTTTTTACAGTTTTCTATCCACTTTTACTCTTGTCATTTCTTGCATTTGGATTTATATTTATTTTCAAAATTTATATCATTATGAATTCAGAAGTAGCTTTTGTTCCTAAACTTATCGACTCTAACTATCTTGCATGGAAAAGGAAAATGATTGATGTTCTCAGGAGTAAGAATCTATGGAGGTTGGTTAATGGTGAACACAAGAAACCTCCAAATGCTAAACCCTTGATTAAATGGGAAGAAAATTTTGATCAAGCAAGAGGGCTCATTGTTCAAATGGTTTCAGATAGTTTTCAGGTAAGTATTGAGGCAAAAGATAGCCTGGTTGAGGTATGGGAAATTCTTGCTTCTTTATTTGATAAATCTAATGATGTTTCTAATTATTACCTTGAAAAGAAGTTTCATGAGCTAGATCCTACTAATTTTCATAGAGTAGAATTATATATTTCTGAATTGAAAACCTTAAATGAAAAGTTAAATAATTGTGGTAAATATTACAAGAAGACAGACACTGCTCTTATCATTCTTGTAGAAAAAAAATTGCCATCTTGTTTTGACATGTTCATCCAAACTAGGAATAGGGCTCTTGAATTGTCTCAAAGTACCATGAAACCTACTTTTAATGATTTTTGTAAAGGGTTGATAAATGAGCAAGAAAGGTCAATTTCCTCAGGACAAGTCTCACCTAACAAAGCTCTTATGGCACATAATTAAACTCCTAAGAAAAGTTTTAATAATGCTAAAGGTTCTTGTTCACACACTTCTAATCATACTAATAATAATGGCCATGCTTCTCATGCACATCAAGAAACTAGTGAGAAGAAAAAGTGTATGATCCTTGTAAGCATTGTGGTAAAACTAACCATCCTGAAAAGAATTGCTTTAAAGAAAAATGTTTAGTGACTAAAGAAAACAAGAAAAATTCTAATGAATCTCAAGTAGCTTTATATGCATCTATCGTTTCATCTAATAATTCTTCTTCTAAAGTGGAATGGATAATGGATTCTAATGCTTATAAACATATGACTGGTAATGCTTCTTTATTTACATCTTATGACACTAATAAGCACTCATCTCATAAAATTTCTATTGGTGATGGTAAACAACTTTTCATAATTGGTTCTGGTAATATTAATGTTGCTAATGGTCAATTGGAAGATGTTTTTCATGTTCAAAACATGCCCATCAACTTACTTTCTATTTATTGTGCATGCCATAAAGGTTTTAAATTTTAATCTTGGCTTGATAAATATGTTCTTAAAGATATCAACCAAAATTACATATTTTCTTTTGGCCCTGTTGATCATACAGCTGGTTTATATAAATTTGTAGGTTTTAATTCAACTAAGAGACAACCCTTTTATTCCTATGTTGTTCATGCTGATGAACAAAGTAAATTATGGCATGAAATATTGGGTCACTTAAATTATGGTAAAATTAAAATACTAACTGAAATGGTTCGTGGTTTGCCTAATATTTCTTCTACTACAGGTGTTCGTGAAAGATGTGTTATTGGTAAACAACATAGAAAAATGTTTGACAAAGGTAAATCTTGGCGTGCTAAAGAACCTTTGCAATTAATTCAGAGTGATATTTGTGGTCCTCTTGAAGTTCCTTCAATATCCCATGGAGTTTATTTTCTTACCTTTATTGATGACTTTAGTATAAAATCTTGAGTTTATTTTTGAAAAATAAAAGTGAAACATTTGTAAAATTTCAAGAATTTAAATACATGGTTGAAAATGCATCTGGTAAGAGTATTAAAACTTTGCGATCTAATAATGGGGGGGTGGGGGGGGGGGGGGAATAATTTGATGCATATTTATCTAAACATGGTATTCAACATCAAAATATTTTTCCTTACACACCTCAAAAAAATGTTATTGTTGAAAGAAAAACATAAATTTAGTTGAAATGGCTAGATATATGCTTTATTCTAAGGGACCGCATAATAAATTTTGGGCCGAAGCCATCTGTTGTGCTAATTTTATTTTAAATAGAGTTCCTACTAAATATGTTAAGCATGTTACCCCTGAGGAAAAATGGAATGGATATAAGGGCCGGATATTAGTAATTTTTAAGGTGTTTGGTTGTGAATGTTGGGCTCATATTCCTAATGAAAAACGGAAAAAGTTAGAACCCAAATCTCACAAGTGTATCTTCATTGGTTATGATGAGAATTCCAAGGCTTACAGGTTGTTTTATCCTTCTAATCAAAGTGTCATAATCAGAAGGGATGTTCAATTTCATGAAGTCTCTTCCCCACCTGAGTCTGTAGAAACTCATGTTATCTTGAATTTACCAATACCACCTGTTACTCTTATTCCTGTTACTCCTTCTTCTAGTTCTGTGCCTCTTATTGACCTTGATTCTTCATCTCCCTCAATTATTCCACTTGAAACTCATGAATATCCTAAAGTGACTCATGTTCCTTATATTCTTCCTATTTAGGCTCGAAAAAACCCTTGAATTTGCAGGTAGTGAGGTCAAAAATCCTTCTGACACTCGTCGAACCAGATCTAACTTTGCTCTTATGACCAAAGTTTTGGCCACAGATGATCCTGCTACATATTCTCAAGCTAAGGGTAATCCTCATTGGGAACAAGATATTTCTTCTAAATATGAATCTCTTTTGAGAAACAAGACTTGGTCTCTTGTTCCTCTTCCTTTAGGAAAGAATTTAGTTGGTTGTAAATGGGTTTATAAAACTAAGTTCAATGTAGAAGGACAAATTTAAAAGTATAAAGCTAGATTAGTTGCCAAAGGCTTTAATCAACTTGAAGGTATTGATTATAATGAAACTTTTTCTCGTGTTGCTAAAATGAACACAATAAGAACCATTTTATCACTTGCTACATCTTTTTAAAAGTGAATTTTTAAATGGTGATCTTACTGAAGAAATTTATATGCAATAGCCTCTTGGTTTTATTTCTGTTGAATCCTCAAGTTTAGTATGAAAATTACACAAATCCATATATGGTCTCAAACAAGCCTCTAGGGCTTGGTATGATAAAATTGATGCATATTTCTTGAATAATGGTTTTACGCATTGTATATCTGATCCAAATCTGTATGTTAAGAACTTTGGTGATAATGTCCTCATTATTTTTTTATATGTGGATGATCTAATTATCACTGGCAGCGAGCTTGTATTAATTCAATATATGAAAATTTCTCTTCAAAAGTAGTTTGAGATGACAGATCTTGGTACATTGCACTATTTCTTGGGTCTTTAGATCTAGCATATGGCCGACGATAATTTTCTCTCTCAGCCTAAGTATGTGACAGATCTATTGGCTCGTTTCCATATGAGTAATTGTAAACCTGCTTCTACACCATTTCAATCTAGTTTAAAGTTAACTATTGAGTGTACCACTCCACTGGTTGATGCTACTTTTTATCGTCAGTTCGTTGGAAGTTTAATATATTTAACTCACAGTAGACCAAATCTCTCTTTTTACATTAGTATGATTTCTCAGTTCATGTAGTAACCTCGTGAAAGTCATTGACAGGCAGCCAAGAAAATTCTATGATATTTACAGGGGACATTGCATTATGGTGTATTTTATTCGAGCAAAGCTACAATTTTACTCTCTGGTTATATAGATTCTGATTGGGCAGGTGATAGTTCTGATCGACGGTCAACTGTTGGTTACATATTTCAACTTGGTTCAAGTCTGATCTCTTAGTCCAGCAAGAATTTGAAGACACTTTCTTTATTTTCATGTGAAGCAGAGTATAGAGCAACCAAAGAAGCGGCTAAAGAAGTCGTTTGGTTATAGCATGTTCTTACCGAGCTTGGTCTGCTTCCGAAATCGTCCACCATGTTGAAATGTGACAATCAGGGTGCAATTCAGCTTGCTTACAATCTGGTATATCACTCCAAAACAAAGTATCTCAACCTTGATGCTCATTATATTTGAGTTATTTTTATCAATGGTATTACTTATGTGGAGTATTGTCCTACCGAGCAGTAGGCAGCCAATATCTTCACCAAATCCTTGACAGAAGCGAAGTATGTGTATCTTCGTTCTTTTCTTGGGATGAGGGAAGTTGTCATCAAGGGGGAGTAGTAATGACTCCTTCATTCCTTAGTGTTAGGATGGGCCCTTCTCCCAGCCATTATTAGGGGGAAGTGTTGGAATATATTATATTCCTTAGAAGGTAATAATGTCTTGTATTATGTCAAAAGTTGAATACAATATTATGTAAAAGAGTAACACATTATATCCCATATTCAGTATGGCATAGTATACTCTTGTACCCATTTATTATATAAAGAGGTGTTATTTTGGAGAATTATATTATCCCACATTCAATATGTGAGAATAATTCCTCCACATCTCTTGGTATATAATAGGGTCAAGGGAGCCTTTTTTATTACTATCACATCTCATCTTGTGCTCATATTGTTATTTGTATCGGGTTATTTGTAGTTGCTCCCTTTGTAAGATTGTAGGAGAGTTCTAGAGATAATATAAGACAACCTTCCCATGGACGTAGCCCAATTGGGTGAACCACATATCTCTATTGTATTATTTTTCCTTGTTCTCTTTATGTTCTTATTTATATTGTTAGTATGAATCCTTTGTCGAAGTGTACGAAAAAGGACCACTTTAGCTACGCATAACTAATAGCTCTAAAAAAAAAAGTGGCTGCCAATATCTTCAGATCTATGGTTAGTTGAACATAAAAGAGCTGCAAAAACCAGATCTATGCCTGGAAAGACATTAAGCAGAAAAAACAAGGGTTTGCTCCATATACCAATAGACAAGACAAGAGCAATTTTTGAAAGAATTTTTATATTAATGGGGCACCTGGGAGGAAAACAAGAAGGCGTATCCAATTCTCCTCAGTGGGATGGGTTCTTGGAAGTCCTCAGCACTTCAGATCTAAGATTTCTCTCTCTTTTTGGTGTAGAAAACCCACACAAAGAATATAACTCAAAGGGAGCTCACACAACAAATGGTAGAAAAAGAGTGACCAAGTGTATAGATCCAGAGTGATCTAATAGGCAACAAAAGGTGAAGAATGGTAGGAAAAACCCTCCTATTTATAACAAAATATTGGGTCATTCTAGATCTTGGTGCATGGGTTAACCAGATCTAGATCCACTTTTTATGGAATATTTTATTATATTTATTGGAGGGAAAAGGTATTTGACTTGGGTCAAATCCCTTGATTTGTCAAAAATAAATAAATAAATGATTTATTTATCTTTTTAAGGAAGTGGTTGGAAGATAATCAAATAAATAATAATTTATTTAATTATTTGTGGGTGATTTGGTCATATTTAACAAGGAATATTATCTAAATAAGATTTAAATAATTATTCCTAGAAAATAATAAGATAAATAAAGGTTTATCTAATTAATTTATTTTTTTTTGGGTTAAACATGACTGGGAATAATAATTAAATTATGGTTTAATTAATTATTCCATGAGGAAAATCAAACAAATATAGGTTTGTTTAATATTTCCTTTGGGGTTTCCTGTTTAGACCATAAACAACCTAATAAATGTGGTTTATTAAGTTATTTAACATAGTGAAGGCAATTTTACTTAGGGTAAAATTGGTCTTACATGGTGTACTTGGGTCCATCTAATGATAATAGGTTAGATGACCAAAAAATGGTGTAACAGATTGCCCCCTAGCGTGCGGGTGTCAGGAGCAAATCGTATGACCGAAGTACGTTGTAAGAACTCAATCACTAGACAACAAAAGGGAAGTCAGAGAGAGAAATGCAAGGTAGATAGTGTGCTGAAGAACTAGACCCTGAGGAGACGAGACTCGCAGGTGGAACAAGTCTCTTTTTATGAGAGGGTACCTGTGCTGAAGGCGGCGGGGGAGGCATACCTATGCCTGCCGAGACAAAGTACAAAAGAATAGTGTGTCCAGTAAACAAGGGACCGAACCATAAAGTACAACCGACATAATCATGAGCCAGATAAGAATACAATGAGGAATCCCATATACATGCTGTGCCTGGGATAACAACCAGGACTTGTACAATAATATCTGAGTACATGAGATACAAATACAACCCAAATGCCCCCTGTAAATGGGGAAGGGCTCACAAAATTTGACTGATACTTGCAAATCAAAGAGGCGCTGCAAGTGGCTAAGGCCAACATCATCAAATATCTGGAGTTGCATCGAAGGCTGCAAGGAGGAGTTCATTCGGGCATGTGGGGGGCTACCTGCAGGGCCACCCCCTCATGAGGGTTGAGACATCTCACACACACCCAGGAATCATCAAGAGCTGCTGCTGTATCACTGAACCATCAAGTATACGGATCTCGATCATGCTGAAAGGAGCTGGAGTGGAGAAACAATCAAGTCAAAGGGAAATGAGAGATCCCTTTGCTTGATCCGAGGCACCGAACAAGAGTGGAAGCTGGAACCAAGGTACACCGCCCTCTAGACCTGGCTTCTGGAATGAATGAGCTGATGTCGACAGAAGGAGGTCCGCCATAGGTGAGGCAATGAGAGATCCTCAACTAGGGCACGAGAGAAAATAGTAGAGCGACGGACGAACTGACACTAATGATGATAGTGAAATGGAAAGGACTGAGTGGCGAATGGACGACTTCCCTTGTTAGAGCATAAAGGGCATGAATGACATGGCAGCGACTAACACAATATCATAAGGGATAGGGGACAGTGGGACTGAAGGTCATAATGTGCAACACAAGAGAGAGACCAAGCAATGAAGGATGGAGGGCTATAGCGGGGTACAAAGGGACTCGGGATAGACTCCATGAAGGCGATGGTGACTCAACTTGGATGCTCTAAACAAGGGCGACTCGATGGTGCTGCCACACAGTAACGGCCCAACGGGGGACCATGAAAACATGAGTACAAGATGGTAACTCATGACGAAAATCGACACGAACAAAGACAAGTAAGGAGGCAAAGTGGTGCCCCAAGTACAAGTGTCGTAGGTGAGGAAATTCGATTTTAAGGAGAGGTGAAGTGACCCTTCTTGGAAAGAATGTGTCCTGGTGAAGTATCAAATCACAAAAAACTAACAGATAACCATTTTAGGGCTCGGTGAGAGCTTTCCAACGGTATAGACGGTTTGTCAAACGGGGCTACGGTATGGTCGTAGCAGTCGAAAGAAGAAACATGGGTTCTCTTTTAATAAGGTTGTTTTCCCTCCAAATTCACTCATTTGCTATTGTTGTTGTGGTGAATGTAGAGAGGAGAGAAGGCCCTAAATCTTGCGGCGAGCATAGCGGACAAACCGACCGTTGGAATCGAGATCCGTCAGTTGCAGGTAAGAGGCCTAACCTTACTCTTTCATTTTGATTGATTGAAAGTTCATTTTAGGGCCCAAAATCTCAGAAAAAGACCCTCCTTCATCTCTACGGCCGGGTCACACTTTTTGGGCCAAAAAGTGTGACCTGGGACGCAGGTTTCAGGGCAAAAACTGCGACCTGGTCCAAAATTGGGCAGAAAACTGCGACCTGGGAGATGATAGGATTTTGGTGCTGTTTTATGCCTGAGAGTTGGGTTTTTGTGTTTAGTTATGGTATTCCCGATCTGTATGCTGACAAAGATGATGTTTTTGTGCAGGTATGGCAGATTTACGGGTTAACTGGAGAGAGAGAGACCTGGGTACATTACGGGCAGAGATCCAGGCGGATCAGGGTGTCCAGCGTGTGGTGGCCAGGTTTGGGGTTCTAAAGTTTTTGGAGAACCCTTTGATGAGAGCAGGGGAGCCTTTGTTGGCCCGGATTATCAGTTAATGGGATCTTTGTAGTGCAGGGGCACAGGATCGAACTGACAGTCCAGGATGTGTATTTCCTGATGGGCCTCCCACCACTGGGGATGGTGGGAAACACTCAGCCAGTATTACCGCGGGGGCGGCATATCATGGAGTTTGTGGAACGACATTGTCGAGCGGGTCTCCAAGTCAAGGGGACTCGGATACCGATTGGGGATCTAGAGAGGCTAGAGACCCGTGCAGTGGCCGCAGCTGTGCTGCGTATCCTGGGCAACCAGGCGTTCCATCACATCACCGGGGGGCAGATGATGCTTGTAGAGAGTGTGTTGAGTGGGACCTACTATGGGTGGGCCCAAATGATGCTGGTGTCGTTAAAACAACAGTTGTCGCTCTGCAAGTGGCAAGTGAACCACAATTGCTCGTATGGGACTTTATTGTGCGCCTTCTTCTTTGAGAAGATCCCGACCTTGCGGCCTCGTATACAACTTCCAGATGGGGGCCCGAGAGAGCCCAGGATGCGCCGGTGGGGGTGGTTACTGTGCAGAGGAGGAGGAGGGGCGGTCAGGCAAGTGTTTCAACCTGAGTTCTTTGCCCATTGGGATCATATGTCGTTATACATAGACGACTATCCCTATAGTGGGATGAGTTATTGTGGAGATCCGGACCTGCCACTTCCGCCTGGTCGAGTATGGGGGCCCGATGGTAAGTGACAGATTGCTATTCTTGTGTGGGCATGTTAAATATTTTGAATAGTAGATAGGGTACTGATTCATGTACTTTTGGTATGCAGATATAGATCCAGTAAAACCGGCCGGATATATGGGACGACCGGCAGCATCTGGAGCTGCAGGTCCGAGTGGGTCGAGAGCAGCGCACAATGAGGATGCGACCGCCCTCCTGGAGGACATCCACCGTAGATGCGAGACGTTGTTGACCGGAGTTTCGGAGCGCGGGTGGCAAGACTTAGACGACCAGTACGTGGAGGCGTGCATTGGTCTGCCCTCGGAATGGCGAGGTGTCATGCGGCGCATGGCGATGGCCGGTCAAGGCATACGTGATCTACAGGCTACAGGGGCAGAGCCATTGGCTCAGGATCCGCCAGATAGTGAGTAGTTGTGGGGCATGTGGTGCCCCCTAGTGTGTATGTAGGGGCAAGTGGTGCCCCCAGTTTTGGGTTTTTTGTAACATGCTATGGGCATGTCATATGTATAAGAGTAGATGGACTCTAAACACATGTTTTGTGACACATATTATGGATATGCATTGTTTTTAATGATTATAAATGTTATTGTCTTGTATGAAATGCGTGTGATAAATGCCAATATAGAACATGGTTTGCAATACTATCTACATAATGATTCTGTTCTCGAGGTACATGGTTGAAAGCTATGGTTTCAAATGCACGTATCAAGAGTAAATAGCGTCTAAACATCACAGGGTTATGCACACGATAAACAACATTTAGTTGCATGACAAGAAGTAGGAAATCCAAACGAACGTGCAGATGGAGGATGCGATGGAAGAGGGCATCGACTAAGAGGCCATGCACTGCATCATATTCGGCCTGATTGTTGGTGGCAGAACCAATGCAGACCCCGTTGGAGAGAACAAGGGCATGCAAGGGGGTGAAGATGGCCCAACCTGCCCTGGCTGGATTCCGGGAGTAACGACTTGCACCATCGGCATAACCGATAAAGGGTGTGGACGGGGGGTCCTGCGGAATGGTGTTACAAGACAACAAATGAGGGGAAGAAAGGCAATGACGGCAGCGTGAGTGGACAGAAGTCATCGAGCGGCAACTGTGGGAGGGAGTGCAAGGAGTAGGATGACTATGACTCATATACAGACTAGAGGGTGGTATATGAGGGGTATCGGAAGTATGGTGAGGACTCGGGCTGCGGAGGTCAACAGAGACACAGGTGGAGTGATCTTGGGTATGGGTAGAAAAGGGGTGGTCGGGTGAAACAACAGGGGAGGATGCAGGGGGACTGAACTCTGATTGTCTCGTAGAGGAGGATAAGTAAAGAATGGTTGTGGTAGACTCCGTCATCTGAACATCAGGGGGGGGAATGTCGATGGGGGCGGGGGGATCCTCATGCTGGCCTGAAGCATACTGCGCGAGTATGGGAGAGGCGGATTGATTTTGTTCAACCTCATACTCTCGAACTACCTCTAAAGAGGAGCGGTAATGCGTCAGGTGAGGACAATGGTGGGAGTAATGGCCATGAACACCGCACAAAGCACAAGGTTTATTGGTGCGGAGAGTCTTGGGGTTCTTGGTTACAGACGAAGAAGGAATGGAGGCTTCAGGGACCGCAGATTCAGGGAACGCGACTTTAACCATGCGCTGAATATGGGGCAACTCGGGACAAGCATGGGTGGCATGACCGGCGACATCACACAAGGCGCAAGGTTTTGCGGGCGTAGGAGGGGCCGGGTCAGTCGTGGTGGTCTTGTCTTTGGGTTCCCCCTTGCGATCTTTTCCTTTCTTCCCGGGAGTCGTCACGACAGGAGAAGGGTCTTGTGGAGGTGCTGGGGGCACAGTGGCAATGGAGGAAGTGAGGGGGACCGGTTGAACCGGTGTCAAAGCTATATAGGGTTTGGGGTGACTAGGAGGGGTAGCTGCTGGAGGATCAAGGTACCAGACAGGTATACCCAAGGTCAGGTGAGGGAGAGAGAGGATGGCCATGACGGGGACAAAATATACTCCGGGAGGGCGAGCCAGGAAAGGTATCTGCCCAACAGGGTAATGACTAGGAGGGACGGCTCCGAGATGGTTAAGGCCTGGGGGAACTGATCTAGGAGGATAAAGGGGTTCAGGGATACCAGCTGTAGGGGGAGGGCCAGAAGGGGGAGGTCTAGCTGGCTGAGATGAATGGCTAGGAGCGGGTTGCGGAGGGCGAGGGGGAGGTTGCTGACTAGCCGAGGCAGGCCGCTTAAGGGTAGCCTGAGATCATTGATAGGAGGAGGGGGAAGGTTCGGGAAAGTTCCAAGAAGAGAGGAATCTTTGTAAACGCTGGGGGAGACACTGGTCAAGGAATCGACGGTTTTTTTGTTGGCTACAGAAGAGATGGTCGTCTCAGGTGAGGTCTGAGATTTTGGCTCATGATATGTCAACTGGTCAATGGTGACTATCTTTGCATTATGGGGGAAAGACATCTTGCGGAAAACTGCGGATGGGACAGCAGACATAGCATAGGTGTAGCTTCGCCCCAATAGGATGTTGTAGTCTAGCGGGGCGTCGATGACTTCGACGTCAACGCAAACAGTCTTACCGGCAAGGGTGATAGGACAATTACGAAACAGGCCAATGGGCTGGGAGGCATGGCCGTCCCACGCTCGAAGGGTGATCGTGGAAGGGGCCAATTCAGGGGATCCGAGTTTCTTCCAAACCGAAGCGGACATTACGAAGGTGGATGCCCCCTCATCAATTATGCACCGGGAAACGTTGGCATTCTGGATTTTGACTGGGATTTGGAAGGCGACGAAAGGAGGGAGAGGAGGATGGTCCGATTGAGTGGCGTCGAAAACAATCATTTGGTCATCAGCAGGATCTACAGCGCCCACGGTAGATAGTAGAGCCTTCTTTTGGGAAGGGCACAACTGGAGGAGTTCCAGTGTGGAAATGGTAGCAGGGGATTGCGCCAAATCATCTACTATACTATACGAATGAGTAGCTCGACCAGAAGCAGCGTTTCGACGTAGGGGTCCCTTAGGCATCTTGGTATGAACCTCAACTTTGGGTTGAGGGATATGTAAGGGGCCACTGGATGTCGAAAGAGGCTCTGTAGAACCTGAAGAAGGAGGCTCGGGGGCAGACTGAGCAGGAGGCTTGGGGTACTGGCGAGACCGAGTTTGAAGGTGAAGGTCGACGGTCGGGGAAGGATCGGAGTGCATCATAAGGATATGGTAATCAGAGGAACCAGAAAGGGAAGGGGGAGTGGCGACCTGGCTGTCAGGCGGTTGGGTAGCCACGAATCCTTGCTGAGGGAAAGGATCAGTAAACACAGCTGGTTGGGTAGTGGCCACATTAGGAGGAGCATGAGGGAAGGCGTGTTGTCCGCGCAATGTGGCTTGAGACTCCCACATCTGCCGCATCTGGGGTAAGAGGGGACAATCGTGGGTGTAATGACCATAAACACCGCAACACGAACAAGGCTTATTAGTGCGAAGCGGCCTGTCTGGCTTGGGCTGAGTGCCCTGTTGCTGGTTGGCAGTGTTAGGGTCAACACCAGGATTGGGTCCACGGGTACCAGGGGCAGATTGGTTTGGGTTGCCTCTCCACCTTCTTTGAGAAGAAGGGGGATTAGTCACGCCCTGTTGTGCAAATACTTGCCCTGGAGGGAGTTGTAAGTGCTGTTGCGGGTTTGGAGGAGGCAAGGGAGAGGGAAGCACATATGCTGGAGGAGCTGGCGCACCAGGCTGCGGATAAAGGTAATGGTTAGGTTGGGCAACATTGAGGTAAGCAGGAGGTTGGGCAAAAGGAGGAGGCATGCCGTATCCTGGATACATGCTACCGGGAGGGGGAAGAGTGCTAGAGGTGCTGGCCCCTCCCTGAGGGAGACCATAGCCCATAGGAGGTTGAGCGTACAGATGGGAAAGGGCTCCAATGATACCGTCGGTGGAATGAGATTCCCCTGGGGCGTTAGCGCCGCCGGGCCTGGGGAGGTCAGGAAGAACGGTATAAACATAATCAGATTGAGCGTAGATCAGGTCATATTTCAAGGCTATTTGGAGGGCGGCTTCTTCGGTTTGAGGAAAGTGAGAGGCAAAATCTTTGCCGATAGGAGCTAAGAGGGTGCGAAGGAACCAGTCCATGTAAACCCGATCTTCGAAGGGGGGGGCTCGACATAAGCTCCGTCTTCGTCGCCATTCCTGAACATGGGCGGAAAGGCGGGTCGAAGAGGTTTTCTTGAATGAAGTCAAGAGCTCCGTGCCAGTATCGTATCGGAGAGGGAGCTGGAAATAAGATAAAAAGGCTTGGGCAAGGGTCGCAAAGGTGGTATGGGAAGAGGTGGCTTGGTCAACATACCATTTAGAAGCTTCGCCGGTAAGCGTGTGTTGGAACAAACGAAGACGGATGGAGTCATCGGTAATGGAATTGGAGGAACACCACATGTGGAAAGATCGAACATGATTGGTTGGATCTTCTCCAGCAAGGCCTTCAAACTTAGGGATGTCGGAAGGGAGCTTGGTTGGCATAGCAGGCCAACCAACATCGTGGCGGATAGGGTCATTGATCAACTGATTGAAATCGGGGAGGCTGAGGCCTGCAATGTACGGCAGCAAGGGTATGGCTGAGGTAGTTCCTGTGGCGGTTCCGCTAGTAGTGGTTCCGGCATTAGGGCCTGGAGCACCGCTAACGTTAGGCCCTGGACCAGACATAGTGAAGGTGACAGGGGGAGAACCAGGAGAAGAGGGAGAACCCAATGAATCAGAAGAGGAGTCGGAGTGCGGACTCGGAGGAGGACTGGCTCGACGACGGTGGGACAGAGCAGGTCGATCAACCGGAAACTGAGGGTGAAGGCCAAGAAGTCTCCGGGAAAGGTGCCTTGGGGGCGCAATGATGACGGGAAGAAGGAAACCGACAAGGGAAAACAGGGACAGAATCAAGTGAGGTCAAGGGCAGAAAATGTGCAGTGACAATTGATTTTAGAGTCTTTGCCAGGCGGTGTTAACCAGGCACTTCTTCACTTAGGGTCGGTGTGTGGCGTGCGTTAATTTTAATTTTTAAACCCTTTCCGTTTTGAGAGAAAGAAAATGTGTGCTGCGTAACTGAAAATAAATCTGTAGAGAAAAGTATATAATGCTGAAATAACAGCTACTAATGCATCGCTTCAACCCAAAAAGGCGCGCCGCTCAAAACTAATCTAAAAAAGGGAAAAAATCGAGTCAAAACACACTTAAAAAGAGGCCAATAGATCTAGGGTCAAAAGGGACAGGGATCTAAAGGATACAGCTGCTGAAAAGAGGTGCAAATCACAGCCAAGAGACAGAGGCAAGGTGGCCGGAAAGAGGGAAGAAATCAGCAAAAAGCGGAAAGGACAAGGAGGAGGTCCTAAAGAGAGGTCCAAGAAAAACGACAAGAGGTGATTTGAAAGGAAGGAAGGTTGATTTAAAGGGATCTGAGGAGGAGATTCCAGATATGAAAAAAGGAAGGCTGAAACTCTGAAAAACAGACGGCTGAAACAGCTAAAACTCTTCCACAAAAAGTGGAGGGTACTAAAGCCCTAGGGGGCTAGGTTCCCACTTAGATGAGTAAAAACAGATCAGACTAAGGTCAAAGCAGGCTGAGACAGAGGCTGGAAAACCCTGACAGAAGCTTCAGCAAAACCAAGAAAAATTGCAGAAAAACCACTAAAAATTTGGCAGGTCGCAGGTTATGGCCTGTTTTCAGTGCAGGTCGCAGAAAAGGGGCTGAAAAGTGCGACCTGGAGGTCCAGGTCGCAGGTTATGGGCCAAAAAGTGCGACCCCCCGTTCCGGTTGTCTTGGCAGCAGATTTTCAGAAAAGTTGTCGTCTCAGTTGCGGCTGGTGTCGCTTACTTGCGCAATAGGGCCAGAAACACATGGAAGTTAGAAATTTTGATGTTTTAGGGTTTTATGTGAGAAAAAAAACATAAAAATAGGAAAAATAAACAGCTGAAAAGAAACCCTAGGGTCTGAAGTAGCTGGATATGCAGGAATATGAAAAACGACAACGGTCGTAATTTAAAACCCGTGTGGAGTCGCCATTTGTTAGTATGAATCCTTTGTCGAAGTGTACGAAAAAGGACCACTTTAGCTACGCATAACTAATAGCCCTAACAACAAAAGTGGTTGCCAATATCTTCAGATCTGCGGCTAGTTGAACATAAAAGAGCTGCAAAAACCAGATCTATGCATGGAAAGACATTAAGCAGAAAAAATAAGGGTTTGCTCCATATACCAATAGACAAGACAAGAACAATTTTGAAAGAATTTTTATATTAATGGGGCACCTGGGAGGAAAACAAGAAGGCGTATCCAATTCTCCTCGGTGGGATGGGTTCTTGGAAGTCCTCAGCACTTCAGATCTAAGATTTCTCTCTCTTGTTGGTGTAGAAAACCCACACAAAGAATGGAACTCAAAGGGAGCTCACATAGCAAATGGTAGAAAAGAGTGACCAAGTGTATAGATCCAGAGTGATCTAATAGGCAACAAAAGGTGAAGAATGGTAGGAAAAACCCTCCTATTTATAACAAAATATTGGGTCATTCTAGATCTTGGTGCATGGGTTAACCGGATCTAGATCCACTTTTTATGGAATATTTTATTATAATTGTTGGAGGGAAAAGGTATTTGACTTGGGTCAAATCCCTTAATTTGTCAAAAATAAATAAATAAATGATTTATTTATCTTTTTAAGGAAGCGGTTAGAAGATAATCAAATAAATAATGATTTATTTAATTATTTAAAGAAGTGGTTGAAAGATAATTAAATAAATAATGATTTATTTAATTATTTGTGGGTGATTTGGTCATATTTAACAAGGAATATTATCTAAATAAGATTTAAATAATTATTCCTAGAAAATAATAAGATAAATAAGGTTTATCTAATTAATTTCTTTGTTTTTGGGTTAAACATGACTAGGAATAATAATTAAATTATGGTTTAATTAATTATTCCATGAGGAAAATCAAACAAATATAGGTTTGTTTAATATTTCCTTTTGGGGTTTCATGTTTAGACCATAAACAACCTAATAAATGTGGTTTATTAACTTATTTTACATAGTGAAAGCAATTTTACTTAGGGTAAAATTGGTCTTACATGGTGTACTTGGGTCCATCTAATGATAATAGGTTAGATGACCAAAAAATGGTGTAACAATGGGCCGTGTGGTGGAAATTTTGCAGATCATAGAACTTCCCATAAGGTTTTACGGATAGGCTATTATTGGCCTACCATCTTTAAAGATGCCAAAAAAAATTTGCATGGCTGTGATAGTTGCCAAAGGGCAGGTCGCTCTGGGCAGTCTGATGAAATGCCTATGAACCCTCAACTAGTAATTGAACCATTTGAATGTTGGGTGCTCGATTTTTTTGGCCCTATTAGCCCCCCATCAAACCAAAAAACATACATCCTAGTTTCAACCGTGTATGTCACTAAATGGGTTGAAGCAGAGGCACTTTCAAAAGCTACATAGGACTCTGTAATACAATTTCTTTTCCAAATATTTTTGCGATATGGCCTCCCGAGGGACATAATCACAGATGGAGGACCACAGTTTGTAGGTAATAAGCTAGCTGAAACATTACAGAATTACCACATTCAACACAAAATTACAACCCCATACCACCCACAGGAAAATGGCCAAGTAGAGAGCACAAACAAAGTGATTGAATCCATATTGACAAAAATTGTTGCCTCACATAGACGTGATTGGGCCTACAGATTTCCAGAATCATTGTGGGCATACCGAACAACATGGAGAGTCACTAAGAGACATTCACCATATCAATTGGTATTTGGAAAAGAGCCCATATTTCCAATAGAGTTTGAGATTCAGACATTAAGAATAGCCCAAAAGGTGGGTCTAGATTTAAATGAATCCCAGGCCAAAATACTACAGCAAATTAATGAGTTAGATGAAATTAGGCTCTCTGCTCTTCAGCAGACAGCGTTAATTCAACAACAGAGAGCAACATGGAATGACGCCCTTATCAAAGAAAAGATCTTCCACGAAGGAGATTGGGCACTCCTATATGATTCTAGGTTTCAGGATTTTCCAGGGAAACTCCAGACACGATGGCTCAGACCTTATGAAATCCAAAAAGTGCATGATAATGGCACTATTACATTAACCACCATTGATGGATCTAGACATTCCTTCAAAGTAAATGGTCATCGAGTACGATTGTATCATAAACCGCTTACTCGAGAATCCTTCTACCAAAAATTACAGGAAGATTCTACCATGAAAATTTTGGCTGAAGGGGATAACTCCTCCTCGGCACCCATTTATTAAATAATTTATTTTCTTTAAAATTTGTGCATAAAGATTGTTCATTTATTTTGATTGTTTGTTTCATGGAATTCTATTTTTTTCAAAACTCTGTTTATTTCGTTTATTTTGAGTTTTTGTTGTTCCTTTCTAAAGGAATAGCACTTTTGTTGTTCCTTTCGAAAGGAACAGCAGTTTCGCAAATTCTTGTTGTTGTTCCTTTCGAAAGGAACAACATTTCCGCAGATTGTTTCCGTTGTTCCTTTCTAAAGGAACATCACCTTTTGAGTGGATTATTTTTTTGTTTTAGATCAGCATTTTGAGGATTTATGATGACTCTTATAAAGGAAAACATACTATTTACATACAATCATACAAAGTAAAGCTTACTGGAATCAACAAATCAAAAGAAATCATCATTTTTAAGAAAATTGTTTGGTAATGATAAGAAAAGGGGAAAAGGGACATAATTAATAACATGACTTTGTTGTCTTACTATCACTAGAATTAATATGATCGATTATCCTTATCATGTTGGTTCTTCCCCATATTTTACAACTTTCTTTGATTTTTACTTATGGAGTAGGAATAAGGGAATATTCTTTTCTATTGGGATGATCAGACTTCTTCCACCATCCTTACTCTTAAGGAGTGTTGAGCCATCCTTTATATATAAGTAGGAAAGTGCTATATGAAAAAGAAAAAATATTTACATATTTCACTAATAATTTTATGATTCGGCAGATGGAGGATAGGGGGTCTCATCAAGAGCCAGCCTACCATGATCATAAGGAAGCAAGTGAAGTGGCATTCCCATTATGTCCACCACACCAGGGATATGGTCCAACGGACAATTGAAAGAAAAAAATTAAGAAGTCCTTGGAACAGGAGGTCTCATCACGAGCTGGCCTACCCACTTTTCAATTCTTCCTAGTGAATGGCATTGTGATTTATTTGGTCACCAAGCCAGCACAATGGCCTTCGTTCTGACATTTAACAAGCACTTCCTCAACATAAATAAAGGACAATGGTTCCAAGGGTGAGAAAGCAACTTTGTCAAGGTTATGGACACCTGTGGGCAACAGAGCTCTGCTGATGGTATTGGAGTCACATTTATACACATCAATAGTAATATTAAACCCTTTTTCCTATATCTCTATTTAAATATCAAATGAAATTATGAATCTCCAACCTTTGATTTCGAACCTATTATACATGAAAATCATCATAAATCGATCACATTAGTTTGAGTGGGTAATAAACGCATCTGTACTTATGTTCATCTTAAGCTATCCCTTCTCCTTATCTTTGAATCATTACAAACGTTTCTATATCTATTTATGATTTATCACACGCATCGATTTCAGTAAATGCCATAATTTGATTGATTGTATCATAACTATGTCTGCTTTTTCCTGCTGTACAATTGTTGTGCAGTACTTTCCTCTCTTAATTGATGGTCGAGGACGACCTATCATCCTTCAGGGGGGGCACGGATGTCTCTTAATCAATGCATGCAGATCAAATCCCTATATTTTTTACCTGTATGCAAATCAAATCCCTACATTCTAGGGAATAACAAAAACTTAACGATAGTATTCCAATTCACCATGCTGTGTTGTTCCATTACAATCACAGTATGTTTGGAAAGAAGTAACAATGTGTAGAGAAGATGGGAGGACGACCAATTCATAGTGAGCCACAAATGATAATTGTCTCTGATGCTGCACGAGAGATTCTGGAAAAAATAGGATGGATTACATATTTCACAAGGCTGCAACAACCCCATGAAACAGTGGCTACCAAGTTTTTACAGAATTTGCAGGAAGGATACTCCATGGTTAGAGGAAGACAGATAGCCGTAACAGATGAAATAATTGTAGAGGTGTCTCGTCTACCAGCACAAGGAACCATATGGACTCAGAAGAAGGCCAGGCTTCAAGAAGCCATGAAGATTTTCCAGGATGACGGATAGACATTGGTCATCAAAGGCAAAGGAGTTCAGTCGGCATCATTAGGAGAACCATGAAAAAAAATTGGCCAAGACAGTGCAGGCTTATATAACATGCGACGGAAGGAAAGACATGGTAAGACCTCACCACCTTAAATTATTGGCAGTATTAAAGCAGAAATGCACTATAAATTTGCCTGCATTTTTAAATTCCTTACTGCATGATATTGCCCATAGTATAAGAAAAGCTCGACACGCAGACATGGTGGTAAGCCACCATTGCCTAATCATATTAATAGTGAGTCGTAGTCTCGCCCAACAATAGCCAGTTGGGAAGAGTTGATATTTTCAATTGACGGAGGATTAGCCTTACCTACCCCAAAACGGAAGAGAATGGCTAGCTTAACAACTGAGCCATCAATTCGTAAACAGTCCCTTCGTTCAAAAATAAATATGGGAATGATAGAAGGACTTCCGGGTAGCAGTAGCCAGCCCTTGGAATTTCCCAGCTCGGAGGATGAACAGCCTCCACAATTGGAAGGAGGAATTCCTCGTATTGATGAAGAAGAGGAAATTGAGGGAGAAATTCGCTACTCGGATGAAGAAGAAATGAGCCACCACACCAGTGGTTAGAAACAAACTAGTGCAGAAGAAGGAAGTAATGAAGAACAGGGAAAATTTTAAGAACCCCCCTAAATTTATATATATAATAAATGGGTGAATCCCCATGATACATAGGAAAAATGGAAGGCGATTTTATTAACAATATAATATGTATATATAATTTTTTTGCGAACTCTCACGAGATTATATTATCTTGTAAAATCATGGCGAATCACCAGTACAAATGGCGAATCACTACTGCAAAATGGTGAATCATTGTCTAGTGGAGTTCGGGGTGTTGGTTCCATTGAAGATATGGTAGTTGAACCAAGAGTAGAAGGAAGAGAACCACCGAGACCAAGCATGGCACATGGTGACTCGTGAGGGAAGTAGTTCTCGTGCAGTTTGGAAAACGTGTTCTTCTAGTTCTGCTAAGCGTAGTGTTGTTGCTCATGCTACTACTAGCACTGATATTGAGGTTGGAGAGGAGTTTCAACAAATTTGGATCTTTGCAGATCATTTTGTTTCAACGATCCTCCAACACAAAGGCCCATGCCTCTGCTGATTTCTTCAATGAGCATAACAAGTCAAACAAAAATTAAAACGCCAATAACTAATGAGCAGAGTCAATACGACAATCCCAACACACCTCCAAACCGACAGTTGTGCCTCACTGTCTGCTACACACATCCAAACCAACTCAGCTCATGGAATAATTTTCTCGTGGGAATGGATCGGGGAATTCGAGGGGACGGTATCATAAATTCACGAAGCTCAACTCATCCCTCCACAGTCCAATGCAACAATGGAGATCGGCTCTCCTCCACGCATATAATCACCAATAGGCACCAACAGTTACACAACTATTACACAATCCAGGGCTCTCACAACAGTGGCCTGTCACAAGTTTGATCGGCGACGGTGCTTGACTAAAAACTTTAAAAATAAAATTTTGACCAGGCAAAGCAGTGTTCAATTTTTTTATCTTGTAATTAAAGAATTCAACATCCCAATATATAAAAATACTATCAAACGAACATTATGCACTCCACTCATAAAACAGTTCAGGATAAGAGAAAGTGTAACTTCTCATTCCATTCATAACATAACTCATGATAAGAGAAAGTGCAACTTCCCATAATGGTAAAACAAAAGGAGGAACTTTAATAATGATAAAACAATTCCAAAGTGTGGGGTATCCCACTTTTTATTCACACACCAAATAACCCATCAACAACTTACTTGCAATCTTGCACTTGTCCTTTCCATAAATCAGGAAATTGATTTTACATCAGAAATTAACGAAAAAAACTGCATATGGTAGAGAGCCTTAGTCACCAGCTAAAATTTTAATGTTGGTCGTTATGGAAATCGACTTATTGCCAACTATCCAAACCTTGAAGTGAAAATTACATTACAGTATGTACAAAAATGGATATAGTTTGAACATGTAAACTCCCCAAGTTTTCTTGTGCCCCTCATTCATGGCTGTTGTTAAGCTATAACATGGGAAACCCCCCCTTTCCTTATAGTTCGCCACTTAGGGTTGCACGGTTTCCATATCCAACCATCAATCCAGTCAGCTTCTTATTATTCAGACATTGTTGGTACACAGTTGGTTTTTCAAATCTCTTACCAAATTATGAAAAAAATAAAAAAAATAATGAATTCATGATTATCTTCGAAGAGTATCTATGTATGATTAATTTCATTGTGACATAATAGCTAAATAAAATATATCATTAGGTAAGCAACCCAATTTAAATCTTGAAGATACATAATCTTCAGTTATTTCAATAACTGAACAATAATTAATTGATCTGTACCTGTTAAGGAACGGTATCAGGTGTGGCAAACGAGTATCTATGTATGATTAATTTCATTGTGACATAATAGCTAAAGATAAAATATCAATAGGTAAGCAACCCAATTTAAATCTTGAAGATACAAAATCTTCAGTGATTTTAATAACTAAACAATAACTAACTGCTCTGTACCTATCAGGGAACGATATTAGGTGTCAGGGAACGGTATCAGGTGTCGCAAACTCTGTGCTAAATTGACAGCATCTTCTGCATTACTGACTATTTGATTGAAACAGATATATCTCCCATAGGCATATGGATCTTCATAAGCACATATATGAGCATCCGCTAGAAACTTTATGTCCACACTCGCTAAAGTGCCCTTCTCATACATTTGTGCAGCCCCTGCCATCACAAAGACTAGCAACTGTAAATAAACTAGCTAATATTTTGCACTTCTATAGATTAGATCCTCTCCAAGGGATTACTATACCATATTTGTACGTTCTAGAACAGAGTCTATTTGGTATGTAGATCTCTCACCCTCACCTTTAAGATATGCAATGGTAGATCCTGAGCTTTTGTATGTGATACTAGGTCCCACAATCAGAGATGCGTTGATTGTCACCATATTCAACCCTCTGTCCATGGCCAGTGCCCATGCAACCCTCTCTGATAGTGTCTTGGCTAATGCGTACCATAACTGTGAACAAGAAATATTGCATAATTAGAACAGGAATACCACAGATCACTTCAAGGCTCGGAATACTGCTTTGAACTCCACAATCTTTGAGAAACACCCAAATTTTATACATATACCCCTTAAAAAAATGATCAATACCCCACCACGATGTATTTAACTTATCTATGTAAAAATATATATACTTAGCACAAAGCCATTTTAGCCATGCTTCAGTATGCACCAAAGATTTAGACAAAGGTTACATATGTAGACTTTCTCAGTATTTGATGCATTTATAACCTGGGCAAATTCAAGGACAAAAATGAATTGGATATGGATTGTTGCATATAGAGAAGATATATGCACTCTGTTCTCTATGATGTGGTATCACTTTGGTAATCTTAAGAGACAAAAGATCAATTGGATATGGATTGTTGCAGGGTTAGCTGCAATATGTAGCATGTATTATCATTTGAGCAATTTCAAAAAGCCAAAAGCTAATTGGATATGGATATATGGACTGAGAGAAGCAAGATGCATTGTACAGCTCAATAAAATGATAGTGGACAAACTAAAATATGAAAGAGTCAATTGGAATTGGATTTATCTCTTGTGATTAGAAGGAGCGATTATGCTTACCCACCCAGATTCAATTGTTACAAATGACATGTTGAGTTAATATTATACTACTATCATGGATTCCATACTATTGTAATTGGCCTTGGAAAACTGTAGATGCAAACATTGAATTTATTTATGAGATTAAGTAACTAATCTGATCAAAGCACTTGTAGATGCAAACTTCTGAGTTACTTACTAAATTAAGTAACTAATCAGACTAATGCTATCGAACATACCATTCAGTTAGATATCGTTAACAAGTTAAAAGGAAAAACTGATAAATCAATCCACTTTACTTAGATTGTATAATAAACTAGTATTTTGTCATATAAAAAATCAGATATACAGACATTCAATTTCCTGCAAATATTTGCATCACTCCAATGCATCTCATCAAGGGCATTAACCTTGTAGGGCATAAACAAATCTTCATATGTTTGGAATTGCAGATTCAACATACTCCTATTTTATCTTCAGCCTAAAGTCCTCTTTGAGTAGTTGTTCTATACATTACGATCAACAACACTGGGTATAGCTAAATCTCAACCAGAGGATTTGTATATATCATGAGTTGGTCTAACAGTTATGAACATGTGTTTCCACCTTGGAAGTAACAGGTTCAAATCCATAGGGGTTGGGTATGTACATCTTTTTTATACTAAGCAGTCAATTCGTTGCACGGATTTGGCTTTTCTCTAGGCTGTGACCTTAAATTAACTCCTGTCTACATTCAGGATTTGATCTTTTAGAATTCTTTGTATCCTATAGAAACATGGCTTGTATATTTACTGAAAATGAAAAAATTGATAAAAAATTTTGTGTAAATGAGGCACCTTTTCATCTGCACAGTGCAAAGGTATTTATTGGGTTCATGTAATTCAAAAACTTTTGAAATGCTGGCATGTTTAGTACCAGTGTTACTGATAATTGAAGCAAATCATGAAAAATAAAGTGTCTGTAATTTTATTGCTTAGGCCATCTGCTTATTGTATCATCTTATTTTGTGAATGTCCTAGCCATAGTGTTTTCCTTCCGGTGAGAAACAGTTTACTAGTTATTTCATCAATATGTTTTGTTCGTTTTTGAAAAGGCATTTGTTGGTATTGAATAAATCCACTTTTCAGCTTGTATTTTTAAACTAAAAAGCCTCATACTTGACATGCACACAAATTGACTCATTTTTTTCTTTTTGCAGATCAACATAATGACCTGAATTTTTGGTTTCATTGCATGTAAGATTTTGAGCTAACTCGCTTTAGCCTTTGAGTAAACAATTCACTCATCATCAGGGAATGAAGAAGAGCATAACACTTCACTTATCATTAGGGCATCAAGAACACTTCACTCATCCTTAGTGGACTGTTAGCGATCATGTTATTAGTACCCAATTTTTGTTTTAATTTGACTTGTTTACTTGGCTTTCTGGAGGGCGTAGCTGCAGAGTAGGGTACCTAACATTGTAGCTATTGTTCGTGTGTAAAGATAGCATTCATAGCACATGTCAAAGATGGCATTCATGGTGGAAAGGAAGATGCAACGCTCTCTTTCCTTAAGTTGTATTGGATGAAATTTAAAGCTCATAACCCCTTAAAGATTATATCTGAGCATTATGTATCATACTCTTTTTTAGATAATATATAGATGAAGAATCCCCTTTTGATGACATATTCAAAAATGAAAACGCATATTCAGAATTTCAATATAGGATTGAATATCTCCCATAGGATTTCTCAACCAAGTTCTTAAATTTTCAAATAAATAGAAGAACCAAGTAGCTTGCAAAATCAAAGCATGGAACATATTCTACCCGAAGTTGACAATTCATCTGCTAGTCTAGTTACCTAACAAAGCCTCTAAATAAACAAATATTTTTACAACTACATAATGGGTATCTTCCAATTATGTAAAAGATTTCTCAATCATTGCTATCAAATTATAGTCATTTTTAGAGGAAGTGCTCAAGAAGGAAATTTCTAACAAAACAATTATTTTGGGTGAACAAATAATATTATAGGAGGAATGGTCACAATTTAAAATGATATAGGCCCAAGTACAGGAAGAGAAAGGAAAAGAAACTAAACTTCAACAAAAAAAACCATTACAAACCATTTCCCCTGTCATCAAAACACCAACATGTTTAGACACTTCAAAGATTATGCTCACAAGAGTCTAATAAAAAATTCTATTGCAATAATTCTAGGTAAAACTTCTCAAGATCCCACCTTTGTTTCTTCTCTATCTTCAATTGATTGAGAAGAGATACCTCCTATAGACTTATTCTTCAATCTGAAGAAAATAACCATTATCAAGGGAAAGCTAAGGAAAATAAATTAAGATCAGCTAGAATATCTCCCTACCATAGGGCCTATATACCATCATCCTGGATGGTTCTAAGCACAATTATGAACAGTTGGCCCGAGAACTAGTTGGTAAAATGGATGCTTTTACCCCAACTAACTTCTAGTTTGTTAACAATTTCATTTAAACACTTAAACAAAAAAGTGAACAAATTGTTCAGTTAGAGCAACAATTGAACCTAAAGGAGAATCTATTGCAAGAATAGACAAGGCTTAAGGCCTTTGAAGACCATCAACACCAACAGAAACAACAATTAAAGAATCAAATAAATAAAATGAAACAAGATTAATTTTGGATAAAATAAATGATGCTATGATCACTGAGCTTCAGATACAAATCAATAGCTTCAGTAGCAGTCTGATAGACATCAAATTTTTTAAAAAGAAATTTCGTCAAGCTAATGAATCGTGATCAAATTTTGAAGGCTCAAACTAAGATTTGTGAATGGTTAAGATTGCTACAGAGCCAACAGGAAATAATTGAAGCTCCTGGAAACAATCACTGAAAAAATCTCTCAAAGAAGAAATGCAAAGGAAAATATATTGCATATAGCCTTCTAGAAGTCAACATCTAAGATTTCAATTTCATAGATCCTGAAGGCATCAGAAATCGAGATAAAAAGGAGCAAAATCACCCTAAAAAAGTGGAAGATAAATTTATAACAGTCAAAGGATGTGATCACATAAATTGAACAAGCATGCTTACAATTGGTTAAGTCATCACTTTATATCATTAAGGAGGTATATATTCCCAATCCTCCAATTTCTATAGGTTCAAAAAGGAAATACACCTGTGTCATTGATGTATTTACTCATATAAGGAACATTTTCAAAATTATATAGAGTTTGGAAAAAATTAATATGGAAGCTATTTGTAACTTTCTAGTTAGACCATGAAGCAACAACCACATCATGGCCCAAGAAACAATGTCAAGAATAGCGCAAAATTTTATATCCTAGAATATAGGGTCTACCTGGGCCAAATTAGCATACATTATGGCCATCTAGACTTGATCACCTGAATCCTCGGTATACATAGTCAGTGGAAAGTCTGTTTCGAAACCTCCAATATGAATCCCTCCAATATATGACCTACCAACCTTTCAACAATTATATTTTATTATCTTTTATCTTATGTTTTTCATATTTCTGTTGTAACAAATCATAATGAACTATTGGAGCCATAAGGCCTATTTAAACAAGTCTCGTGCACAAAGTTCGAAGTTTTGACTTTTTTGAAGAAATAGACTTATTGCATTGTTGTAGATTTTATTTTGGAGAAATATAAATTATAAACCATCTTTGATTTCCAGTTGTTGGGTATCAAATGGACATGGTATCAAATGGAAGAGCCTTAGAATAACTCCCATCAACCCACACAACAGGATGATCACCTCCCTACTTTGTAGAGCTCACAGAAGAAATAAGTTACAACCAGAGAGCAGCGCCACCGCAATATGCAGATTCATGAGATCTCAAGGAGAGCTCTTACCTCCACCCATGAGACCCTTGCAATAGTATCTCTGTCCAGGCCCTTTTTACAATCACATAAGACACCCTCCTTCCCACTGATCCAGGTCTCTGCAAAGAGCATCCTATATGCACAATATCAGATATTCCAATTTATCCAAAGGTCTCCATCAGGGGATTATTCACTTTAGCTTCAAATGGTAGGAGATGAGTGATTTTGAAGCCAGAAAGATGTCTGAAATAGTAGAGTGTGAACTAGTAAAGCTAAAAACCTAGATAGTATGAACTGAATAAAGCCAAATTGTGTATTATAATAACCTCTCCATATAAAGGTTTTAATAGGATTATTGTTGGATGCATCAATCCAGAAACTGAACAAAAATGCAGTTTGAAAACTGTCCTGACTTCCAACCTTAATCATTGACTCAATTAGTCTTGTTTATCTTTGTAAATATTTGAAATGTCTATGCTAAATTTTATTAAAATTCACATCAGTAATAGGCAATGTAAAAAAGGCAATGCCTGTGCTAATCTGTAAGTCAAGAATAAGAGAGAATCCAATGAAGAGAACATTGAGATCAAGTTAAATATGTATCACCAAACGCATGTTTCTTTTAGGATACGTTTGCATGTTTAGATACTTTTTTCATAAATTAAGGAAAATTCAACCTCATATAAACTGTCCTGAGTCTTGAACATTGGTTGGTCTACATTCAACATTACGCCAATAGGACGAGACCTGAAAAATTATCCCAGAACAAACTTGTCGGTTTTTCTACTTGCCCCATTTACTAGACAGGACCCTTAAAGAGGCTAAAAATCTTGTTGATATGTATCAATCTTAAAATTTCCTCACCAAGATATTATTTCCACAGGTTTTAAACTGGTTAAAATTCTCACCAGTCATTACATATTCTAGAGCAGCATAACCATATGTTCCCATAACTTGAGTTGAAACATGGGTGGTCGCCCTCAGGTCCTTCTTTTGCTAGTCCAAAATCAGACAACTTGGCATTGTATTCCTGCACCAAGTACATATCTCTCCATAAATACTTAAGAGAATCCAAATTGTAACATTGAGCCATCTCATAATTTTGAAGTTGTAGGAACAAAACAAATCCATCAAAATATTGCATGTTTTAAAATCCCGATAAATCACTGGTATTTCAGCCCCTCCATGAAGAAATGCCAGACCTTTTGCTGCACCCAATGCAATTTTCATCCTGATAGACAAGGGGAGTGACAGGGACCCTTCTGCATGCATAAGGAAAGTACCATTGGACATCAAAGATCTAAATATATATTTCAAAATAAAATTTTACAAATTGGGATTAAGACTCTCTAGAAGGACAAAGAATAATTATGTAGCTACTCATTGCCAAAAAATGTGAAAGCCCCATGACATTGATGCTCAAAAATGAGATTTAACGAAGGGAGGCAGATATTTCCTTATGTCCAACAGAAGTTGAAAAATCCAGATTGAGGATCCCAAAAGTTCATGAAAGATAAATAGATAATAAAGTATTCAATAAAGCAACATAGAGTTTTTTTTGGGTAACATCATCAGCATATAGTATGCTCTTCAACCAAGATGACTTAAAAATTCCATATCAGCCAATGATATTTTCTGATTGATAAGAACCATCCTTTTGGGCATTTTTATACTGATAGCAGCTGGCTAAGAACATGTAAATGCAGAGATTGATCACACTCAGAGAGGCTAGAAGCCAATAAAAGTAGTCTAAATGAGCTTTGTTCAAGTTGTTTGTGAACCAGCAACCCACCTTTCTTCTGCAACTAACCTTCTCAGTAACTGAAATAAGGAAGCTGCTAATGAAACTAGAAACTCCTACAACACTCAGATTCACAACAATACCTAGGCTTTTCATAGTGTCTGGCATCTGATCATAAAAGTATTCTTGCATTCCTACCATTGAAAATACATCTGCTATGCCAAATAGCACATATTGTGGAAGCAACAGAAAAATGCTCAAGGGAATTGTTGCATTGAGCAGGTCTATCAGTCCATTGTCCTACACTACCTCGATTCTTCTAATCTCTATCAATGCGGCAACAATCATTGATATAATGGAGAAAAACATGCCAGTGCCTATCCTTTGTAGCATAGTAATCCCCTGTTCATTCCCTGTCAAGCGCCTTGCGATTGGAACAAAGATGCGGTCATAAACAGGCACCAATAGGAGAATAGATATGCTAGTAAAACATTGTAAGCTTGCAGCGAGGATCTCAAAATGTATTCCAATCTGTCTATCCATTGTTCTCCCCTGTTTTGTGAAAAATGTTGAAGATTTTGCAAAGAAAACCCCATACATCAAACATGTCATCCAGATTAGTAACAACCCAAGAACATCTTTCACCTCTTCAACCTCTTGGACTGTGCATAGTCGCCAATTGAAGGTTGTTTTACACTCATCGTCCAACTCATCAACTGTAGGTTTGTCAAGAAACCTGAAAAATGAGAATGAGGATATGCATCACAAATATCTCATTTCATCTAAAATTGAATATGATCTTTGCTACCAACGAGATGGAAGCAAGATGCTTCATATGTATGGGTTTGTTGATAATGAAAAATCGACCGGTGCATATCTATTTACATTGTTTGGAGTTGTGAATTCGGATTAAGAGACAATAAGTGGATGCCCGTTCCTAATCAAAGTAAAGTACATTGCAACGTCAAAGACTTCCAAGCACATTTTTTGTTTGTCACAATTATGCACAGATATTGGACTTTGAACATGGACTCATCCCTACTTGTTACAATTAGAATGCGATTACCTTGGGAAAGAATCACAAGTTGTATCCATGGAAAAATCATATCACGGTGAATTTATAATATTTTAGAGAGGTTTAATTGAGTCTAGTGAGGTATCAATACTCAAGGCTAGGACTTAAGGTAATGAAATACGTTCTTCAACTAAAGCAATGGATAGGGGGAAATTTGCTTGGTGTAGGGGTAAGTTGGGTATTCAACCTTGAAAAATGTATTGCCAAGTGGGAAATTGTTAGGGTATTCCCAATTGCATAATATGTCACTGGAAGATTCTATTTGTAAACAAAATGTGCAAAGAAAGTTTTGGATTGCATTCTTGTATTTTAGAAGCGAAGTTGTTTCCAAATTGCATTCAGAATTTTAGAAGCAACATCATTTCTGTGTTTGCACATTCTTTATAAAAGAAGACAAATCAACAAGGTGATCAATAATTTGTTCTTGATGAGAAAAAAATCTTGGTTGTTGTATGTGCTTCTTTGCTATGGTTTTTATATTAATTAAATTTCATCTTTATGTTGAAGATATTTTCATTGTAAATTATTTGTCCGTTTGTTATAGGTTGCACTAAAAGTTTAACAATCATAGCTCATAATCATCCTTTCATCCCAAATGAAAACTAGCAATAGTGCATGTTACTCCAGTTACGGAGACCAAAGGCCCAGGTATAACACAATAAATACTAATAGATAATGAGAATGTTGACAAAATCGATAAATGATAGTTATATATTGTAGTTCTTGAAATTGAACAAGCTCATGGCTATTATTGAACCATGTGATTTAACTCACCCAATCAGAACCAACAAAGATGGTGCTTTCATAACAAACACAAGTATCCATGTGAAGAGTGCCTTCTTAGATTAACCTAACATTCTTTACCTTCATTAAAATTATCATTAATTATTTTAAAATGCATGTCAACTAATGATGCATCTACCATTAGGTTCTTTTGCACAATAGCTTCGCTTGTAACAATATATATTTTAGATATCTCATTTCTTCAATATCAATTTTTGATACGGGCTAGAAGTGGAGCCAAGTGAGAAATGTTGAATGGTTCTTTTAAGTGAGCTAGACACCAAAATTTCTCTAGTGAATCAAAGAGCATAATCTCAACTAACTTTGTATTAAAGCTCCGATGTTTAACAGAATTCCTTTAATCTCATTCTCTTTATACAGTGAAGGCCACTCTCTTTACGCAAGTAACTGTGATATTTGTATATAGGGTTACCTAATCATCCTAAGAAGGGCTCCAAGATACAAATGCACCACTTATAACTAAGGCATTTGCAAATAAACACTCATTTATGATGGGACACTTTCAACATAGAAATCAAGGATAGCGTGTACTGTACCTAGCTCTACAATTTGTCTTGCCTGAGAGTAATGCCACTCTGCCTGAACAGAGATACCTTAACAATTCCTTTAAATATCTCAACATATGCTCATGAAGGAAGAAGCGGCCTTTCGCTCAACAATTCCTCATCCTCGTAAGAAATATCCCTTTGGGTATTTTTATACTGATACCAGCTGGCTAAGAACATGTAAATGCAGAGATTTATCACACTCAGAGAGGCTAGAAGCCAATAAAAGTAGTCTAAATGAGCTTTGTTCAAGTTGTTTGTGAACCAGCAACCCCCCTTGCTTCTACAACTAACCTTCTCAGTAACTGAAATGAGGAAACTGCTAATGAAACTAGAAACTCCTACAACACTCAGATTCACAGCAATACCCAGAATTTTCATAGTGTTTGGCATCTGATCATAAAATTATTCTGGAATTCCAACCATTGCAAATACATATGCTATGCCAAATAGCACATATTGTGGAAGTAGCAGAAAAATGCTCAAGGGAATTGTTGCATTGGGCAGGTATATCAGTCCATTGTCCTTTGCTACCTTGATTCTTATAATCTCTATCAATGAGGAAACAATCATTGATATAATGGAGAAAAACATGCCAGTGCCTATCCTTTGCAGCATAGTAATCCCCCGTTCATTCTTTGTCAAGCGCCTTGCGATTGGAACAAAGATGCGGTCATAAACAGGCACTAATAGGAGAATAGATAGGCTAGTAAAACACTGTAAGCTTGCAGCAGGGATCTCAAAATGTATACCAATGTTTTTATCCATTGTGCTCCCCTGTTTTGTGAAAAATGTTGAAGATTGTGCAAAGACAACCCCATACATCAAACATGCCATCCAAATTGGTAACAGCCCAAGAACATCTTTCACCTCTTCAACCTCTTGGACTGTGCATAGTCGCCAATTGAAGGTTGTTTTACACTCATCGTCCAACTCATATTCAACTGTAGGTTTGTCAAGAAACCTGAAAGATGAGAATGAGGATATGCATCACAAATATCTCAGTTCATCTAAAATTGAATATGCTCTTTGCTACCAACGAGATGGAAGCAAGATGCTTCATATGTATGGGTTTGTTGATAATGAAAACTCGACCGGTGCATATCTATTTACATTGTTTGGAGTTGTGAATTTGGATTAAGAGACAATAAGTGGATGCCCGTTCCTAATCGAAGTAAAGTACATTGCAACGTCAAAGACTTCCAAGCACATTTTTTGTTTGTCACAATTATGCATAGATATTGGACTTTGAACATGGACCCATCCCTACTTGTTACAATTAGAATGCAATTACCTTGGGAAAGAATCACAAGTTGTATCCATGGAAAAATCATATCACGGTGAAATTCTACTATTTTAGAGAGGTTTAATTGAGTCTAGTGAGGTATCAATACTCAAGTCTAGGACTTTAGGTAATGAAATATGTTCTTCAACTAAAGCAATGGATAGGGGGAAATTTGCTTGGTGTAGGGGTAAGTTGGGTATTCAACCTTGAACAATGTATTTCCAAGTGGGAAATTGTTAGGGTATTCCCAATTGCATAACATGTCACTGGCAGATTCTATTTGTAAATAGAATGTGCAAAGAAAGTTTTGGATTGCATTCTTGTATTTTAGAAGTGAAGTTGTTTCAAAATTGCATTTAGAATTTTAGAAGCAACATCATTTCTGTGTTTGCACATTCTTTATAAAAGAAGACAAATCAACAAGGTGAGCAATAATTTGTTACTGATGAGAAAAAAATCTTGGTTGTTGTATGTGCTTCTTTGTTATGGTTGTTATATTAATTAAATTTCATCTTTATGTTGAAGATATTTACATTGTAAATTATTTGTCCATTTGTTATAGGTTGCACTCAAAGTTTAACAATCATAACTCATAATCATCCTTTCATCCCAAGTGAAACCTAGCAATAGTGCATGTTACTCTGGTTATGGAGGCCAAAGACCCAGGTATAACACAATAAATACTAATAGATAATGAGCATGTTGACAAAATCAATAAATGAGAGTTATATATTGTAGTTCTTGAAATTGAACAAGCTCATGGCTATTTTTGAACCATGTGATTTAACTCACCCAATCAGAACCAACTAAGATGGTGCTTTCATAACAAACACAAGTATCCATGTTAAGAGTGCCTTCTTAGATTAACCTAACCTTCTTTACCTTCACTAAAATCATCATTAATTATTTTAAAATGCATGTCAACTAATGATGCATCTACCATTAGGTTCTTTTGCAGAATAACTTCGCTTGTAACAATATATATTTTAGATATCTCATTTCTTCAATATCAATTTTTGATACGGGCTAGAAGTGGAGCCAAGTGAGAAACGTTGAATGGTTCTTTTAAGTGAGCTAGACACCAAACTTTCTCTAGTGAATCAAAGAGCATAATCTCAACTAACTTTGTATTAAAGCTCCAATGTTTAACAGAATTCCTGTTAATCTCATTCTCTTTAAACAGTGAAGGCTACTCTCTTTACGCAAGTAACTGTGATATTTGTATATAGGGTTACCTAATCATCCTAATAAGGGCTTCAAGATACAAATGCACCACTTATAACTAAGGCATTTTCAATATAAACACTCATTTATGATGGGACACTTTCAACATAGAAATCAAGGATAGCATGTATTGTACCTAGCTTTACAATTTGTCTGCCTGAGAGTAATGCCACTCTGCTTGAACAGAGATACCTTAACAATTCCCTTAAATATCTCAACATATGCTCATGAAGGAAGAAGTGGCCTTCCGCTCAATTATTCCTCGTCCTCATAAGAAATATCATTTTGGGCATTTTTATATTGATAGAAACTGGCTAAGAACATGTAAATGCAGAGATTGATCACACTCAGAGAGGCTAGAATGATATCACAATTGATTCTAGCCTCCTCACACTGATTTCAAACTATTGAGTGTGAGGAGGCTAGAATCATCACGAGGCCTCATGATGATTCAAACTCTTAATGCTTTATCTCCTAATAAGGAGAGTGATTTATTGAGTGTGTTTAAAACTTTATATCTTTAAAATTAATAACACATAAAATATGATCAAATTTACATTTCAAGCAAAGTGATCGAAAGTTAAACATGAAGTGTATACCAGCAGAGTTAGATCTCAAACTCATGTTGACTAATAATGTTGTTCAACAGTTCATTTCCATTCAAATGTGGTGACTATGCCTCACCTTTCGAATAGATGGATCTCCAAAATAACGGGAAAATTCTGACAAGACATCTTCACCACCATCCAGCACGTCTACCCATACACAGGACTTCCCATTGCCAAAATTATCTTGAGATCCACAAGATATGCTGAAACAAATGATCTTCCCATGACCAACTGGGCTCTCTTTCTTGATATTAATGTCTGCAACCTGCATTGAGCATCACAACAGTTTGCATGGCTATTAGACAGGAACACCCAAAAAAACTAATTCAATGTGATTTTCATTAAAGCACTTGCAATGTTGAGGGTACAGTAAATATTGGGAAAAAAACTACTCAGCACATGCCTAAGACAAAATGCAAAGGCATGTTGAAAACATTAAGACCATAAGTTTCTAGAAGTCATGTCAAATGGGGGCATTGAGAAAACTGGCTATGGAAGAGAGGACAGGAAAATGACAGCTTGAATAATTTAAAATTTGTTCAAGTCTTTAGCAGCCATTTGCATCTCGTTACCCCTTCAAGCACAAAATAAAAAAACCGTTTTTCTTTGAGCTAAGATGGAATAAATGAAAACTAGTCCCAATTCAGAAAAATCTAAATTGTAGGTCACAAAAATCAAGAGACTTGCAGTTGACATCGATTGTTTAAAAATGGGGTCCATCCACCCAACTGCCTACTATGCCAATAAATATTGAATTCAATTGCATCAATGTTCATAGACATGCATTAAACTACCTTTATAAAGGTAATGGGGAAGTTTCTTCCCTAGCTAATGGACAATAGTCCTGGTCCACTAATAAAATTAGAAGTTTATGGAAGAGGTAAAACTACCAAAAAAATCGAGAGAAGTTCAAGAAATAAACAATTTCATTCAAGTTCATAGATGAAAAAGAATATAATCATACAAACAGACCACAATCCTGCTTCATATGAGAAAAACAGATTAAACAGTACAAGGCAAAGGATCAATGAAACAGTCGGAATAGTAGTACTTATAACTCTTGATCTCCTTCTTTGTCCTGGTTCGAAATGTCGACAGTAAATATCTACTTAATACGATGGATCCAGGAAAAAACATTATTACAAAATAAAAATCAATCAAAAAACTCTTGACCTTTTAAAACAAATACAAAACAGAAATGGTAGGAAACTAAACCAACCTCTGTATCACATGCATGAATAAGATTTTTCTACTCTCCCATCAGCTTCCTTGCAACCATCTTTGCAGTCTCCACTCTCCACATCCTCAACAATGCAAATCTTTTTGTATAAATGAATAAGTTTCTCTGGAACATTGTTGTTATCACTGTCTGTAACACCAGTTCAACCTTCATTAATTGCAGAATCTTGACCATTGTCTAGCCCAATATGCTCACCCTTAGTTACAGAAATTTCAATATTTTCTGCTCTATCCTGCAGCTGCCTCCGTCCTCCATTTGTAAAGGCCTCCCTTTCTTTTCTTCCTGATTCAATGGGGTTTCCTCGAGATTCCTTTGTACAAACTTGTTACCAGAAACTCCACCTGCGTCAGTCATATGAGACATATGGCCTGTTGTTTTTGCGATTCATGAATGAAAACCAACCTTTTCTAAAGATGTCACCGGCTTGATTAAAGGATTCTTGGGTGAATAAATATTTTGATTTTCTAGATGCTGTAGTCCTTGATTTTGTGATGAAGTGGTTTTATTTGGATTGGATAAACTAACTTGTTTGCCTCCTGTTTCTGTGGCTATAGGGCCCTGAACAGGAACATTTTCTTCAACGGACACACAATCTAGTTTTTGTATAAGAGCCCCACAGTCTAATGCAGGTGAAGTAAGCATTATCATATTGTCTCTACCTTGATTACTCATTGATAAAACCTCTTCTGTTCTAGAAGAAGGGTTTGTATCTAATGTCATAGGCTGGGTATTAGTTCCTACACTGCACATACTACCTTCTGCATGACTTCTCATAACATTTATTCTCTCAATTTCTTTCCGCCAACCTTTGCTGTCCCACTTCATTGCTAGAGCTTTTTTGGAGGCAATATTAAGACCTTGAGGAGTGTAACGTGCATATGTACCTAATGTCATAGGCTGGCTATCAGTTCGTACACTACCCACACTGCCTTCTGCATAACTTCTCATAGCGTTAATTCTCTCTGTTTCTTTCTGCCAAGCTTCTCTGTCCAACTTCATTGCTAGAGCTTTCTTTTGGGCAATAGTAAGACCTTGAAGAGGATAACATACAATGATATATATTGACTTGTAGTTTTTCTATCTAATTCCATAATATGGCTATCAGTTCGTACACTGCCCGTATTGCCTTGTGCATGACTTCTCATAGCGTTTATTTTCTCTATTTCTCTCTGCCAAGCTTCCCTGCCCGACTTCATTTGTCGAGCTTTTCTTTGGGGATTATTAAGACCTTTGGGAGAGAAACCTGCATATTGATTTTGGTCTTGCCTCAACTATGTTTGGTTTCTGGAAGTTTGCAGATTTTCCCGGCGATAGCTATATTGCCCCTTTTGAGAGGTACCACAATGGTAATAAGGCGGGACTCTATTCAAAGCACTTGATGGAGACCAGTATCTCTTATTATGATTTGGACTTGATTCCCTCAGTTTCAAGCTACTAGACCTCATTCTCACTACATTGTTCATATCATCTAAACCCTTGTCAAAGTCACGGGTTCTATGCAGACAAATATCGCTATCTTCTGGCGTATATGCATTGTGGCCTCTGTATTGGTCAGATATGGGTCTAGTTAGCTGGCAATTGGCTTGAGAACCCCTATACACTGCAAATTTTTCTCTAGCATTGGAAGAATCTCGGGCATGGCCAGACAATGAATGATGGTTGGAAGAGACAGACCGTTTTCTGGCTCTAATTTTGACCATCCTGGCTTTCAAAAAGCCACATACTCACTTTGATACTTCGCAACAGAGAACTCCTCCTATGTTTGACCCTGAAAAATATAATATCTAGGAGGAAATAGAAAGAAATAACACATGTCACCCCAGTTATTGTGGCCTCTTTTCCAGAATTATCTTCTTCTAGCTTTAAAAACATTGTGATAAATTTCTATGAGTTTCCCTCCAAATTTTTGGAATATCCAAAGGAACATGGTATATCGTTTAGTCCATTCTCTTCAAGAGTAAAAAATGAATAAGCTTATGTTAGTTCACATTATTTCTCATTCCATCCCTCCCATAAAACTAAATAAGTTAACGACATCCTCCTAAACAGTCCCACACAAAGTGTAAATAGCTTCCCAACCCATATCCAGTCAACTGCAATACAAATAACCCCTCAGCAAGGCCCTGTAATAAATCTTCTACCACCTTCCTTTCTCAATATGGATGATCTGAAAGGATTGTATTAGTTTGTTGTGCTAAGTGTATTTTCAGTTAACAAACATGTACATATTTGTCTCCATTTTTCTGCTTAAGGATTGAGGAATTTAACCATGAAACATAGCTGAAATTGTGAACTTTAAGCATGAAAATAAGCCTAAATAACACTAAAAAATAGTGTATAACAGAGAAATAAAATCACACGTAAGATTTACACAGTAGGCATGATGAAGCAATTCACCCCTTCTCGGCTACATCTCTTGGTCCAGCTCCCAATGGTATTTCCATCTTTCATTATGCTCAAAATTTTGCAAATACATGTGTTTGCAATCCTCCAATGGATTTTTTCTTTGTACCAATGGCTCCAAAATGCTCAAATTAGTCTAGGTATACTCTTGTTTCACCCAAATTGGTCGAAATTTGACCCTCCTGGGCTTTTTCCCAATATTTCCTACAAAACCTCCACTAAAAATGGAGGATTGCAGTTAACTTGAGTTAAAAATAGTAAAACCTATGAATTTGGAGGGCATGCTAAGAACTCCGACAGGCTTAACTTTAAGATTAGTTGTTAAGGGGTGGGTGTGGCCACATGCCAACCCCCGAAACCCCGGTTACATTTAATTTTTTGGCCAGAATCCCATGCCAAAACCACGATGAATATCTGTTTAACTGGATTTGATTGTGGAACCGTCGGCTTAAACCACGATAACCATGCCATGTGAATAAGTTTTAATTTTAATGCCGCCATGGATTACAGTTTCATAACTATTGGAACATTACAAAATATGTCGTGGTGATCGTTATAACATGTGACCAACGTTTTGGGGCCGCCGATGGGTTGGGACCGCTGGCGGTCGCCCACCCCCCCCATATACCATTCGTTTAAAACATAAATACATATGGCGCCCTTAAGGGGTAAGAACCACATGGTAGCGCGGATGGTTAAGACCTTTGTGCACACAACAAAGGTCATGGGGTCAAACCCCTTGGACCTCAATCAAAATTTTAATCAACCAAACAGGGGACACATGGTAGCCTCAGGGCTAGCCACGTGTCACCCAACCATAGGCCCAAAAAAAAAACATCGTACCACCACATAAATGAATCAACATGCGCCACTTGGAAAAAACTTATAGGCTTGGAAAAATGGAATATTATCAGGAATATTCCCCTTTTTGCTGATAGTACACCTGCATGTTGACTAAGCATCCCAGTCAAAACTGTCGCAATTTTAGCTTTTTGGGAAATCGATCAGAACGTGATATCTCCCTCATACGACATCAATTTTTCGAACCATTCATGGTACCAGAATCAAAACGGCGGTCGCTTAGTTTCGATACAGTTTTGAGCACTTTCAATTTTGAGCAAAATTCATGAACTCTTGATCACACCTCCCCATTGGGAAGCTTTTGGACCCCAAAAGACTCGATTACAGGTTCAGTAGATGAGGGTACATCTCCCTCACCTTTCCAACATCCATCCACTTTTCTTTTCTTCGCTTACTGCCTTTGAGCCCAACTCAAAGGTAGTCAACACTTGCCCTCTTGGATGCTCTTTTCCTCCAGTCAATAATTGTATCTTCCTTGAGTTCATCCAGAAATTCTGGCGAGAAACCTTCAATAGAAAGCAACTGAACAACACTTCCTTGATCATCGATCAAAGGTGGATCATAGAAATGTAAGTTTTCAACATTAACAATTGAATACATTTTCATATATGAAGGCAAGTCAAGTTGAAATTCATTGTTACCGACTTGTTTTATGATCTTGAATGGACCATAGCTAATGGGCTTGAGCTTTTTACCTTCTCCTTGCATCCTTTCTTTGCTTATGTGCAACCATACCTCGTCTCTTTCTTGAAACTTGTGATCAACTCTATGTTTGTCATGCCTCTCCTTGTATTTTCTTTGACTCTTCTCAAGTTTTTCTTGAACTTGTTGATGTATAATCTGAATTTTCTCAATGAACTTTCAAGCCTTATCAATGTAACTATGCCCATCAATTGCAACATCCTTCTCAAAGATGAAGTCTAATGGCGATTTCGGAAAATACCCAAAGCATTCTTCAAAAGGTGATGCATTTGTAGAAGAGTGCATTTCCCGGTTGTAAGCGTGTTGAATGTAATGCAGTTGCTCATCCCACAACTTGGAATGTTTGCTGTAATATTCTCTCAACAGATGCACAACGGTTCTATTCACCACCTCGGTTTGGCCATCAGTTTGCGGACGAAAAGCAGTACTCTTTTTCAACTTTGTGTCCATCATCTTCCAAATATTGGACCAAAAATTCCCAATGAACCTAGAATCCCTGTCACTAACAATAGAAGTTGGAAATCCATAATGAACTCATACATGTTGAAAATAAAGTTCAACAGTTTTTTCAGCAGTTATGGTTTTCTTTCATGGCATAAGTATACACATTTAACTGAATCTATCCACAACTACATAAAGATAATCATGTTGTTCTTAACATAGGTAGACCTCCAACAAAGTCCATGGAGACACTATCCCATGGCCTTGATTGTATTGGTAATGGCATGTACAACCCAAGCTTCCTATTGCTAGGCTTGCTTGTTTCACAGATAGAACAACCTCTTATAAAATGCGACACACTATCTATCATGCGAGGCCAATAGAAATACCTCTGTAGATGCGCCATTGTTTTTCTTACCCCAATGTGTCCAGCAATAAGAGATGAATGAGCCTCTCTCATGACACTTAGCCTCTCTCCTTGTGGTATACACAGCTTCCCCAAATGAAACAACAAATTTTTATGAATGTGATAATCATTTTCCTCAACTCGATTCCCTTCATTCAAACTAGCATACACATCTTGAAAATCAACATCATGTTCATATTGTTCTATGTAACTCTCATGTACAATAAAATAATTTTTTAGTAAATTAGAAGCACTTATAATTGGCCTTGAAAGCATATTAGCGACTTTATTGAAAATACATTTCTTGTACCTTATAACCAAGTGAAACTGTTGAAGGAAGCTCGTCCACCTGAAATGTCGTGATTGATGCAATTTTGTTTGCGACTGTAATTACTGTAATGGTTGGCAATCAGTATGTATATTAATTGTCTCTTTACCTATCAAGTAATGTTTCCACTTCTTGATGCTTTGTACCAAAGCATACATCTCTTTTTCATATGTAGGATAGTTAGTTACAGCACCATTGAATGTTTCATAATGAAAAGTGATAGGCTTACCATGCTACAAAAGTACTGTGCCCATGGCATAATCACTAGCATCAATTTGTATCTCGAATGGCTGTCTCAAATTCGGTAATGCGAGGACTGGAGTGGAACTGATCTTTTCTTTTAAAGCTTTGAAATATTTTTTTTTTTTCCTCCCCATTGGAAGCCTTTCTTCCCACTTGTCACTGCATGCATAAGAGCTGCTATGTCAGAAAATTTAGCAATAAACTTTCTCCAATACTGAGTTACACCTAAGAAACTTCTTACCTCGGTTACTGTTTTGGGAGTGGGCCAATTCACAATGGCTTCCACTTTAGAAGGATCAATTCTCAACTCACCTCCTCCTACAATGTGTCCCAAATAAACCAAAGAAGTCTTTCCAAACTCACACTTTGACATCTTAAGAAACAATTTCTCTTTCTTCAAAACATCAAGAACCTATTTACATGCAAGACATGTTCTTCTCTTGTTTTGCTGAAAATCGGTATATCATCTAAATACACAATCAAAAAGTCATCAAGAAATGGATGCAAAACATTATCCATAACATGCATGAAAGTTGTCGGTGCATTACACAAACCAAATGGCATAACGAACCACTCAAAGAGTCCTTGTTTGGTTTTTAATGCAGTCTTCCATATATCACTTTTTGCAATTATTACTTGATGATATCCACTTCGTAAATCTAAATTAGTGAAAAAATTTGCTTCTTTCAGTTTATCAAGCAAATCATCTATCCTTGGGAGTGGGTATTCATTATTTACTATTATCTTGTTCAAAGCTCTGAAGTCTACACACGTTCCAAGTCCAATCTTTCTTCAGAATCAAGACTATGGGTGAACCGCATGGCGAAGTGCTTGGCCTTATGAGTCCCTTGTCCAACATGTCCTTTATTTTCCTCTTTATTTCAGCATTCTCCATTATCGACATGCGATACATGCTGATGTTTGGAAGAGGACAATATTGCTGAAACTAAATCTCATGCTGAATCTCCCTTTTTGGAGGCAATCCTGTTGGCTCCTGAAACATCTCATGATGTGCATCAACTACATCATATAAATCTTATCTCAACTTAGGATTACAATCCTCAAATGATTCATGGTTAACATCAGCTTTAGGCTTAATCATTAGAAGAACGAAATTCTTACTTGAATTTACCAGCCTCTTTACCTGTCCAAAATTTACCATAGCAATATTTGTCTTCTTGTGATGTGCTCTAACAATGTACTCCTCGCTATATTTGAATAAATGGTATTTGTTCTCATGGAAATGGAATATAGTTTTCCTATCATACAAGTAAGGAATTCCCAACACAATACCTGTTATGTCAAGTGGAACCACATCTAATTCAACTGTGTCAACAAAATGTGCAGTTATTGCAAACCACAATATACACTTATTTGAAACCTGTACATTTGCATCCTTACCAATCCAACCAAGTGGATATGTTTTTGGATGTGGAATGGTATCAAGATTAATTTTCTTGACCAAGTCTTTAGAGATTAAGTTTTCTTGTGACCCACTGTCAAACAATGTGTCAATCTTGGTATGTTTGGATATGATCCTCACATGAAACAATTCAATTCTCTCTTCTTCATTTGGAGCTTGTATGTGATAGTTTGATGTACTAGTACTGGGTTTAGTTTCAATTTATTTTCCCTTCATGTTCTTCAATCCCATGGCCATAATTTTAGATTCATCACCTGAATCCTCTCCTAAATCATGTTGAGTTGTAGCTACAGTTTTATGTTTCCCTTTGTTGTTTTGATGTCTGGGCCTCTTTTCAGGATGTAATTTCCAACAATAATTTTCATCATGGCCTTCTTTTGAACAATGTTTATAGACCAATTTTTCTTCCTCTTTCTAGACAAATGCATTATTTTTCCCTTTACCTTTTAAGGTCTTCTCTTTGTTTTTCCCCTCAAAAGGTTTGTTCCTACCCTCATCAGAAATGTTTTTCCCACTAGCTTCTAGATGTGTGGCCTGAAAACATACCTCATCTAGACTTGTGGGGTTAAACATGAGGATAGTATGTCTTAGGTAGCTATGCAATCCTCCTATGTACTTGAGAAAAGTATATTGGCTATGCAAATCTACCCATAATAATAGAGCTCTTATCCTAAATTCTTGGGTGTGAACTTGGAAATTATGTCCTTCAAATTGTCTAAAGTTTTTCCAGTTCATTATGGATTTTTGCATATGATTTAATGGATAAAGATGTTGTTTTATTACAGTAATGAGATCATTCCATGATAGAATAATCTTACCATGCTTCTTGATCTCCTTCTTTGTCTTAGCTTCTCACCAAACAAGAGTGTCACCTTCCATTCTCAATGAAGCTAATTGGATTTTGGTATCATCATCATCTAAATTCTCAAATAGACCTCCAATTGCCTAATCCAATTATCAAGCTTTTCTACATTGACTTCACCAATAAACATTGGTAATTGAAACTTAACATCAAGTTTTAGAAAAGGACTTTTACCAATGTTCTTTGACTTGTGTGGCTGATGTACTAAAGATGAAGTACAGGATGATGGTGATGATGAGGGTGAGGATGGTGACTTTGCACTGCCTCCATTTCCTCCATTACCCTTCATTGATTTATCTTCATAATTTTGGCCTCTTGATGATCCATGTCCTTCCTTGTGAAGTTTGGACCCTTCTCCTTCTATTTTCTCATTCCTTTCTTAATAAAGGATTCTCACCATCTCAGTCATGTCAAGGAATGCTATCATGAACACTCTTTCTTCCTCTTTGGGATCCACTTCTTCATGGATTTATTCTTCCTTTGGAGGCATGCTTAATGTTGCATCTGGTTCTTTAGGAGGTGAATTAGGTGGTGGAGAATGTGGCAATATTGCCCTCCTTTGTTGTGGCTCACTTTGAGACCCTCTTGCTTCCACCAATTTTCCTTCTCCTCTCTTGAGCTTGAACCTAATAAGCATGTGAAAACTTGCAATCAATTAGACAAATCTTTGCACACAACAACACCAGAGAATAAACTCTAGCTCCTATACCAACCTGATCTGAAAGGACTGTATTAGTTTTTTGTGCTAAGTTTCTTTTCAGTTAATAAACATGTACATATTTGTCTCCATTTGTTTGCTTAAGGATTGAGGAATTTAACGATGAAAAATAGATGAAATTTTGAATTTTAAGAATGAAAATAAGCCTAAATAACACTGAACAATAGTTTATAACATAGAAATAAAATCACACATAAGATTTACACAACATGCGTGATGAAGCAATTCACCCCTCCTGGGCTACATCTGTTGGTCCAGCTCCCAATGGCATGTCCATCTTTCATTATGCTCAAAAATTTGGAAATACATGTGTTTACAAGCCTCCAATGGTTGTTTTCCCTGCACCAATGGCTCCATAATTCTCAAATTAGTCTAGGTAGACTCTTTTTTCACCCAAATTGGTCGTTAATTGACCCTCCTAGGCTTTTTCCCAATATTTCCCATAAAACCTCCACTAAAAATGGAGGACTGCAGTTAACTACAGTTAAAAATAGTAAAACCTCTGAATTTGGAGGGCGCACTAAAAAATACAGCAAACTTAATTGTAATATTAACTGTTAAGGGGTGGGGGTGGCCACATGCCAACACCCGAAACCCTGGTTACATTTAATTTTTGGGGCAGAACCCCATGCCCAAACCACGGTGAATATTCGTTTAGCTGGAGTTGATTGCGGAACCGTCGACTTAAACCATGGTAACCGCGCCATGTGAATAAGTTTGAAGTTTAATGCCTTCGTGGATTACGGTTTCATAACCGTTGGAACATTGCAATATATGTCACAGTGATCATTATAACATGTGACCAACATTTTGGGGCCACTAGCAGTCCCCCCCCACCCCCCCTCCCCCCAATATACCATTCATTTAAAACATAAATACATATGGCACCCTTAAGGGGTAAGAACCACATGGTAGCCCAGATGGTTAAGAACTTTGTGCGCGTAGTGGAGGTTGAGGGGTTGAACCCCCCGGACCTCAATCAAAATTTTAATCAACCAAACAAGGGAAACGTGGCAGCCTCAGAGCTGGCCATGTGTCACCCAACCATAGTCCCAAAAAAAAAAAACATCGTACCACCACATCAGCTAATCAACATGTGCCACTTGGCGAAATATTATAGGCTTGGGAAAATGGAATATTCTTAGGAATATTCCCCTTTTTGTTGACTGTACACCTGCATGCTGACTGGGCATTCCAGTCAAACCTATTGCAATTTTAGTTGTTTGGGAAATAAATCATAGCATGATGTCTCCCTCATACGATGTTAGTTTTTCGAACCGTTTGTGGCACTGAAATCAGAACGAAAAGATCTACCCGGTCTCTGAGGTTTGGTACAGTTTCAAGAAATTTAAATTTTGAGAAAAATTCATGAACTCCTCATCAATGGAGGTCCTAGGATTTCTCCTAAACAAATATGCTCCACTGGACTTGCCACAACCCATAAATGGTATTCCACAAGACTATATTAAGCACTTTCCAAGGTTCAGTAGAGAAGATGATATCTCAACACGGAGGCATATAGAAACCTTCTGTTCATTTGTAGAAAATCTAAATGTGGAACACCTAGATGCAGTGTTAAGACTCTTTGTCCAGTCTCTAGATGGGGAGGCCAGGAAATATTTCAAATCCCTTCCAAATGCTTCAATCACTACCTAGGAGGAGATGGAGAATTGTTTCATGAAAAAATGGGGAGAAAAAGGGAGCATGGGTACATCCTCACTGAATTCAATGCCATGAAGAAAACACATAATGAAGATGTTTCAGAATTCATAAAAAGGTTTAACAAATTGTACAATAGCCTCCTTGTTGAAATAAAACCTCCACAGGCTGCTAATATAGTGGTTTTTGTTGGGGATTTTAAACTAGAATTTGGTTTCACTCTTAGAGAGAGGAATTCTCATACCTTAGACCAAATTCAAATAGATTCTTTAGAATTTGAAGATAATTTGAGTTCCACTGGGAAGTGGAGAGGGAAAACTGATCGTGGAGATAGGAGGAGGGGAAAAGAGGAAGTTAGTTCCTAAAAACATGGAAAGGAAACTCAAGAGAATAAACATGAGGAAATGAACAAATTGATAATAAATTTTCCTAACAAGCTTGTGAGACTGTAGTTATAAATTAAAACCCTCCTCGACAAAGCCAAAGAATGCATAACTAAAGTTTCAACCCTGAATATAGGATATCGCCCTTACAGCTCTTGCAAAGGGACAGAAAAGATCAACAAGATCACACTCAACCTCCTTTGTATTTGGAAGATGATCTAGAGGAACATGTTGAAGAAACCACAGAAGTTCAACAAAACTAGTTCTCTTCTTTTTCTAAAGAGGAATATGAAGTTGAAGCAAATGAGGAAGAAGGTGATGATTTGGATGCCCCAATGGATGTTGGTGATCAAGAGTTCATGAATTTTTCTCAAAATTCAAAGTTGCAGGATTCGGTTGAAACTCGAATGGTTGCGTAGATCTCGTCAACCTGATTCTGGTGTCACAGATGGTTCAAAAAATTGATGTCGTATGAGGAAGATATGCGTTCTAATCGAAATGGAAAATAGGTAAAATTACGACAGTTTGACCAGGTTTGACTAGGATGAAAAATTAGAAAAATGGATGCACAGTTAGCAAAAAATAGAATATTCCTCAAAATATTCAATCCACCGGACCAGTCGTTGGTTCACAAGTGTCAATTTTCTATTAGAGGTACAGGTTGGAGGAGCCAATCAGAGTGTGCCACATGGCTAGCCCTGAGGCCGCCATGTGGCCTTGAAACTTCATTTTAAAATTTTATGTGAGGTCATAGGGCTCAACCCCCTGACCTCCCTCTAGGCACGCATATTGTTTACTGTCTACTATACGCAATGGTTCTTAACAACCTAAAGTTGTGGGTTTATGTTATTGTGTATCGCACAGAAGTTTGGGGGTTGGGAACTGCCGTCGGTCCCAACCCGCCAGTGGTCCCCGGTGTATATATCACATGGCACAATAAATTTCATCTCAACTGCACGGTAAATGAAACCTGACAACATTCAACACATGGTTCGAACCTTTAAACCACAGTCCTAAAGTAAGTTTCGCTAACCACCAGGTTTTGTAACGGTTTGGGGGTGCGCATGTCGCCACTGCACAACCATAATATTTAATACGCGGTTAATTTAGTGGAGTCGATAGGGGTGCGCCAAACTTGGCGGTCTGCCCTTATTTAACTCCAGCTAACTGGAGTTCTCCACATTTAGTGGAGTTTTCCTAGGAGATATTGGGAAAAAGTGTAGGAGGCTCAATTTTCGACCATTTTGAGTGAATGAAGAGTCATTTTTTACTAATTGGAGCATTCTGAAGCCATTTGTGTATAGAAAATAGCCATTAGAGCACTATAACTACATGTAATATCAAAATTTTAAGCATAATGAAATATGGAAAAGCCATTGGGAGCTGGACCAGCAAATGTAGTCCAGGACGGGTGAACTTCTTCATCATGCCTGCTATGTAAAATTCATGTGGTGACGTATTTCTCTATTTTAAATTGTTTTTCAGTGTTATTAATGCTCGTTTTATGCTTCTAATTCACTAAATATCATCTATAAATCATGGAAAAATTCCTTAATCCTTATGCAAAATAATGAACAGATTATGCACGTGTTTTTAAAATTGAAAGACCCTTAGCACAGCAAAACTAATACAGTCATTTCAGATCAGATGGTAGGAGAGCTAGAGTTTTTCTCTGGTTTTTTTTAGTGAAAATAATTTTTTAACTCTTTGCAAGTTTTATATGCTTACAAGGCTCAAGCTCAAATGGGGATAAGGAAAACTGGTGGAAGCAGGAGGGTCTTAAAAGGAGCCAAAGCAAAGGATAGCAAGATTACCACAATATCCACCACCTAATTCACCTCCTAAAGAAGCAGAAGCTCCATTAATCATGCCTCATGAGGAAGGTGAAAATCATGAAGAATTTGACCCTAAGGAAGAAGAAAGAGTGTTTAGGAAATAATTTCTTGACATGACTGAGATGGTTAGAATTATTTATCAAGAAAGGAATGAGAAGCTAGAAGGAGAAGGATATAATCTCCCAAAGGAAGGACAAGGATCTCCAGGAGGTCAACATGATGAAGACAAGTCAAAGAAGGGAAATGGAGAGCCACCATCTTCACCCTCATCATCATCATCATCTTCTACTTCTTCTTCAGTACATCAGCCACACAAGTCCGAGAGCACTGGTAAATATCCTTTATTAAAATTTGATGTTAAGTTTGAATTGCCAATGTTTAATGATGAAGTAAATGTAGATAAGATAGATAATTGGATGCGAAAATTGGAGGTCTATTTAAGAATACAGAACCTTCAAGGTGATGATACAAAAATTCAATTAGCTTCTTTGAGAATCGAAGATGCAGCACTTGTTTGGTGGGAAGCCAAGACATAGGAGGAAATCAAGAAACATGGTAAGATTATTATATCATTGTTAGATTTTATTTCTGCTATTAAACAATTTTTTTATCGATTAGCTCATATGCAAAAATCCATCACGAATTGGCAGAAATTTAGGCAATTAAAGGGACAAAATGTGCAAGAATACACCCAAGAATTTAGGACAAGATATCTTTTATTAGGGGTGGATTTGCAGAGCCAAGACACTTTACTAAATTATATAGGAGGCTTACATAGCTACCTAAAACATGTTATGATCATGTTTAACCCCACCAGCCTAGATGAAGTTTGTGTTTAGGCCACACATCCAGAAGCTAGAGGGAAGAACATTTCTGAAGAGGGTATGAAGAAACCTTTTAAGGGTAAATCGAAGGAAAAGACCCCAAAAGGTTAAAAAAAAATAAAAAAAGAATGCGTCTGTTAAGAAAGAGGGAGAAAAAGTGACTTGTAAACATTGTTCAAAAGAAGGCCATGATGAAACTCATTGTTGGAAACTACATCCAAAATTGAGGCCAAAGAAACCCAATAATCAAGAGAAACATAAAACTGCTGCTACAGCTCAACATGACTTAGGGTCTGATTCAGGTGATGAAACTAAAATTACAGCCATGGGATTGAAGAACATGAAGGGAAAAGAAATTGAAACTAAATCCAGTACCAGTGCATCAAACTGTCACATAAACACTCCAAATGAAGAATAAAGAATAAAATTGTTTCATGTGAGGGTCATATCCAAGCATACCAAGATTGACACACTGTTTGAAAGTGGGTCACAAGAAAACTTAATATCTAAATATTTGGTCAAAAAACTTAACCTTGAGACCATACCACATCAAAAAACACATCCATTGGGTTGGATTTGTAAGGATGCAAATCTACATGTTACAAGGCAATGTATATTGTGGTTTGCAATCACTGCAAGCTTTGTTGACACAGTTGAATTAGATGTGGTTCCGCTTGACATAACTAGTATTGTATTAGGGATTCCTTACTTGTATGACAGGAAAGTGATATTCTATCACCATGAGAACAAGTATCATTTATTCAAATATGGCAAGGATTTCATTGTTATAGCACACCACAAGAAGACAAATATTGCTTTGGTAAATGTTGGACAGGTAAAGAGGCTGGTAAATTCAAGTAAGAATTTTGTTCTTCTTATTATTAAGCCCAAAGATGATATTAATCATGAATATTTTGAGGGATGTGATCCTAATTTGAAATCAGAATTATATGATGTGGTTAATGGGCATCATGTGATGTTTCAGGAGCCAACAGGATTGCCTCCAAAAAGGGAAATTCAACATGAGATTCAGTTGCAGCATGATTGTCCTCTTCCAAACATTGGTATGTATCGCATGTCAATAATGGAGAATGTTGAAATAAAGAGTAAAATCAAAGAGATGTTGGATAAAGGTATCATAAGGCCAAGCACCTTGCCATGCGGTTCACCCATAGTCTTTATACCAAAGAAAGATGGGACTTGGCGCATGTGTGTAGATTTTCGAGTTTTGAACAAAATTACGGTAAAAAAAATTTACCCACTCCAAAGAATATATGGTTTTCTTGATTAGCTGAAAGAAGCAACGTTTTTCACTAAGCTAGATTTACAAAGTGGATATCATCAAGTAATAATTGCAGAAAGTGATATATGGAAAACTACATTCAAAACCAAACAAGGACACTTTGAGTGGCTAGTTATGCCTTTTGCAACCATTCCTTGATGACTTTGTTATTTTGTACTTAGATGACATTTTGATTTTCAGAAAAACAAGAGAAGATCATGTCTTGCATGTAAATAGAGTGCTTGATATTTTGAAGAAAGATAAATTGTTTCTTAAGATGTCAAAATGTGAGTTTGGAAAGACCTCTTTGTTCTATTTGGGATATATTGTAGGAGGAGGAGAATTGAGGATTAATCCTTGTAAAGTGGAGGCCATTTTGAATTGGCCCACACCCAAAAAAGTTACCGAGGTAAGAATTTTGTTAGGTGCAACTCAATATTGGAGGAAATTTGTTGCTAACTTTTCTTCCATCGCAACTCCTATGCATGCAGTGACAAGTGTGAATAAAGGCTTCCAATGGGGAGGCAAACAGCAGCAAGCTTTTGAAGCTTTAAAATACAAGATCGGTTCAGCTCCAGTCCTTGCACTGCCAAAATTGAGACATCCATTCGAGATACAAACCGATGCTAGTGACTATGCCATGGGTTCAGTCCTTTTGTAGCATGGTAAGCCTATCACCTTTCATTTAGAAACTTTTAATGGTGTTATGAATAATTATCCTACATATTAAAAAAACTATATGTGTTGGTACAAATTTTCAAGAAGTGGAAACACTACTTGATGGGTAAAGAGACTATTGTACACATTGATCACCAACCATTACAGTACTTGTAGTCGCAAACAAAATTGTAGCAATCAAGACATTCCAGGTGGATGGGATTTCTTCAACAATTTCACTTGGTTATAAGGTACAAAAAAGTTGTATTCAATAAGCTTGCAGATATGCTTTCGATACCAATCATTAGTGGTTTTACTTTACTCAAAAATTATTATGTTGTACATGAGAGTTACATAGAACAATATGCACATGACATTGATTTCAAATATGTGTATGCTAGTTTGAGTGAAGGGAATCAAGTTGAAGAAAAATATTATCACATGCATAACAATTTGTTGTTTCATTTGGGAAAGCTATGTATTCCAAAAGGAGAGAGGCTAAGTTTCATGAGAGAATCTCATTCTTGTCTTATTGTTGGACACTTTGGGGTAAGAAAAATAGTGGTGCATCTATAGAGGTATTGTTATTGGCCCCGCGTGATATGTAGTGTGTCACATTTTATAAGAGTTTGTTCTATGTGTCTAAAAAGTAAGCCTAGTAATAGGAAGCTTGGATTTTACACGCCACTACCGGTACCATCAAGGCCATGGGAGAGCATATCCGTGGACTTTGTTGGAGGTCTACCTATGTCAAGAAAGCAACATAATTATCTTTTTGTATTTGTGGATAGATTCAGCAAAATGTGTATACTTATGCCATGTAAGAAAACCATTACTGTTCAACATATTGTTGAACTTTATTTTCAAAAATTTTGGATTCATTTTGGATGGCCCACTTCTATTTTTAGTGACAGGGATTCCAGGTTCATTAGGAATTTTTGGTCAAATCTATGGAGAATGAGGGACACAAAATTGAAAAAGAGTATTGTTTTTCATCCACAAACAGATGGACAAACTGAAGTGGTGAAAATAACAGTTGTGCATCTATTGAGAGGATATTGCAGCAAAAATCCTAAGTTGTGGGATGAACAACTACATTATATTCAGCACATTTACAACTAGGAAAATCACTCTTCAACACAAACCTCACCTTTTGAAGCATGCTTCGGGTATTTTCCAAAATCGCCATTAGACTTCATCTTTGGGAAGGATGTTGCAATTGATGGCCATAGTCATATTGATAATGCTCTAAAGTTCATTGAGAAAATTCAGATGATAGATCAACAAGTTCAAGAATAGCTTGAGAAAAGTCAAAGCAAATACAAAGAGAAGCATGACAAACACTGGGTTGATCACAAGTTTCAATAGGGAGATGAGGTACGGTTGCACATTAGCAAAGAAAGGATGCAAGGGGAAGGTAAAAAGCTCAAACCCATATGCTATGGTCCTTTCAAGATTATAAAAAAAATTGGTAACAATGCATTCCAACTTGATTTTCCTTCTTACATGCAAATGTATTCAATTGTTAATGTTGAAAACTTACGCTTGTATGAGCCTCCTTTGATCGATGATCAAGGAAGTGATGTTCAGCAACCTTGTATTGAATTTTTCTTGCCATATTTTCTAGAAGAGCTCAAAGAAGATACAATTCTTGACAGGAGGACAAAAGGATCAAAGAGGGGAAGTGTTGACTGCCTTTGAGTTGGGCTCAAAGGCACTAAACCAAGTAAGGAAAAATAGATGGAGATTGGAAAGGTGAGGGAGTTGTACCCTCATATAATGAATAGGTAATCAAGTCTTTTGGGGTCCAAAAGCTTCTCAATGGGGAGGAATGATCAGGAGTTCATAAATTTTTCTCAAAATTAAAAGTTACATGATTAGGTTGAAACCAGGATAGTTGTGTATATCTCATCTTCCTGACTCTGGCAACACAAATGGTTCGAAAAACTGATGTCGTATGAGGAAGATATTGCGCTCTAATAGAAATGCAAAATAGGTAAAATTATGAAAGTTTGACCAGGTTTGACTAGGATACATAGTCAAAAAACTCGATACAAAGTCAGAAAAAAAAAGACAATATTCCTCAGAATATTCTTTCCACTAGACTAATCGTTGGTTGACAAGTGTCACTCTTCTATTGGATGTATGGGTTGGAGGAGCCAATTAGAGGGTACCACGTGGCTAGCCCTGAGGCCGCCACATAGCCCTAAAACTTCATTTTAAAATTTTATGTGAGGCCGCAGGGCTCGACCCCCTGACCTACCTCTGGGCACGCATACCGTTTACTGTCTGCTCTATGCAATGGTTCTTAACAACCTAAGGCTGTGGGTTTATGTTATTTTGTATTGCACAGATGTTTGGGGTTTGGGAACCGCCGACGGTCCCAACCCACCAACGGTCCCCGGTGTATATATCACATGGAACAGACAAATTTCAGCTCAACTACGCAATAAATTTAACTCAACAACATTCAACCCATTTTTCAAACCTTTAAACCGCAGTCCTAATGTGAGTTCTACTAACTGCTAGGTTTTGTAACGGTTTGGGGGTGCGCATGTGGCCACTCCCCAACCGTCACATTTAATACGTGGTTAATTCAGTGGAGTGGATAGGGGCATGCCAAAATTGGTGGTATACCCTAATTTAACTCCAGATAACTGGAGTTCTCCACATTTAGTGGAGTTTTCCTAGGAGATATTGGGCAAAAGTGTAGGAGGCTCAATTTTCGACCATTCTGAGTGCATGAAGAGTCATTTTTTACTAATTGGAGCATTCTGAAGCCATTCGTGCAGAGAGAGAAACCATTAGAGAATTTTAACTACATGTAATCGAAAAATTTTGAGCATAATGAAAGATGGACAAGCCATTGGGAGCTGGACCAGCTGATGTAGCCCAGGAGGGGTGAACTGCTTCATCGTGCCTGTTATGTAAACTTCATGTGGTGACTTATTTCTCTATTTTAAATTTTTGTTTAGTGTTATTTATTCTTGTTTTATGCTTCTAATTCACAAAAGATAATCTATAAATCATGGAAAAACTCCTTAATCCTTATGCCAACTAATGAATTGATTAGGCACATGTTCTTAAAACTGAAATACCCTTAGCATAGAAAAACTAATACATTCATTTCAGATTAGCTGGTGAGATTGATAGCTATTGTAGACAATTTTCTAACTTCATGCAGGCTCAACTAAATAGGAAATATTATCTTAGATCTTATAGGAAAAGATCTAGAATGTAAGACCAAAATGAGGATCCCCCTCCTTCAAATCCCCCTAAATCAACAGAGAAAGGAAAGAAGCCTCTAGACCAAGTCTCACCAAAAAAGAAAGAGTCCTCAGATTCCTTTCTCTACAAGCCTGGAGTTTCTAAAATATAGAATTTTCCCTTACCATCCAAGCCAGTTTGTGATAAGGAAAAAGAGCTTGTTGATTTTTCCACAGCCGATAGGAGCCCCTTTGCCTTTAATCTTCAAAAAGAATGGAGAAGGAAAAAATATATGTCCCCTTAACTATTAAAACAACCTAATTATAAATCTCAGGCATATTAATTTAATGTGCCCATCCAACATAGCTCCTTTACACGTTATTCTAAACCTCCAAGAAGAAAGACCCATGGTTGTATTTGGACCTCATGTTGAGGAACAAGACTCTTCCACTGATACGAAATTATTTGCTAGTTAATGTTGTGCTAGTTTCATTTCAGATATAAACTTTTATTTGCATTGTTTTACTTATGCTTCATGAGTTTGTTTAAGAGCATGTGATTGGAAAACAATGTACTTTGTGAAATTATGAGTTTTTCATAAGCTTAAAAAGAATAATTTTAATTGAAAGAACAAAAGAAATAGTTAACACAACAAGAACATATAACAGAGCTTAACATAGAGAATTTTGATTAAGGAGTTCACACCTCCTAGGCTACATCTCCTTGGTCTAGCTTCATAGTGTGACCTTTGTATTAGCTTCAAGTGTGCTCGAATTGTTGTTACAAGCTTCAGAACCTCTTGGAACTTGTTCCAATGAGTTTATAACATCATAATTTCCCAAAAATGACTATTTTTCTGTTGTATTTGGACTCTGGATGCTCTGGAAATGAGCCCAACACTAGTTGGCCCTAGCCTTCAAAAATCTTCAAATGTACTAAAAAACCTGTAAAGGACCTTTCCTGCCTCTGCAACCTACTTCATTGAGTTCCCAACATGAAAACTAGCCAGGAATGACTTTTACTGAGCTCAGTTTGGTCAAAAATTGAGTGAGTTATGACCAAAACTGCTTTTGCCCGAATTTCTCCTCCAAAACTAGAGAGACTACCAGTTAAGTTTCTAAATATAGAAATACTGCCAAAATTGGCGCACCTCCAGATAACCCGCCAAATTTAATTCCAGGATTAATTAATATAATGCAGTATCAGTGCAGATAATATTGGATTAACGTTAATCTGTTTTTTTCGCACTAATGACATATTAATTTCATTAAGCCACGTCTTAACCTTAATTAATCACCATTAAAAATTTTGTCGAATTGTTGGGATAAGCTCCTGGTTTCGCGCTTCTGCCCAAGTGAGGAGGGGGGTGGCCCCCTCCAACCCCCATATGTCATGAAATTAAACTTTAAGTAGTTGCAAAGAATGTTAGGTGTAAGAAACATCGTGCAAAGGAAGTGGTAAGGCATTGGTTGTGCAGGCGGGAGGTCAAGGGTTCGAGCCCCGAACCTGCCATAAAATTTTGCTCAGAGGTATAAAGGTTTGCCACCAAGTTGTCAATGTTGCAAGGTTTAAAGCCCTTCCAAACTTGTTTAGAGTATCCTCCATAGTTATTCAAGGCCGCCATTAGTCGTTTAAAAACTATGTAATATATATATATATATATATATATATATATATATATATATATATATATATATATATATATTCACCATACTAATATCGAAATAATAATATGAAATAATTCGACCATTAGACCAAGGTCCTGTCCATATAATTCGACCTTAGGGTTAGGAGGTGGCCCACCATAGAGGACACGTGGCGCCCTCTAGTTGGGTTTCACTCCAACCCTATAAAAAAATTTCAAATTCCAACTTAGGAAAAGTTGAAGGTCATTGGGCAATTTCTTTCTTCACTTAACCAATCTGAACAATCTGAAGACAACACTTGTCACAGTGTCACTGGCCACAATCTAAAGAATATTCCTACAATGCTAATTGTACCTGCCACATCAACATTGTACTTGTTCTACTCATTTTTTGCATATTTTGGAAAATGAACAGCATACGATAACTCAGTCATACGAACTCAGATTTTTATGAAATGAATTTCGCTGGTATGCTGACGACGAAATCTATCTGGTCATTCAGGTTTGAAGCAATTTCGAGCACTTTCAATTTTTAGCTAAAAATTGAGCTTTAGATCATTCCTTCCCACTAGAAGCCTTTTGGACCCCAAAAGATATTATCAATTGTTCAGCAAGTGAGGGTACATCTCCCTCACTTTTCCAATCTCCAACCATTTTTCCTTTGAAGGATTTTGACCTTTGAATCCAACTCTAAGGTATTCAACATCCCCTCTTCTTGAAGTTATAATTCTTCTATCAAGTATGAGATCTTGTTGAAGTTAATCAAGATATTCTAGTGAGAAATCATCTATTGATGGTAGTTGAACATGCTCTCCTTGATCATCAATCAAAGGAGGCTAAAAAAATCTCAAATTCTCAACATTAACGATAGAATAAATTTGCATATAAGGAGGCAAATCTAGCTTGAATGCATTTGTACCAATATTTTCCATAATTTTAAATGCACCATAACGGATTGGTTTCAGATTTTTACCTTCCCCTTGCAATCTTTCTTTGCTTATGTACAACCAAACTTCATCTCCAACCTGAAATTTGTGATCAACCTGATGTTTGTCATGCCTTGCCTTGTAGTTTCTTTGACTCTTCTCAAGTTTCTCTTGCACTGTGTGATGTACCAATTGAATTTTCTAAATGAACTTTCTTTCTTTATCTATGTCACTATCATTTCCATACATAGCAACATCTTTCTCAAATATAAATTCCAATGACGATCTTGGAAAGTAACCAAAACATGCCTCAAATGGTGATGTATTTGTGGAAGAATGTTTTGCCCAGTTGTATGTATGTTATATGTAGTGTAACTATTCATCCCACAACTTGGGATGCTTATTGCAATAGCCTCTTAGAAGATGAATAACAATCCTATTTACCACCTCTGTTTGACCATCTGTTTTCGGATGAAATGTTGTACTCTTCTTCAACTTTGTATCCATCATGTCCCATAATTTTGACCAAAAATTCCCAACAAATTGAGAATATTGATCACTTACAATAGAAGTAGGAAGACCAAAATGGATCCATACATTTTGAAAGAAAAGATTAGCAGTTTTTTCAGCTGTAATAGTATTCTTACATGCCATCAAAACACACATTTTTCTGAACCTATCTACCAAAACATACAAATAATCATTACCTTTCCTTGACATAGGAAGGCCTCCTACAAAATCCATTGAGATGCTCTGCAAAGGATGAGAAGGAACTTGAAGTGGTGTGTACAAACCAAGCTTACTATTTCTAGGCTTACTTGTTTCACATAAATAACATCCTCTAATAAAATGAGAAACACTTTCATTCATGCGTGGCCTATAAAAATACCTTTGTAGATGTGCTACTATCTTGCCTACACCGAAATGTCCTGCAATCAATGATTTGTGCGCCTCCCTTATGATATTGTTTCTTTCTCCCTATTATATACATAACTTGGCCAAGTGATACAACAAAATTTTATGCAGATGATAATCTAACTCTTCACTTTGGTTTCCCTTACTCAAGTTCTCATACACATCTTGAAAATCACTATCATTCACATAATGTTCAATGTAACTTTCATGCATAATAGAACTGTGCTTGAGAATAATAGTTGAATTTACAATAGGCCTAGAGAGCATATCAGCTACCTTATTTTATATTCCTTTCTTGTACCTGATAAACAAGTTAAATTGTTGTAGAAAACCCATCCACCTGAAATGTCTTGATTGCTGCAACTTTGACTGTGACTATAAGTATTGCAATCACTAATGGTCGGTATGGATAATGGTCTCTTTTCCCATCAAGTAATGCTTCCATTTCTTTACACTTTGTACCAATGCATATAGCTCTTTATCATATGTAGGATATTTATTCATAGCTCCATTAAAATTTTCAAAATGAAATGAGATACGCTTACCATGTTGCATGAGTACTGCTCCCATTATAGCATAATCACTTGCATCTGTTTGGATCTCAAATGGTTGTCTTAGATCTGGAATTTCTAGTACCGGTGTCGAACTTATCTTTTGCTTTAAAGCATCAAATGATTTCTGCTGTAAATCTCCCCAATGGAAGACTTTATTTATGTTTTTCAATGCATGTAATGGTGTTGCAGTGGAAGAAAAATTAGCAATAAATTTCCTCCAATACTATGTTGCCCCTAAAAAACTTCTTACCTCGGTAATTGTATTGGGCTTGGGCCAATTCAAAATGACCTCAACTTTGGAAGGATCAATCTTCAATTCACCTCCTCCAACTATGTGTCCCAAATATACCAATGAAGTCTTACCAAATTCGCACTTTGACATCTTAAGAAACAATTGCTCTTTTCTCAAAAAATCAAGTACCTTTTTCACATGCATGACATGTTCTTCTCTTGATTTGTCGAATATGTGTATGTCATCTAAGTAAAAAATGACAAATTCATCTAGAAATGGTCTAATTACATCATTCATCACTCTCATAAAAGTAGTAGGTGCATTTGTTAATCCAAATGGCATAACTAACCACTCATACAATCCTTGTCTAGTCTTGAAAGCAGTTTTCCAAATGTCTTCTTCAACTATCCTAACTTGGTGATAACCACTTCTCAAATCTAACTTACTGAAATAATTTGCATTTTTTAATTGATCACACAAATCATCAATGCATGGAAGTGGGTGGCGATTCTTTACCGTGATTTTTTTTAGTGCACGGAAATCGATACGCATGCGCCAAGTCCCATCCTTCTTTGGAACCAAAAATATTGGAGAACCACATGGCGAATTATATGGGTGTATGATGCCTTTATTCAATTACTCTTGGATTTTATTCTTTATTTCCAAACTTTCCATGATTGACATGTGATACATACCAATATTCGGAAGTGGAACATCCTGCTGCAGCTGAATCTCATGCTGAATTCCCCTCTTGGGTGGAAACCCATTTGGTTCTTGAAACATCTCACCATGCTGACTTACCACATCAAAAAAATCAGATTTAAATTTTTCATCACATCCTTCAAAAGATTCATAGTTAACATCTTCATTTTTCTTGATCATAAGAAGCACAAAATTTTTACTTGCATTTACTAGCCTCTTCATTTTCCCTGCATTAACTAAAGAGATATTCAGTTTCTTGTGATGAGCTCTCACAATATACTCCACTCCATATTTGATCAAATTATATTTGTTCTCATGACGGAAAAATATTGCTTTTCTGTCATACAAATATGGACTACCCAAGATAATCCCTGAAATTTCAAGTGGAACCACATCTAACTCAACTTCATCAAAAAAATTTGCAATAATAGCTAATCTGAAAATACATTTCCTTGTCACCTATAAATTTGCATTATTAAATATTCAACCCAAAGGGTATGGCTTATGATGAGGTACAGTTTCAAGGTTCGGTTTTTTAACTAAGTCTTCTAAAACCAAGTTTTCTTGTGACCCTGTATCAAATAAGGCATCAATCTTTGTATGATTAGAAATTACTCTAACATGGAATAATTCTATCCTTGTATCTTCATTTGAAGTGTTATTGTGACTATTTTAAGTACTATAACTTGCAAATGCTTCCTTTCCTTTGTTAACCATGGCAACTATCTTGGTTTCATCTCCTAAATCAGATCCAAGATCTTTTTGTGTGGTGGCAGTCATCTTTTGTTTCCCTTTGTTACTTGGTTTCTTTGGTCTTAGTTCAGGATGTAGTTTCCAATGGTGAGCTTCATCATGCCCCTCTTTGGAAAAATGTTTGCATGTTATTTTCTCCCATTCTTGCTTCACACTTGCATTCTTCTTTCCCTTCCATTTTCCTCCTTTCTCTTTTCCCTTACCCTTGAATAGCTTCTTCTTATTACCCTCTTCAGAAATAGTTTTACCCATTGCTTCAAGATGTGTGGCTTGCACACATACTTCATCTAAGTTATTTGGGTTAAACATGAGAATGGTGTGTTTTAAGTAGGAATGTAGACCTCATATATACTTCAAGAGTGTATCTTGTGAGTTTAAGTCTACTCCAAGTAATAAAGCCCTTTTCCTAAACTCTTGTGTATACTTTTGGACACTTTGACCTTTTATCTGTGTAAAGTTTTGCCAACTCATTATTGCTTTCTACATACAAGCTAATGGATAGAATTGTCTTTTAAAGGAAGAAATGAATTCGACCCAAGAAATGGAAATCTTACCATGGATGTGCATTTCCTCTTGTGTCTTTGCCTCCCACTAAAATAATACTGCTCCTTCTAGCCTTAATGAAGCCAATTGGATTTTAATATTGTCTTCTTGCATATTTTGAATTCTACAGTAAACTTCTAATTGACGAATCCAATTATCTAGTTTTTTGGCATTAACTTCTCCATCATATGTAGGAAGTTCAAATTTGATGTCCAACTTGAGTAACAGAGTCTTGCCTTTTGGGATATTGGAATGAGTATGGGTATGAGTTTTTGTAGTGGATTTGGAAGATGAAGATGCTGATGAGGATGATGAGGATGATGATGGTGGAGAAGGAGGTGGTTTTCCACCACTGGCTTTTGAGCTCCTCTCTTCCTCATTTTTACTATTTGAATATTTGTTGACCAGATAAATCAATATTGCGGACAAGATCGATCTCCCTAGTACCAAAAAGTAATCTAGCAAAAAACATCCAAATAAACCTATCTTTTTCTAGACATATGCGATTTACAAAAGAATACTATAAAGGTGTTAAGGACTTACCGTAGATCCAATGCTTGTTCGAAGTAGTTGTCTCTCGATCACTTGAAGGAGTTATCCTTATAGACCTGCAGTCATAAACAAGAAAACATTAAATAGCACCTGTATAGTAAATATTATAAATCATGCCTATCATGGTGATCAAGGAATCCATGAAATAAACAGTTAATTAACAGCTTATTGAGAAAAATGAATTCATTTGTATTAACTTTGAATAAATAAAACCTTACAACCTTAGCCTTGATGTTGAACAGGCCTTCCCAGGGTCCGAAGCAGGAATCTCCTCTACTCTGACAAGCCTTGCACTCTTCCAACCGAGACAGATAGAGGTATGTGATCTCTTCTCACAAAAATCTCAGTTAAATGAGTCTGAATCCCAACAGCACTTAACCTCAAAAAATTCTAAAGCTTGAACTCCCCTTGAGGCTACCCAATGCCTCTTTTTATAGTGTAAAAGAGGAGGTTTCAGTTCCAACTATGAAGGGATAGAATCCTCCTTCAAAGGGATAAGCTCCTCACATCAAGGGGTTAGCTCCTTAAGGTAAGGGATACATGAACCTCAAAAGAGCGATTCTGCCACTGCAAGATTCTTTCTAGAGGCTTCTGGGTGAAAATGTGAAGTTGGGAAACACTTTTTGCCCTTTTTTGACGTTGAAAATTGTAATTTTCTATGTTTTTCAACTTCAACTCCACTAAAAAAATATTTTTATTGCAAATTATGCTTTGACATAAAAACAAGAATTGTAGAGAATTGTCTTACCTCCATACCGATATTTAGAGAAAAAAAAAAATATTGACATATAGAGGGGTAAATTTGTTGTTTACTAACTGCATATACTTGAAATTTTCAGGCAAACATAAATAGTCACTTTATTATCCTTAACTTTTTTTAGGGAAGGTTATTCATTTTTTGGAAAAAAACCATAGCATCATAATATGCATATATTGCACTAGTGCATAGACTATTTTTTGGTAATTTTCGGATCAAATCACTATTTTTTATTATTTTTTGAAATGGACGAAGACAAAAAAACAGTGATGTTTCAGTACATTTTATTATCCTTTGATTTTCTTTTCAATGTGATCGTCAATAAGAAAAATGAGAGTACTCTTTTGAAGTAGACAGGGAGAGGAAGTGAACTATGATTTTTTTGAATTTTTTGGTGTCCTCATTTGAAAGTTATTGACTTTTCATTCAGTGCAATTTTTCGAACAATGAAATTCCACAGTGACACAGTTTAGTAAAAAATTAATAAAAAATTGAATTTTTTAATGAAACTCCATAAATCTCACATCATCAAAAACTAGATTTAGAGACGAATCTAATGGTACTTGGTTCGACATATAACATTTTGTTTTTGTAGGTGTTCTGTCCCTCCAAAGTTGCAGGTTTCTCAAAACTGCAGAGTTTTCTGAGTTTTTCGTTGACCAGAAACTCTCGGCCGAGATAATGTCTCGGACGAGAAATTTATAAAACTCTTGACCGAGAGTTTAACCCGCCTAAAGTTAGATTTAAACGCACGGCCAAACTCTCGGACGAGAGTTTGCGCTCGAGAGTTTACCCGATGAAACTCTCGGCCGAGAGTTTAGAAAACTCTAGGATGAGAGTTTTCTAAACTCTTGGCCGAGAGTTTCAAAACTCTCGGCCAAGAGTTTAGAAAACTACTCTCGGCCAAGAGTTTAGAAAACTCTCGTCCTAGAGTTTTCTAAACTCTCGGCCGAGAGTTTTATTAAATGTTTTATTAAAATAATTATAATATTTATAAAAATATTGAAATATTTTAATAATTAAATTGTTTTTAATTAAATATTTTTAATAAGTAATTTAATATTATCTTTAACCTTTTTAATTTTTCTTGAATACTTAAAGAATCCCCTAATAACTAATTAACTAATAATTATTTAATCTCCTTAACAACTAATTAAATAACTAACTCAATAACGACTAGCTTTCTAACGACTATAAAGGAGTTTATATGTTTAAGGTTTATATGTTTAGGGTTTAGGGGTTTATATGTTAGGGGTTTACATGTTTAGGGTTTAAGGGGTCAAATGGGTTAGGGGTTTTGGGGTTTAGCGGCTTAAATAGGTTAGGGGTTAACGAGTTAGGGGCAGGGGTTAAGGGTTTAGAGGTTTAGGGTTTAGGGGGTTAAATGGGTTACGGGTTAGGAATTAGGGTTTAAGGGGTCAAGGGTTAAGGGGTTAGAGGTTTAGGTGTTTAAGGGGTTGAATGGGTTATGAGTTGGGAATTAGGGTTTAAGGGGTTATAGGTTTAGGGGGTTAAATGGGTTAGGGTTGGTTTAGAGATTTAGGGGGTTAGGGGATTTAGCAGTTAAGGATTTTAGGGGTTAGAAGTTAGGGGTTAATGGGGTTAAATGGGTTAGGTTTTTAGGGGTTTAGGGTGTTGAATTGGTTAGGGGTTTGGAATTAGGGTTTAAGGGGTTAGGGGTTAAGGGTTTAGAGGTTTAGGGTTTAGGGGGTTAAATGGGTTACAAGTTTAGAGGTTTAGGGGTTAGGGGATTTAGCAGTGAAGGATTTTATAGGTTAGGGTTTTGGGGGTTAAATGGAATCCACACTTAAATGGGTTAGGATTTTAGGGGTTTAGGGTGTTAAATTGGTTAGGGGTTGGGAATTAGGGTTTAAGGGGTTAGGGGTTAAGGGTTTAGAGGTTTAGGGTTTAGGGGGTTAAATGGGTTACAGGTTTAGAGGTTTAGGGGGTTAGGGGATTTAGCAGTGAAGGATTTTAGGGGTTAGGGGTTAGGGTTTTTGGGGTTAAATGGAATCCACACTTAAATGGGTTAGGTTTTTAGGGGTTTACGGTGTTGAATTGGTTAGGGGTTGGGAATTAGGGTTTAAGGGTTTAGGGGTTAATGGGGTTAATGGGGTTAAATGGGTTAGGTTTTTAGGGGTTTAGGGTGTTGAATTGGTTAGGGGTTGGGAATTAGGGTTTAAGGGGTTAGGGGTTAAGGGTTTAGAGGCTTAGGGTTTAGGGGGTTAAATGGGTTATAGGTTTAGAGGTTTAGGGGATTTAGCAGTGAAGGATTTTAGGGGTTAGGGGTTAGGGTTTTGGGGGTTAAATGGAATAAACACTTAAATGGGTTAGGTTTTTAGGGGTTTAGGGTGTTGAATTGGTTAGGGGTTGGGAATTAGGGTTTAAGCGGTTAGGGGTTAAGGGTTTAGGGGATAGGAATTAGGGTTTAAGGGGTTAGGGGTTTATGGGCTTAAATGGGTTAGGGGTAGGGGTTAAGGGTTTAGAGGTTTAGGGTTTAGGGGTTAAATGGGTTAGGGGTTTAGAGGTTTAGTAGGGGTAAATGGGTTAGGGGTTCAGGGTTTAGAGGTTTAGGGTTTAGGGGGTTAAGGGTTTGGGGATTAGGAATTAGGGTTTAAGGGGTCAAGGGTTATGGGTTGGGAATCCACACTTAAATGAGTTAGGTTTTTAGGGGTTTAGGGTGTTGAATTGGTTAGGGTTTTGGGGTTTAGGGGCTTAAATGGGTTACAGGTTTAGAGGTTTAGGGGGTTAGGGGATTTAGCAGTGAAGGATTTTAGGGGTTAGGGGTTAAGGTTTTGGAGGTTAAATGGAATCCACACTTAAATGGGTTAGGTTTTTAGGGGTTTAGGGTGTTGAATTGGTTAGGGGTTTTGGGGTTTAGGGGCTTAAATGGGTTAGGGGTTAATGGGTTAGGGGTAGGGGTTAAGGGTTTAGAGGTTTAGGGTTTAAGGGTTAAATGGGTTAGGGGTTTAGAGGTTTAGTGGGGGTAAATGGGTTAGGGGTTAAGGGTTTAGAGGTTTAGGGCTTAGGGGGTTATCTGGGTTACAGGTTTAGAGGTTTAGGGGGTTAGGGGATTTAGCAGTGAAGGATTTTAGGGGTTGGGGGTTAGGGTTTTTGGGGTTAAATGGAATCCACACTTAAATGGGTTAGGTTTTTAGGGGTTTAGGGTGTTGAATTGGTTAGGGGTTTTGGGGTTTAGGGGCTTAAATGGGTTAAGGGTTAATGGGTTAGGGGTAGGGGTTAAGGGTTCGGAGGTTTAGGGTTTAGGGGTTAAATGGGTTAGGGGTTTAGAGGTTTAGTGGGGGTAAATGGGTTAGGGGTTAAGGGTTTAGAGGTTTAGGGTTTAGGAGGTTAAATGCGTTAGGGGTTAGGAATTAGGGTTTAAGGGGTCAAGGGTTAAGGGGTTAGAGGTTTAGGTGTTTAAGGGGTTGAATGGGCTATGGGTTGGGAATTAGGGTTTAATGGGTTATAGGTTTAGGGTTTAGGGGGTTAAATTGGTTAGGGTTGGTTTATAGGTTTAGGGGGTTAGGGGATTTAGTAGTTAAGGATTTTAGGGGTTAGAAGTTAGGGGTTAACGGGTTAGGGGTAGCGGTCAAAGGTTTAGAGATTTAAGGTTTAGGGCGTTAAATGGGTTAGGGGTTAGGAATTAGGGTTTAAGGGGTCAAGGGTTAAGGGGTTAGAGGTTTAGGTGTTTAAGGGGTTGAATGGGTTATGGGTTGGGAATTAGGGTTTAAGGGGTTATAGGTTTAGGGTTTAGGGGGTTACATGGGTTAGGGTTGGTTTAGAGGTTTAGGGGGTTAGGGGATTAGGGTTTAGAGGTTTAGGGTTTAAGGGGTTAAATGGGTTACAGGTTTAGAGGTTTAGTGGGTTAGGGGATTTAGCAGTGAAGGGGTTATGGGTTAGGGTTTTGGAGGTTAAATGGAATCCATACTTAAATGGGTTAGGTTTTTAGGGGTTTAGGGTGTTGAATTGGTTAGGGGTTTTGGGGTTTAGGGGCTTAAATGGGTTAGGGGTTAACGGATTAGGGGTAGGGGTTAAGGGTTTAGAGGTTTAGGGTTTAGGGGTTAAATAGGTTAGGGGTTTAGAGGTTTAGTGGGGGTAAATGGGTTAGGTGTTAAGGGTTTAGAGGTTTAGGGTTTAGGGGTTTAAGGGTTTAGGGGTTATGAATTAGGGTTTAAGGTGTCAAGAGTTATGGGTTGGGAATTAAGGTTTAAGGGGTTAGGGGTTAAGGGTTTAGAGGTTTAGGGTTTAGGGGGTTATATGGGTTACAGGTTTAGAGGTTTAGGGGGTTAGGGAATTTAGCAGTGAAGGATTTTAGGGGTTGGGGGTTAGGGTTTTGGGGGTTAAATGGAGCCACTCTTAAATGGGTTAGGTTTTTAGGGGTTTAGGGTGTTGAAGTGGTTAGGGGTTTTGGGGTTTAGGGGCTTAAATGGGTTAGGGGTATGGGTTAAGGGTTTAGAGGTTTATGGTTTAGGGGTTAAATGGGTTAGGGTTTTAGAGGTTTAGTGGGGGTAAATGGGTTAGGGGTTAAAGGATTAGAGGTTTAGGGTTTAGGGGGTTAAATGGGTTAGCCTGGTTAGGAATTAGGGTTTAAGGGGTCAAGGGTTAAGGGGTTAGAGGTTTAGGTGTTTAAGGGGTTGAATGTGTTATGGGTTGGGAATTAGGGTTTAACGGGTTATAGGTTTTGGGTTTAGGGGGTTAAATGGGTTAGGGTTGGTTTAGAGGTTTAGGGGGTTAGGGGATTTAGCAGTTAAGGATTTTAGGGGTTAGAAGTTAGTGGTTAATGGGGTTAAATGGGTTAGGTTTTTAGGGGTTTAGGGTGTCTAATTGGTTAGGGGTTGGGAATTAGGGTTTTAGGGGTTAGGGGTTAAGGGTTTAGGGGGTTAAATGGGTTAAGGGTTAGGAATTAGTGTTTAAGGGGTCAAGGGTTAATGGGTTAGAGGTTTAGGTGTTTAAGGGGTTGAATGGGTTATGGGTTGGGAATTAGGGTTTAAGGGGTTATAGGTTTAGGGTTTAGGGGGTGAAATGGGTTAGGGTTGGTTTAGAGGTTTAGGGGGTTAGGGGATTTAGTAGTTAAGGATTTTAGGGGTTAGAAGTTAGGGGTTAATGGGGTTAAATGGGTTAGGTTTTTAGCGGTTTAGGGTGTCTAATTGGTTAGGGGTTGGGAATTAGGGTTTTAGGGGTTAGGGGTTAAGGGTTTAGAGGTTTGGGGTTTAGGGGGTTAAATGGGTTATAGGTTTAGAGGTTTAGGGGATCTAGCAGTGAAGGATTTTAGGGGTTAGGGGTTAGGGTTTTGGGGGTTAAATGGAATAAACACTTAAATGGGTTAGGTTTTTAGGGGTTTAGGCTATTGAATTGGTTAGGGGTTGGGAATTAGGGTTTAAATGGTTAGGGGTTAAGTGTTTAGGGGTTAGGAAATAGGGTTTAAGGGGTCAAGGGTTATGGGTTAGGAATTAGGGTTTAAGGGGTTAGTGGTTTTGAGGTTTAGGGGGTTAAATGGGTTAGGATTGGTTTAGAGGTTTAGGGGGTTAGGGGATTTAGAAGTTAAGTATTTTAGGGGTTAGGAGTTAGGGGTTTTGGGGTTTAGGTGCTTAAATGGGTTAGGGGTTAACGTGTTAGGGGTAGGGGTTAAGGGTTTAGGGGTTAAATGGGTTAGGGATTTAGAGGTTTAGTGGGGGTAAATGGGTTAGGGATTTAGAGGTTTAGTGGGGGTAAATGGGTTAGGGGTTAAGGGTTTAGAGGTTTAAGGTTTAGGGGGTTAAGGGTTTAGGGGTTAGGAATTAGGATTTAAGGGGTCAAGGGTTATTTTTCTGCAATAACATAATTCTCCAATCCCATACACTTCTGCTTGGAATGTCACACTTAACATTCATTTCCTTTTCGGATAATATTCTTTATCCCCTTACATCCATACCTAGGAAAATAAACTTCATTTCAATTCAATCTTGTGAAACTAAAGTGGAATATAGGAGGACCCATTCCAAGAAGGGCATCTCACTCAATGTTCAAATAATATTGTTCATTCCCTTACATCCATACCTAGGAAAATAGACTTCATTTCAAGTTAATTGTGTGAAACTGAAGTGGAAGATAAAGTGACCCATTCCAAGAAGCTCATCTCACTTCAAAAATTTCTCGAGATTTCCAAGAATTTATAACGATATTAAGGTGCTATGCATTGACTCCTTTATCACCTCATTGCATTTAGTCAATTGTTTTTTAAATTTAAATTTATTCATTAATTTCAAAAAAAATATTATATAAATTATATATAGTTGTTTTTATTTTGATTTATTTTTTAGAATTTTATTTTATTTATATTAATATATCAATTAGTTTTATATAAAATATTTTTAGTTTTTTATATAACATTGATATTACAAAATATTGTAACAAATTTTATTTAATTAAATCTTCATGTATTTTTTTATCATTAATAATAATAAAATAATTTAAAATAAAATTATAATTTTATTATTTTTCATCATTTTTTAATTTTAATAAAGTACTATTTAAATTATATAAAGTACCAATTCTAAAAACTTAATAATTTTTGTGTTTTATTATAGGAACAAAACTCTCGGACGAGAGTTTTTAAAACTCTCGTCCGAAAGTTTTCCCGAGAGTTTCCGTCAATAAAACTCTCGGACGAGAAAATGCATAACTCTCGTCCGAGAGATTTTTAACTCCGGTTAAACCCAATAAAACTCTCGGACGAGAGTTTTTAAAACTCTCGGTCGAGAAATAGAGTTGACTATTTTCTCGGACGAGAAATTAAAAATTTCTCCCAAATTCTAGCCGTCCGCCAAAAAGTGTTTCCCAACTTCGCGATTTCACCCTTCTAGAATTTACTGAAAGTGAGATTTTTGAGTTTACTTGCGCCTTTTTAATCTTTTACATGGGTCCACACCCATAACACAGATAAATTGTGTTCAGGTACGCAGGAGTCATGAACATTAGGTGCGGGACCGCAGGCAAGACAAAGAGAAAGTGCGATACCAGAGTTAAGGGGATTTTTAAGAACTTTTCTCTTATTTTCAAGGCTTGACATGAAGAACTGATATGTTAGACTTGCAAAGGAGGAAGTATGAGTGATAATGAGCTCATACATATAGCAGAATGTCAAGATGATAATTTGCAGTGCAACAGATTGCCCCCTAAAGTGCAAAGTCTGGAATAGATGAAGCTGAAGTCTGTCATATATGAAGAGTGCAGTACTTTATCATTTCAAGGATCATCCTGTGGACACCCCTATCAAAAACTGTAAAAAAATTCAATGCAAAATATAAATATATGTAGACATATCATCGCTGAGGTAGGCATTCCCATACTCAGATCAAAACTAACTAGAAACTGATTTAAACTGTTCTGATACATGAATTATTTTCAATAACATCAACAGTATAGACATATGTAGATAAAGTATGGACGTAGCCATCTGTTTATGAATAGCCCATTGTATAAATGATAACAAAATTCTCGCAGCCTGGGTGGTAGAAACTAGATCCAGGGTCTTGATTTCCGCTTCTCAAACTAGTACGATTCTATTCATGTGAATGAATGTGTCGAAGTCGAACATGGTAGAAACCACTTGATTACCACTCAATGATGTAAACTATTAACAAGTGTGAGAGTAACCACCAGTAATGTCAATGGTTCTCAAAGTACTTAGTACAATCCATGAGATGTGAATGAATGAGCTGAAGTCGAACATGTCACAGAGTATTTCGATCGAAGGTCAATGATGCAACCTGTCGTTGAAGGTGAGAAACCTGCCATTGAGGCATGCAGATTTCAAGGTACTGACGATTTCTAGATCAAATTCCTAGATAATGAGCTGTCATTGATAGGAAGTGATCCGTCGTAGGCAAGCCCATAACACGAAATAATAGATCAAGTTTTGAAAAAATATATTGGCAAGGACTGACTCAGGGATGGTTAAAATGGATGACAGATATTTTTCAGATGAATGGTTTGTTTGAAATGTCCTCTTGAACACATAACGACACTGCAGATGGTTTGGTGGCAATTGACCCAAATCTAATACCCAGAAACCGGCTGAAGACTTTCAAAATGGTTTGATTAATTGTTAGGCAAAGGATTTCCCAACCCAAGTGAACAAAAGTGTCATGTTCAAGAGTGGTTAACAGGTTTCCGAATAATCAAAATGTAACAAACACGTTCATTTTTCTCTCTTTTCCCCCACCATTTCTAGCAAGTACCTCTTTATTTTTGACAAGCTTGAGGAGGATAACATTTGCTTGTTTATAAGCTCATCCTTCGGATGAGTCCAACTTAGTTTAAGATTCGAACCCTAAAAAGGAGTGGTTCGTTCCTGTTTTTAAATTGAACAGGTCATTTACTGTTAAATTTTAACGAGCCCAGTATAGGAGAAACTCGGTGTTTTTTCAATTTTAGGGAGTCAGAAGAAAAAACTTAAGAAGACTCTATGGGGGTACTTTTTCGTAAATTTAGTCTCTCGAGCCTGAAAAAGGATAAAATAATGCGGGAGAGAACTCTATTGACCGTAATTAGTCAACATATGCCTTTTTCATAAATAGTCCATTTCAGTCCGTAAAAGGGGTAAACTTATACTGTAGGGACGATAGTTCATTTATTTTAACGAGTTCGAATAATCAAGTGCTCGGCAATATTTTCAATTTTTGAGAGTCTGAAAAGAGCTTAAAAGAGGACTCCAAACTTTCTCTATTTTGTAAATTTTTGAAAGAGTCCGAAAAAGTGATAAAAGTATGCTCTTTGTTGTAAAACGATCAATTTTCCCGAAAAATCCAATTTCTGCACAAAAACTCTAAACATTACACATACCTGTTTAAGATAAATAAAAATTCTTTCAAAAATAACCTTTTTAAAGTGAAAAATAAACAAATTAAAAATTCATTTATTCAAAAAAACTTATAAAAAGGAATTTTCTAACTTCATTTTTACCATTTGAGTTCAGAGTGAAAAGTAAGAGCTTTTGGGTAAAAAAGTTCCTGTGAAGATTCTGGAAAATCCGTCCAGCGAAATCGAGAACCGTTAGCTCCAGGTAATTCAAGACCTCCTTATCTTGCATTTCATTTGTTTACATTTCATTTTTAGGCTTTAGATTTCATTTTTAAGGGAAAAAAAAGTTCAAAAAATTGCTCGCGGGGGTCCGCAGGTGCAACACACGAGCCCTGCGGACCCCGAATTTTTTCTACATAGAAAAAATTCTTGGGTCCGCACCTGTCTCACAGCGCCCATGCGTTCCTATGCACTGTGTATGAGAATAGAGTGTGGACCCCATGCAATTAAATTTCAAACTTAAATTTCTTTAATTCCGCCCAAAAATTTTCAAACTAGATTGTTCTAATATATAGTTTTATGCATTGTAGGATATACAAGATGCTAATTCGGAGATAACGTGAGCATGAAGACGTAGATGACGCCGCAATGCTTCATTTGCCTACAATGCAAGCATTAATAGCATGCGATTTGTATAAATTCTAGGCCATTCAGGGCATGAGGGCACAGGTAGACCTCCTGACGTGGCTGGTGGACAGATGGAATGTACAAGACCAGTGTTTCATTATTGGCGGCCATTGGCTCGAAAGTGAGCTGGAGGATATCTATTTTTTGGCTTGTTTGTCCAAGAGGGGCGAACAAATTTCTCTGTTTGGGACTAGGCCAGGTGGCCAATCTGTCGCTAGTCTTCGACTAGAGTTCTGTAATGATCAGGCAGACCCCTGGGACAAACGGATTGACATAAAAAATATCATCCGTCCCGAGCTTAAAGTTATTTCTTTTACTTTCACCAGACTGTGTGGGAGCGCAGCGTTGCATGTGGCTACCGGTTCCCAGATGCGCATTGCTGTAGATTGTTTCTAAGGCACCATTTTCAACTGGTGCAAAGCTGTGTTGGCCAATGTAAAAGGCCAACAAACCAGAGAAAAGAATGGAAAGCTAAACAAATTTGGATATGGATCCATTGTAGTCACCTTTGCTCTAGAGAGGATCCCCATGTTAGCTCTGTAGAACATTCTTGTTGATGCTGGTCGACCTTGAGAACCTAGGATGGTTCGTTGGGTTGCATTGATGGCTCGTCATGCTGCTGAGGGCATCAAGTTTGTTCGATTTCCTTCTACATATTTTCGTTGGTTGGAACGCCAACTTTTTTTCATAGAGGACTTTCCATACGCCGGGATAGATTTCTGCGACGACCGAGAGATGGCTCTCCCAGTAGAGGAACAGTGGGATGAATCAGGTAAAAATCATTTTCAACAATTTCTAAGTTCTAATTTTTTTATTTTAATCGTCTCAAAACTAATAATCAAAAGTTTAAATGCAGATGTGGGCCCACGGCGACCAGCCCATCTCCAGCCTTATGAGAGGAGGCATCCAGCTGCCGCAACACCAGCCCCAGAGGGCCAATCAACAGATATCCTGTCTGATTTAGAGCATCACCTAGAGCGCTTGACTCTAGACATTCCAGAGACTGACATAAATGATATTCCGCTCATATTACAGAGATATGTGATTGGTGTCCCGGGACCTTTTAGGAGGTTCCTATGTAGGGTGGCCCGGGTAGTGGTCTCTTATCGTGATCATCATCAGTGATAGGATGATCATATTGTAGACTCATATTTTTGACGTTTTGTATATCATTTTTGCCGATCATAAGGTGTTTTCAACCTATGATCGAAGACGATGTATATTTTTGAAACAAACTTCTATGCTATGATATATCACTATTACCGACTATCTATGTACATGTTATTTAATGTTGTTTAATTTACTTTTTTGATTATGGCAAATGTCGATTTATCATACTAGAAGCAACTGCATCTGCTAATGTATTTAAATGTCTTGGAATATGCTGATATTCATTGTAATCAAATTCACGTTCAAAGAGACAAACTCTTAAAAATAACTGTAATAACACTGGATTTCTAATGGCATAAACCATGTTAAGTTGTAATACAACAAGTTCAGAATCCAACCTAACAATCAAACTCTTAATTCCAAATGATATGGATTCAAACAATAACTCAATCACTGCACTATACTCTGCAATGGTATTTGTTGTTTGACCGAGGCTTACCCCATGCATGGATTCTAACTCGTCAGAGGGTGAATAGATAACCCAAGTTGCGGAAGAAATGTTCCGTGTACTACGACAAGCACCATCAGCAAAACCAATGTAGGTTTGAAGAGATGTCGACATCTGTGATATCAAAAGTAAAACTCATATAATCAGGAATAGTGATAAAAACACACTCTAAACTAGGCATGCTTTTCTAATCTAGGACACACCAATAGTAAAGAAATCTAATCTAATAAAAAATCTCCACGCCAAATTTTAAGCATAATATCTCTTCATATAAAGCCCATTTATGGGTTTATCTAAAGGGACACCGTCGAAATATATCAGCTCATAGGCCCCTTTTGCCAGCTTTCGCTTAATAATGAAAGGACCATGCCACATGGGCACAAATTTTCTAGCCCCTAGCTTATCGTTGGTTTGATCGTACACTAAGACTAGGTCTCCTTCTAAAAAATTATGAGGGGTAACATTTCTATCGTACTGAGCCTTTATTCGTTTGACATGAGCCTCGTTTGCTAATGCAGCATTTTTTCGATTCTCATCTAGTTGAGCCAAGTACACAAAATGTTTCTCCTCTTCAGACGTAGCTGGGAGTAATTCTATAGCTAATTTCAATCACTGAATTTCGCATTCAATCGGCAACACAACTTCTAAACCGTAAACCAGTTGATGTTTTTACTGAGGTCCGATATGACCAAAGTGCTGAAAATAACATGGAATGCCAATTCGACTTATGAATACTAATATTTCGTTTAATCATAGTGACTAACACTTTATTGATAGCTTCAACCAGACCATTAGTTTACGGATAATATGGAGTAGAACTATCGTGGTGCAGGCCAAGTTGATCTCTCAGTTCAGTCATCATGATATTTTGAAAATGACTTCCATGATCAGTAATAATCGCTTGAGGAACACCGAATCTAGAAATTATATGATTGAATAGGAAAGTTGCAGTAGTCTTGTCGTCTGCCGAAAATGTAGGCATCGCCTCGGCCCACTTAGTAAAATAATCTACCGCTAGGATAATATATGCATGTCCCCCAGTCGAGTGAGGGTTACATGTAATAAAATAAATACCCCACTTTGCAAAAGGACTGACAGCAATTATAGCGTGAAGAGGAGCGGGTGGTGCATGCATTTTACAATCAAAGACCTGACAATTGTGGCATTTCCGAACTTCATAGATACAATCTTTGAATAATGACGGCCAGAAATAACCAGCGCGCAATATCTTTTGGGTTGTGGCATACCCAGACATATGACCGCCACATGCTCCAGAATGGAAATCATTTAGAACCTTCTCAGCTTCTTCATGAGTAAGACAACATCGGAAAACAGAATCTGCTCCACGACAATAGATTGTATCACCAATAATATTGTATTGTTGGGATTGGAAACATATTTTCCGTCGCTGAGATCGTGAGATTTCAGGCCGAAAAGATTGGGTTTGGAGATAAACAATAATATCCCCATACCAAGGATCAAGTGTACTGATAAGAAACAAGGATTCGTCCGCAATGGGCTGCTCCGCCATAGTTTCAGTATCAGTAGAGGGGAAATCACACATCAGTTTGGAAAAAACCAAAGATTTCTTTGCCTTGGATCTTTCAAATTCCAAGTCAAATTCCTGTAGGATAAATATCCATTTGGAATACTTGCCCCCTAGCAATTGTTTGGTTAAGATGTACATCATAGGGTTACAGTCAGAAATTACTGTGGTTTTGCGTAATAAGATGTAGTGTCGAAATCTTTGGACAACTTGAACAGCTGCCAAGGCCAATTTCTCCACATGTTTGTATTTAATCTCAGTAGGATGTAGATTCTGACTAAGATAATAAATCACATGTTCATTGTTGAATTCATCTTCCTGAACTAAAACCATCCCAATGGTGGAATGAGAGGTGGTGAGGTACAAAAAATAGTCTTGGTTGTAATTGGGAGGATGCAGTAACGGTGCATGGGTCAACACATGTTTGAGTGCATCAAAAGATCGATTAGCGATATCATCCCAAAAGAATGGAACGTTCTGTTTTAACAACCTGGTAAAACCCTTTGTTAACTCGATGTAGTTAGGAATGAACCGACATAAAAAAATTTCTTTCCCCTGCAAACTTTGGAGTTGGTGCAGAGTCGAAGGAGGAGGTAGATTAACAATAGCTTCGACCTTCGATGGATCAACGCGAATGCCTTCTTTTGGAACAATAAATCCTAGTAAGCGACCTGATTCTACACAAAAAACACATTTGTGTGGATTCATCCGAATCTGATAATGCCTACATCTCATAAATATTGCTCGTAAATGAGTGAGATGGTCGGCCCTACGCGATGAATGAGAAGGTAAATCACCGAGATAAGGCTGCACAATGTGCTTAATGTCATGAAATGCGTAATACATAGCCCTTTGAAAAGTTTCCCCAGCGTTCTTCAATCCAAAGGGTAGTTTTCAATAAGAAAATGTTCCCCACGGACAAATGAAAGTTGTTTTAGGTTGATCAGCAGGGAGTATGCTTATTTGATTGTAACCAGAAAAACCATCCATAAAGGAAAACATTTCAGTTCCGACACAATCATCGATAATTTGATCGATATAGGGGGTTGGATAATTGTCTTTAGGACAAGCTCGATTAATATCCCTATAGTCGAGACATACTCTTATCGTTCCTTGTTTTTTGTTAACAGGAACAATATTCGATACCCAATCGGTTAAAGGAATTGGATAAATGAAACCTGCACGAAGTAATTTTTCAACTTTGGCTTTGATAGCAGCAGCTTTTCTTGGATGTATTTGACGTAAACGTTGACAGACAGGTTTGGCATCCGGGTAAGTCTTGATTTCATGTACAACAATTGATGGATCGATCCCTGCCATTTCTTCATATGACCAGGCAAACACGTCATGGAATTCTTGAAATAGGGCTTTATAATTTTGGATTTCATCATCCGTACAAAAAGCACCTATATGAATGTTTTCAATTATTCCTGGCTTAACTTAAATGTCAATAGGAATTGTTCGAGAGATATTTTCCAAATTTAACTCAGAATCAAGATTTCACAATGGATTCTATGGTTATTTGACATATTCAACAGTAAAAATAGAAGCAAAATCATTTTCAAAATGATCTAGTTCAGGTAAAAACGAAGATCGGTGATGTAGATCTTCCCATGGTAAATCGTCAACAGAAAAAAGTTCACGAATCTGCTCATCAGTATGAACAAGATCGGGAAATGTTGTTGTGGCTGAGCTAGATATAGAAAGTGATTCCTCATGGATCCCATTCATTGGATCAGTTTCAGTTGAAGAAATATCGGAAAGTGACGGTATAGCCTGATATGAAATTTCAAATGGACTCAAAGGCATCGTGCCATCAAATGAATCTAACTCAGAGTTGGAAGGTGCGATCCAAGGATCATCAAACGTAATAGTATTTGATGAAATCATATGAATAGTTGCAATAGAAGGCGATACATTAGGAGGAGGAAAGGAAAAAGTTCCCAGTAAACCAGAATCTTTAATCAAACCTACTCCAACATCCTTGTAAGGGATAGTCGTTTTACCGACGTGCTGGATTGTTTCTGTAGAGGCTGGATCGGAGGAGAAATAAGTTAACTGGTCTATTGTAACAATCTTTCCTTGATGTGGAAACTTGATAAGTCGAAAGACCGAAGAAACAACAGCAGTCATAGAAGAAGACCAACTACGACCCAGGAGAAGGTTTTAATCTAGAGGGGCATCAACCACTTCCACATCTAGATTTATAGTTTTTCCTTCGACCCCTATAGGTAAATCCTACAAAATACCGAAAGGATGGAAACCTCAGCCATCAAAAGCCTTTAGAATTTTCATAGACTGATTGAGTGTAGGAGAACTAAGAGATTTCCAACACTGGATCGACATAATACATGTAGAAGCTCCCTCATCAATCACAGTCCGAAAAATCGATCTGTTTTTTACTAATACTGGAATCTGGAAAGCCATTTGATGAGGTAGGCGAGGTGTACTATTTTCTAAATCGAAGATTATAAGGTTCGAGTCCTGAATATCGACAGCTCCTATGGTAGAAAAAAGTAATTTATGTTGTGTTGGGCACGATTGCAGCACTTCCAAAGCTGACATTGATGAAGGAGAAATAGCTAAGTCCTCAACAATGTTGTAATTATTAGCAACTCTCGCATGTGGATTGAAAGCTGATTTACGAAGAACACCTTTAGTAGGTGGTTTTATTACTAATTCTGGATTGGGTTTCTCGATTTGTAGTGGATCAGAAATGGGAGGTGTAGTTGATGTGTTTGAATTAGAATATTCTGCTTCTTTACCACCAACATGACTTTTACAAGCATAATCTTGCGATCGCATCGCAATCCTGACATGAGACATCATCATAATAGGTTCTTCTGAGAAATTCGAGGTAGAACCAATCATCTTACTATCTTGAGTAGGAAAAGGATCCTTCAAGACAGCAGGTTGTTGAGAACCTTTAACGAATTTCGTAACCTCTGCTTGATGTGGGCATTCCTTAGTAAAATGATCCTCGTCGCAAATGAAACAAGGATAGCGAGGCTTGCGTTTTTCGTCATTAGATTCATCTTTATCAGTTTTATCTTTTGAATTCTTTTTGTTTTTATTCTTCCCCTTCTTTTTACTGCCAGATTTAGATTTAGATGTAGATGTCTCTACGACATGAATTTCGGCAAAAAATTCAGCAGAAGACTCTCCTTTCGGGGAATCAGGTAAATTTTTTATAGGAGAAGAATTATTCGAAGATTTATTCTTGATTTTAGTATTAACTGTACCAATCATACCATTAGCGGCATGAGACCCTGAAGGAGCTGCAGTTATTTGACCTTGTTTTGGAAGATCGGGGATTTTTTCATGTAAAGTACCTAACTGCGTATAGACGAGGTCAAGGTACTGAGCTTGAGCAATGACTTGCTCCTCAGTAACAACTCCGGCCTTAGCTACATCTTCAGTGATTTTGGGTAATAATTATTTAACAAACCATTCCGCCAAAATTTGATCTCGAATGTAAACTTTCACCAAACGCCTTCTACGTCGCCATTCATGAATATGATCAGAAATCTATGTGGACGTGGATTGCTTTAGAGAAGTCAATAGTTCCATGCCATTTTCGTATCTAACAGGCAACTGAAAATGAGTTAAGAAGGCAGTTTCTAACTGACTGAAATTATTAAAAGAGCCTTGTGGTAACTCAATGTACCATTTGGCAGTAAGACCAATAAGAGTTTGTTGAAAAAGACGTAAGTGAATTGAATCATCAATTATCAAATTAGACGCACACCAGAGGTGATAAGTCATAACGTGATTTGACGAATCCTCTCCTGACTTACCCTCGAACTTTGGTATATCACTGGGCAACTTATGCAGCATTGGCGGCCAATACGAATGATAGAAAATTGGATCATTCATAAGGCGTGTCAAATCAGGTAAATCCAAAGTTGCAATAAATGGTAACTGATGGTTAGGGTCACGAAAACCTTGAGTAACAAGAGTATTTTCGGGAGGAGGATACCCAGGATAGCTGGGAATTGGATTTTCATTAGGAATTGTGTAACCTCTCGGGAAACCAGGATTAACCGGACCAAACTATGGTTGTTGAGGCTGTTGATAAGTATAGCCAGGGTACAGTTGATACTGATAAACTAGGTTTTGTGAAACAGGACCGAATTGATATTGTCCCTCGTACGGTTGATACGTGAATTTCGGTTGACTTGTGACAATCATACTTGTACCAGCTTGTCCTGCAGGTATCTGGACCGAAGTCTGAACTAAAGGTCTTGACTGGGGTACAGATACTTGAGGGATTTGCACGGATGCAGGGATAGAAGAAACTGGAGCTATATATACTCCAAAGACAGGTGTTATAGGTTGAACAAATGTTGCAGTAGTTGCAGCAGTTTGAGGCAGAGTCTGAGGTGTACTAGGCCCAGACTGCTGAACAGAACCAGGTGCAGGGGTTTGAAAAGTAGGCTGGACAGGTTGTTGGGTTGGACCAGAAACCAAAGGCTATCCAAATTGAGTAGACAACTGCACATTAGGCTGCATAGTCTGTTGAATATGGGAAGGATCCCACACCATGTTCATTCAGGGGTATTTTCCTGCAGAAGGTTGAATGTAAGGACCATAGCCTGGTTAAACGTAGGGTTGATAATTAAGTGGTAAATTTTCGGCTCCTTGTACAATGATTGACCAAAAGGCGGTTGGAAACCTTGAGTTGGGTACTGACCTTGAGGTTGATAACCCTGAGGTGCGTACTGAATCTGGGGTTGATAAGGACCTTGAGTAACATACTGAGTTTGGGGTTGACCTTGGGGTATGTACTGTCCTGAAGGTTGATAACCTTGAGGTCTGTACTGTCCTTGAGGTTGTTCTCCAAAATAATATTGTGCCACAGTTTGTCCTGGGAAAAAGTTACTTTGAGGTTTCCCCCCAGGCGGTAACTGATTTCCCTGAAATTGTCCCCCAGGCGGTAACTCACTACCTTGAGGTTGAGGATTCGGAATATTACCAGACATCATAAATATTTGCTCTACGTTCGACGTTTCAGTTTTAATTTCATTAAGACCATATCATAATACTTGTTCAATCGGTCGAGGAGTTTCTCCTGAGAAAGTACCAGAAAGAGCTTGATACCCTGAAGGAACAGAAGGACCACCGTGTAAAAATGCTTCCGGTGTTTGGGAAAACATAGATGACTCTCCTACCATGACATATGAAGGATAGTAACCTCTGGGCATAGGATGAAATGGAATTCGAGGTGGAGAAAAAGCAAGACCTGAGTTTTCTAAAAGGTTCGTCAAATATAGATACCAAGCGTCACTCCGAATAGGGTTGTAGAAAATGGATTCACGCTCCCTAAGATTTAAAGACTGAGGGGATTAGGGAAGAAATATCTCTTCGTCTAGACTAGCAAGTTCTTCAATAGAAATAAGGACAGATGGAAGATCTTCAGTAACAATATTTCTTACCCTAGGTGAACCAGGATCGCTAGAAGTTGGTGTAATAAATCCTGAGGATGTTTCCAAAACAGAATGTTCAGTTTCAGGTTCAGAAATTTCAGGTTCGTCAGCTAGTTCACTGGAAGGAGAAATACTACCAGTAACTTCGGAAACTGAAATCGGTTCTTGAATATGTTCTGTCGTGGGTATTTGATGATCAGGATGAACAAGTACTATAGGTGAACTTCCAATTTCTGTTGATCTAATTATAACGCTACTAGATGATACTTTGTGTATATTCAGGGGGCTTCCCCTAAAGTCTCCAGGACTGTCTCGGTAATTCTGCCACGATTAAATATTAATTAATCACACGCAAACAAAGAAAATTTCAATAAAAACACCTAAAGTCTCTAAAGAAACAAACAGCTGAATCACACGCCTAAAAATCTAAGAGTTCAAACCACACACAAACAGTAACTTCCCATACTAAAAACACTAGTTGGTGATGAAATCCAACTTAGTAGAAATTTAATACAGAAAGGGCGGTTGGAACAGTTACCTCAACAACCTGCTTAATGAAATAGACTGGCACAAGTTTCTTCACAAAACCATCTCGTGTGAAGAGAACCCCCCAGAGAGTCCAAATGAGTCTAATCGACGTCTGCTCCAGGTACAATGAGATCTTTCCTTCACCGTCACATTAGGAAATAATCTTAAGCTTATGGACACTAAGGTTACCAACAGTAACAAATACAACTGGGGGAACAGTCTACGATCCGATTACACGCTTAAGTGCACAGTAACAAAGCTCAATCCCCTTGAAGGCTCCTCAACATGGTTAATCCGAGGTTTACCGACAAGTGACCCCAGGCTCCTCGATAATGGTTAATCTGAGTTTTACCGTTTGTAATGTGCATAGATCTTCTATCTTTCCCAATGAAACAGAATTGATTATCTCAAAGGTTTGGACATGATCTCGTGATTAACTCTTTTAAGAGAAGCTTCTTAGATTGTACCAATTACAATTGGATTTATTTCCTACCACAAGATTTATCTACTTGTTTGTTTTTACTATCTTGGAGAGTTAATTACTCCCTACTCCAAGATACTAGCCTAAGCTATATTGGTGATAAGAGCCCTAGAAATAAAAAGATTACTAGATGAATTTTAATTAAGCGTTGTTTTTATGGGTCGTTCTTTAAGTCAATAGGTATGGAAATGAAACTTTGATGGTGTGAAGACTCGGCTTCCAAAAATACTAAAAATGCACCTAAAAATGATAATCAAATGATTTTCTTTCAATGAAATTCTAGCTAAAGAAAGAGTTCGAGAATGCAATTCTTTTTAAGAAACAATTCTTTCTTTGAACATAAAGAATAAATGGAAGAAAATATTTTTGTCTTTTTAATAAGAATAAAAAATGAGACAAATAAACAATGCTCACAATAAATCCCTTTCACTTTCAAGAGATGAAACTACAAAAAACAATTTTCCTTCAAAAGAAATCTACAAATTTTAAAAGCACCCAAAACTACAAAAACTAATTTTGAGATCTACAAACTTTGAAAATCTAATTGAATAAAAGCTTTAATTTTTTTTTTTAGAATGTTTTACTTAATTGTTCAGTAAAATAAGTATTTATTTGTCCAAAATAACAAACAAATAAAAAAACATCCAGATATGTTTTCTTTATCAAAATGAAATTCAAAACTTATAACAAAGATTTTTCAAAGATTTGCAAAGAAACAGCTAGATCTATTTCTCAAGAAAGGATGGATTTCACAACCAAGTCAGACTCATCAAGAATACAAAAAGACCAGTGTGATCTGAGGTATTTCAAGCTTCCAATTTTTGAGTCACTACAGAGACCAAGTGAAAAGTAATCCAAATATGCAAAACTTCTAGAAAATCATCAAAAACACAAATACTATTGGAATTCACTCACAAGAGGCTTTTGATAGGAATAATACATATCTAGGCAAATACTAGAAACCCTAAATCAAATTAAAGATAAACTGGAAGAAGAAATTTGGAGTTTTTCAAAAAATTTAACAGGGTCCCCAGGCCCCCAAAAGTAATAGGTGCAGTCCCACACTGGTTACTTAAGGAAAGTGCGAAACTGCCCGCAATGTGCAAGAAAACAAAGTGCGATCCCCAGAAAAATTCAAGAAAAACATAAAAGATTTCAAAATTTTCAAAAGCAAAGAAAACCTAAGCTACCCAGGCAGGTATCCATCAATCAAAAACTAGAAAAATATTTTTCTCAAATCAAAATAAAGGAAAACCAAAAAATAAGAATCCTTTCCCTAGCGGAGTCGCCTATTTGTTAACCGGATAAATCAATCTTGCGGACAAGATCGATCTTCCTAGTACCAAAAATTAATCTAGCAACAAACAGCCAAATAAACCTATATTTCTCTAGACATATGCGATTTAAAAAATAATACTATAAAGGTGTTAAGGACTTACCATAGATCCAATGCTTGTTCGAAGTAGTTGTCTCTCGATCACTTGAAGGATTTATCCTTATAGACCTGCAGTGACAAACAAGCAAACATTAAATAGCACCTGTATAGTAAATATTATAAATCATGCCTATCATGGTGATCAAGGAATCCATGAAATAAATAGTTAATTAACATCTTATTGAGAAAAATGAATTCATTTGTGTTAACTTTGAATAAAGAAAACCTTACAACCTTAGCCTTGATGTTGAACAGGCCTTCCTGGGGTCCGAAGCAGTAATTTCCTCTACTCTGACAAGCCTTGCACTCTTCCAACTGAGACATATAGAGGTATGTGATCTCTCCTCACAAAAATCTCAGTTAAATGAGTCTGAATCCCAACAGCACTTAACCTCAAAAAATTCTAAAGCTTGAACTCCCCTTGAGGCTACCCAATGCCTCTTTTTATAGTGCAAAAGAGGAGGATTCAGTTCCAACTATGAAGGGATAGAATCCTCCTTCAAAGGGATAATCTCCTCACATCAAGGGGTTAGCTCCTTAAGGTAAGGGATACATGAACCTCAAAAGATCGATTCTGCCACCGCAAGATTCTTTCTAGAGGCTTCTAGAATTTACTGAAAGTGAGCTTTTTGAGTTTACTTGCGCCTTTTTAATCTTTTACAAGGGTCTGCACCCATAACACAGAGAGTGCATTCAGGTACACAGGAGTCATGAACATTAGGTGTGGGACTGCAGGCAAGACAAAGAGAAAGTGTGATACTAGAGTTAAAGGGATTTTTAAGAACTTTTCTCTTATTTTCAAGGCTTGACATGAAGAACTGATATGTTAGACTTGTAAAGGAGGAAGTATGAGTGATAATGAGCTCATACATATAGCAGAATGTCAGGATGACAATTTTCAGTGCAACAAGATTCTTCTCTATGAGGGTGTTTTGAACCTCCTCCAGTTTCCTTTTCCATAAAAGCTTCATACATAAGTTTCACCATCCTTTGCATTTCTCTCAACTCCTTCTTGACTTCCTCTTCCTCAAAATTTTCATAAGTTCCTTCATGGCCTGAAATTTTGGCAATAGATTCAAGCTATATCTCTGCAGCTTGTATCTCTTCAACCACTTCAGTCTCTTGTGCAACTAATTCCTCTTGTGCTTAAAGTGTTTCTTTGAGTGGTCCTTTGGGTAAGGATGATGCTATCTTAGCCTTCTTCCTTCTTGTCCTAACTTCTAGACTAGCTATCAGTAGCTTCCCTTCTCCTCTCTGCAATCTCAATCTTGTAAGAATCAGCAATTTTGCACTATTAAAAACTCTTCAAGTAAAACAAGCAATCAACCTTTTGCTCTGATACCAAATTGATCTGAAATTACTTGCTAGTTAATTTTGTCCTAGTTTCAATTCAGATATAAAATTTTATTTGCATTGTTTTACTTATTCTTCATGATTTTGTTTAAGAGCATGTGATTGGAAAAAAATGTACTTAGTGAAATTATGAGTTTTTCATAAGCTTAAAAAGCACAATTTTAAATGATAGAATAGAAGCAATAGTTAACACAGCAAGCACATATAGCAGATATTAAAACAAAGAATTTTGATAAAGGAGTTCACCCCTCCTGGGCTACATCTCCCTGGTCCAGCTTCATAGTGTGACCTTTGTATTAGCTTCAAGTGTGCCCAAATTGCTATTAAAAGCTTCAGAACCTCTTGGAAACTATTACAATGAGTTTATAACATCATAATCTCCCAAAAATGACTATTTTTTTGTTGTAATTGGACTATGGATGCTCTGGAAATGACCCCAACACCTGTTGGCCCTAGCCTTAAAAAATATTCAAATGTACTAAAACACTTGTAAAAGACCTTTTCTGCCTCTGCAACCTACTTCATTGAGTTCCCAGCATGCAAAATAGCTAGGAATGACTTTTACTGAGCTCAGTTTGGACGAAAATTGAGTGAGTTATGACTAAAACTGCTTTTGCCGCAATTTCTCCTCCAAAACTAGAGACACTGCCAGTTAAGTTTCTAAATTTAGAAATACCAAAAAAATTGGCGCACCTCCAGAAAACCCGCCAACTTTAATTCTGGGATTAATTAATATAATGCAGTATTAGTGCGGATAATATTGGATTAATGTTCATCCACGTTTTTTCGCGTTAATGACGTATTAATGTCATTAAGCCACGTCTTAACCTTAATTAATCACCATTAAAAATTTCATCGGATTGTTGGGATAAGCTCCTGGTTTCTCGCTTCTAGCCACATGAGGAGGGGGTTGGCCCGAGGGGTTTTCCCCCTCCGACCCCCATATGTTGAGCAGTTAAACTTTAAGTAGTTGCGAAGAACGTTAGGTGTAAGAAACACCATGTTGAGGAAGTGGTAAGGTGTTGGTTGTGTGGGAGGTCAGGGGTTCGAGCCCCAACCAAGCCATAAAAAATTTTTCGGAGGTATAAAGAGCTGCCACCAAGTTTTTGGTGTTGCTAGGTTTAAATCCCTTCCAAATTTGATTAGAGTATCCTCCATATTTAGTCAAGGTCGCCATTAGTGGTTTAAAAACTATGTAATATATATATATATATATATATATATATATATATATATATATATATATATATAATGTCTTCACCATACTAATTTCAAAATAATAATATGAAATAATTTGACCATTAGACCAAGTTTGTAATATTCCAAAATGGAAAAGACAGGAATATAGAACATATGCACAATTCCAACTATGGTAAAATAAGAATTAAACATGTAGAACTGGAAAAATGTCGGAATACATCAAAACATCATAATATATGAGCAGAAAACAGCTGAGCCATATCATTATATATCAACATCAAATGAAAGTACATAGTGCTCCAAAAATAATGCACTCAAGCCACAAGATGGTTGAAATACAACAAAGAAACCAAGCACTGGAAATGTGTGTTGCTACTGGAAATTGTTGTCATTATGAAGAAGAACCATGTGTGGAAGGCTCTTAGAGTGATCATAATGATCCGTTCTTTTAACCACGGATTCTACGCAAAAAAAAAACCCAGAAAAAACCCAGAAATGGTTTGGCCAGATTTTAAGTTTGGATTTTCGGCCCTTTTTGAGTTGCCCACTGCATTTCTGCTGCCTGACTTACACACTCCCTAGGAATTACTTCTGATATGGGGCTGAAGGAATGATCTATCAGCTACAACAACACCCAATCAACTCAATAGGTGAAGGGCTAATCCCCTCACTGGAAAATAAGCTTAGAAATTGGAGATTTATCTCCTCCACTGCTACACCCCTGCAACATAGCCCAACTCTAAGCAGAACTGCGTTGTACATGAGACTGAAGCTTGGCCAAAATGCCTGAATGTGGAATTATAGTGCAAAATCCTCCAAGAGCTTCTCAATGGAAGAGGTGGGATTCCCGATCAGGAACACCTAGTGCTAAACAACACATGCAATATTAGCTAAACAGCTAAAGAAAGCTATATGTCTAAACAGACCATATATCAAAATATCGAATATACCAAGATGAATAATATGGTTGCCATCCTCTTCCTTTTATAAGATATGAGCTTCCAAACCCTAAGCCCCATCCATTAATGACATTACTTCCATGCAGTGTGTCTCCATCTAAAACTGTGTTGTCCCTCCATTAATGTCCACTACTCCATGACAACGTTGTTGATTTGGTCAAAGTTGACCCAGTCCACATGTTTTAGCCCTTTTTCACACCTTAGGGTGCTTTATTGAGCTAGAAAGGATCCACTTTCACATGAGAAGTGGTTTTATTCACAATAAAGATATTTATGGGTCTCCCTACCCACTTATTCAGCTATCTAAGTGACAAAACAAAACTTTAATATTCCAATTAGCTGTAGGATAATTTAGGAATATTACAAAGTTCCATTCCATATATTTAAACCTTAGGGTTAGTAGGTGGCCCACCAGAGAGGACACGTGGTGCCCTCTTGTTGGGTTTCACTCCACCCCTATAAAAAAATTTCAAATTCCAACTTAGGAAAAATTGAAGGTTATTGGGTAATTTATTTCTTCACATAACCCATCTAGCTAATCTAAAGATGACACTTGTCACAGTGTCACTCGCTACAATCTGGAGAATATTCCTACAATGTTGACTATCCCTGCCACATCATCACTGTACATGTTCTGCTCATTTTTTGCATGTTTTGGAAAACGAACAGTAGACGATAACTCAGTCATACAAACTCAAATTTTGTTGAAACGAGTTGCGCTGGAATCCTGGCGACAAACTCTATCTGATCATTTAGGTTTGAAGCAATTTCGAGCACTCTCAATTTTTAGCTAAAACATGAGCTTTAGATCATCCACTACCCCTTTTTATGTTACCTTGGTAGTTCATGATATTTTACTGCACAACTGCATGCTTTAATCAGGAGAATCTCACAATATGATGTCGTTGTCTTTCATGGAGTATTTGGGGCTGCAAATAACAAGACCCTATAAATATTTGTATTCCTTTGACTCCAAGACAATAAGATAACTAGGGATGATTAAATATTTGGTGGTCAATTTGGCTGAGATTCCTGTAAAAAGTGTAGTAATGGATATTGTAGTTGTTGATATCCCTACAAGGTTTTGTATGCTCTTGTCCAAGTCATGGGAGTATAATATTGGAGGATCCATCAAATTTTATTGAACTTATGCTACCATCCTGGTGTTTGGTGGAGAATAAATACGACGGTATAGATAATTGATATTTGTAAAGATAGTTAAAAGTGTTGATTGTTCAAATAATGCACTTGTGTCTGGTAAAGAGAAATATTTCTCATGTTTGTTGCTAGAGGAAAATGATCTAATCCTAAATGAAACACGGGTGGAATGTTTTGTCCATCTAAACAAATAATCACTTGAGTGTGATAAAGTATGGAATTTATACTTTTATGGTGGTTATTACAGGGGAGGAAATGGGGCAGGTGTTTTATTGGTGTCTCCAGAAGGAAGCATGATCCCTCTCTCCTTCAAGTTGGTTTCAAGCCACTAATAATGTTGTTGAATATGAAGCCTTGCTACTAGGTCGGAAAGTTGCTATAAATATCAACATTGGGTGCTTAGTATTGTTTGGAGACCCAGAGCTGGTGGTGAAATAAATCAGAAATCAATGCCAAACCAAACATCCAATACTAAAGGCTTACTGAAATGAGGTGTGGGGTCTAACTGATCACTTTTCTTATCCTTTAATATCCAATTTCTTCCCAGAGAGAGAAATCGGATGGCTGATTTCTTGGTTATAGATGCTAGTAACTTTAAACCTCCTCAAAACTTGTTTCTCAGATATGAAGTTGAGGTCAGGTACCAACCTTCAGTACCAGACAATTTCAAACATTGTAAGGTGTTTTAATATGAGGAACAAATTAAACGCTTCATGGAGGTTATCGGAGAATTTTCAAATTTAGTGATTGACGAGGAAGAGAAATTGATATATGAAAAACATGCCAGTAGGGCAGAAACCATTGCAGGGCACACGATTTTATATTTGAAGGGTACTACTATCCCCAGGGATTTGGTTTCCCTGGAAATTTTTTTTAACCCAAATGATGTGGTTGTCAAACCAACTAAACAATAACTTAAAGAGCAGGTGGAATATTGTAACGTTGGTACAAAGAAAGAGCCCCAGATAATCAAGTTGGAAAAAGAAGTTCCTAATGAGTACAAGAAAAGATATATGTAACTTTTTAAAAATTATATGGATGTGTTTTCTTAGTCTTATGATGACTTAAAAACATTTGATACTACTATCATCCAACATAAGATCCCTCTGAAAGGTGGGGTGAAACCATATAAGCAGAATCTTAGGAAAATTAACCCTTTGTTACTCCCATAAATTGAAAAGGAGGTAAGGAAGTTGCTCCAAGCCAAAATCATTATGCCTTTAAAATATTTAGAGTGGGTAGAAAATTTAGTCCCTGATAGAAAAAAAAATAGGGAAATAGGGTTATGTGTTTACTTTAGGAATCTGAACAAGGCCTCAATAAAACAAAATTAACCTCTGCCTAAAATGGATTACATTTTGGAGAAGGTGGTAGGTTTCGCTCGGATTTCTATGATGGATGGTGTTATGAAACTGGCTCCAAAAATAGAAGAAAAGAGAGATCAATGCCTTATAAATCAGCCACTTCGAGGGGGAAACCTCTTTTAAATTACATAAATGAACAATTGTTGGATGATTCAAATGAAAAAACCTCCTTTATATATATATGAGTCCATGGGGTCACAATATAATCCTAGCTGACCTAACAATAATAATCTAAGGGCCAACAATAGCAATAGTGGCGTTTTATGGGTACAACAATAACAATAAGGGGGCTACACTACAACAATAAGGGACTACACTCGTAATATAGGGACCTAACATGCCCCTCTCCTTCAAAAACGTGTTTTCCTCAACGCTTGAGTAGCTTTGGATGCTTTTATATAAAATTCCCATCCTCCCATGTGGAATCTTCAGTGGGTAAGTTCTTCCACTTGATGAGATACTCTAAAATTGATCGATTTCGTAGCTGAAAAGTTCTTGTTTCCGTGACTACTTCAGGTTCCAATATAAATTTTCCTTCCTCATCAAGTTCTAGAAATATTTTTTGCACTATAATTTTTTCACCTATAACCTTCTTTAAGAATGAAACATGGAAAACTGGGTGCACTCGAAAAGAAGTAGGAAGCTCCAATTTGTATGCCATAGTACCAATATTTTGCAACACCTTGTAAGGACCATAGTATTTTGGCGATAATTTATTATCTTTCTTATCTTGCTTAAGTGACATTTGTTTGTATGGTTGACCCGTAAAAATACCCAGTCTCCTACATCAAAAAAATTCTCACTGCAATGTTGATCTTCCTGTTGTTTCATTCGATTTTGTGCCAAATTTAGGTTATCCTTTAAGAGTTGGAGAACTTGTTGTTGATTCTTGATGTGATCTTATACTTCTTGAACCTTACAATTTTCTCTTAAAGATGATGTGATGGACGGTGAATGATATCCATAAATTTCCATAAATGGGGTCATTTTTGTTGTAGTATTGAAGGAAGTGTTATACCACCATTCAGCCAGAGGTAACCACTTGACCCATTGTGTTTGTTTATCAGATACAAAACAATGAAGATATCCTTCCAAACATTTTTTCACTATCTCATTTTTCCCATCGAATTGAGGATGATAAGATGACCTATGGGCTAGTTGAGTACCCAAACAAGAAAATAATTTCATCCAAAAATTTCCAGTGAAAATGGGATCTTTGTCACTTACAATAATATTTGGGTTTCCATGTAGCTTTTGAATTTTTTCCATAAATGCAATAGCAATTGTACTTGCTTTAAATGGATGAGATAATGCAAAAAAGTGTGCATACTTGGTAAGTCTAATAACTACCACCATGATGACACTCCTTCCTTTGGACTTAGGTAAACCTGTGATAAAATCCATTGAAACCTCCTCCCAACATTCACTTGGAATGGGTAAAGGTTGTAGCAAACCCGAGGTCTTAATTGTCTCAACTATGTTTTGTTGGCAAACCAGACATTTTGCCACAAAATTTTGAATATCATATTTAAGTCCATCCCAGCTTCTTTCCCCAGTGATAAACCTCCAAGCAATCTTGGATCCAAGGGAAAAATTCATTAATTCAAAGGCCTCCATTCTTGTAATGAGCAGTTACATGATTCCAATTGACAAGATTGAATTTATTGGTTTCCTTTTTTCCTCCTTGCCATAGAAACCCTCTGATTATGATTTCTATTTGCTTATGGATGTTAGCAGGTGCCAAGATTAGAGCAAACTGAAAGAGGGGAAGATCAGAGAATATGGATTTTATGAGTATGAATCTTCCCACTTGGTTTAACCAAATCATTTCCCAATATTGGATCTTGATTTTCATCTTTTCCGCATACTTGCTCTAGATCTTATTCTTCAATTTTTTCTTAGCAATGGGAAGCCCAATATATTGGAAATGATTCCATTTGGATTGGAAGGGGATTTATAAAATTTGAGACATTCTTTGTAGGATTCTATGAGATGTGTTCCAACCATATACACATCTTTTTCCATTGTTCAAAAATCCTCTGGAAGCTTCTATAAAATTGTCAAGAACTGATTTGAATCTTCTAGCAACAACACAAGTGGCTCCCCCCATAAGAAGCTTGTCATCCACAAACAGCGATTGATTAACACTTTTGACCCCCTTCTTATTGACAATCCTGTCAAGGTGGAATTTCTTCAAAAGTGCTCCAACTTCCTACTCAAGGAATCAACCATCAAGATATAAATAAAGGGAGACAAAGGACAGCCCTGCATGAGCCCTCTTGAGCTCTAAAAAAAATTGCACGGTCTTCCATTGACAAGAGAGGAAATCCAAGGGTCGATAGTGCAAGCTTTGATAGAGTCAATAAAATATACTGAGAAGCCAATTTTTTTTAGGACAATCGACAAAAAGGACATATTTACTCTGTTAAAAGCAATAGACATATCCATTTTCAAAATGAAGCTCTATTCTTTATTGGCAATGCTAGAGTGGAGAGCCTCTTGGAATAGGATGATGTTATCAACAATTTGTCGATTTGGAACAAAGCCTCCTTGGTTTTTAGAGATGAATAGATGGATAAGGGGCTTGAGTCTACTAGCCAAATTTTTTGAGATGATTTTGTAAGAGGCATCGCAAAGGGATATGGGTCGAAATCTACTAAGGGAGGAAGGGCGGGGGTCTTTGGATGAGGGCAAGGAAAGTGGAGTTTATAAAGCCTCCCATATTTTTATTTTTTATGACATATATTTTCATCTTTAGCGGGTCCTTCTTTATTAATTTCCAAAAGGTGCGGTAGAAGGAAATGGGAAATCCATCCGAACCTGGAAGTGGGTAAGTTCTTCCACTTCATGACATACTCTAAAATTAATTGATTTTGTAGTTGTCGAGTTCTTATTTCCGTGACTTCTTCAATTTCCAATATGATTTTTCCTTCAGGTTCCATAAATTTCCATAAATGGGGTCATTTTTTCTGCAGTGTGGAAGGAAATGTTATACCATCATTCAGCCAGAGGTAACCAGTACTTAACCCATTGTGTTTGTTTATTAGATACAAAGTAACAAAGATATACTTCCAAACATTTGTTCACTATCTCAGTTTTCCCATCAGATTGAGGATGATAAGATGAGCTATGGACTAGTTGAGTACCCAAACAAGAAAATAATTTCATCCAAAAATTTCCAGTGAAAACAGGATCTCTGTCGCTTAAAAAAATCTTTGATTTTCCATGTAGCTTTTGAATTGTTTCCATAAATGCAGTAGCAACTGTACTTGCTTTAAATTGATGAGATAATGAAAAAAAGTGTGCATACTTGGTAATTCTATCAACTACCATCATGATGACACTCTTTCCTTCGGACTTAGTTAAACCTGTGATAAAATCCATTGAAACCTCCTCCTAACGTTGACTTGGAATGGGTAAAGGTTGTAGCAGACCCGAGGTCTTAATTTTCTCAACTTTATTTTGCTAGAAAACCAAATATTCTGCCACAAACTTTTGAATATCAGATTTAAGGCCATCCCAAAAAAAATATTTCTTCACCCTGTGGTAAGTTTTTAAAAATCTTGAGTGTCCTCCAACGGGAGAGGTGTGCAATTCCAAAAGAATATTTTGTTTTAGTTGGGAATTATTAAAAATATATAAGCGATACTTGTACCATAAGGAATAAATTTTCCAACTAAATGTATCAAATGTACTGGGATCTTGCTGCAACTTTTGAATGAGTGTCCACACTTCTTCATCATTCTTCCATTCCTCCCTTGCTTCGGTTATCCAATCTAGTTGGATAATAGAAATGGAACAAAAAAATGCTTCCACCTCCTCATCCTTTCTTGAGAGTGCATCCGCAACAACATTTAGCATCCCTTTTTTGTAGATGATTTCAAGGTCATGACCCAACATTTTTGTGACCCATTTTTGCTTCTCTTCTGAAGATAGTCTTTGTTCCAAAAATTATTTAAGACTATCATGATCAGTTAAGTTTCTTCCCATTAGGTAAGGTCTCCATTTCTTTACTGCATGTAGTATTTCCAACATTTCCTTCTAATAAATAACTTTCTGTAAATGATTTCCTTTTATTGGATGAATTTCAAAAGCAATGGGTCTTCCTTCTTGCATTAAAACAACACCAATTCCATTTCCTGAGGCATCACATTCCACAATAAAGTTTTTTGTGAAGTTTGGCATAGTTAAGACCAGTGCTAGGTACATTGCCTCTTTAAGATGTTCAAAGGCCTTAGTTCCTTCAGGAGTTCATGAAAATTCATCTTTCTTCAATAATGTTGTTATAGGTGTTGGTATTCTCCCATAATTCTTAAAAAACTTGCGATAATACCTTGTTGACCCGAGAAATCCTCGATGTTAGTGCAAGGAGTCACTCCTTGACTGCATAAGGAGTAATCCTTACACATCATAGTTAATTTCAAATTTTAAAGGGGCTCTTTGAGTGGTGGGATGGTTTCTCAAATATTTTGAAATGATTTTATGTTCTTTAATACTTTCATGCATTTGGAAAGTTGTGGAAAATATAAATTATGTGGGTAAAAGGTAGTATAGGGAGCAGAGTGCACAAGTGGAAGAACATGAATAGATGGTACCTATTCTAGGAAATATTACTATCCTAAATCAGTCACACAACTATGATGATGGCTCTTTACATAAAATCAGTTTATGCACAGCAAACAACATTTAGAAAATAGATTGTATGTATAAATTATTCCACAAATCCTTTATGAAATATTCACTTATATATTCTATAACACACATATAACTTGCAGAAAAATGAAAGCAAATAATTTACTGTTAAATTATTTAACATCTTATCACTCACACCTTACTAGTTGCTGCAGTTCATATTTTAGAAGAAATTAAGAAATAAAAGATACACACCACACATTAGATTTTCCTTGAGTCACAAAATCCTCCAACATGAAGCAAAAAGGTTTTTTATTATATTTCGTCTTCAGGTAGACCAACATCCAACCTGGAAATAGTATTTACAAGTGGTATATATATCAAGAGAGGAACCAACTCCATCTCTTCTAAAAATAATGAAACATTAATTCTAACATAACATATGTGTCAAAATACATTACAGCCTTATCCCATCGAAATCTAACAAAAATTATAGATGGAGAGGAAAACACAGTTGGAATGTTGAGTGTGTTGTCATGTTTCCCCTTTTTCTGTTGATTTATCTCCTTGTGTCTTGGGTCTTTAATAACCATGTAGCTCCATTTAATAAGACCTCCAACAACCTCATAACCAACTTTCACCATCATTTGTATTGTCCATTTGGTTATGGGTTCTTATCCATCCTTAACTGACTCGGAAAAACTTGCTGACAAGTGTCAAAATTCAGATAAAATAGGTGCTACCGTAAATTCTGATAGCACCTGTTTATTTTTCAAAAATACACATAAAATGTTGAAATTCAGTGTAGACTTATATTCCTTGACACCTAAGTTGTTGTTCAAAATTGTAACTGATAAGAAAAAAGGAACTTTTATCAAAAACCTTTTATACCTTTCCTCTATGTGTGTTGCAGCTTCAGCCAGTTTATCCAAGTCAATTTTGCTGTCAGCTGATGATATGGATCTGGTTGCTCTTGTAGTTGCCTCCTTGACAAAGGTTTTGTCCTCCTTAGAACCCTTTTGTGTCTTTTTCTCTCTGAGGGCTCTAAGTGTTGTTCTAAAGGGGTTGTGTTCTTTATTTTCTTCATGTTTTTCTCTGTCTTTGAACCTTCAGGTTTAGCTTCAATGTCAGTGACCTATGTCCTTAGGCTTGGAATGTGTATAGCTTTGGACTTAAGCCTAAAATTATTGTTGTCTCTTGTATGCCTCTTTCTGGTGACAGCAATAGGTTTGGCTTCTTCTTTCTTATTCTTGTTGATGATGTCATATATAGCATCCTTGAGGAGCTCTTCATCTAATGGTGTAGGCTGATAGTCTTTTTGAAACTTCTGCTGAATATGTGCTTCCAGAATTTCCAGTAGCACCTACGCTTTTGATTTATCTATAGTTGTAGACCTTCCTCTTCTGGCTCTAGTGTAGAAATTAGGAAATGGAGGAAAAGGGGGCACTATTTTCATATGTTTTGGTTTTCTTGTTGAGGAACTCTCTCCTTTTTCCAACCTTCTTTCAGCCTTGACTGAAAAAACCTTCTCTTGTTTTCCCTTAGCCTTCTTATGAATGTTTTCTTTTTTGGCCTTTCTTTTTGTTCTTATTTTTGCAAGCTGAGGTTGTGATTATGAAACTGGAGGTGTAGGTGCAGGTTGGCCTACCCTATATAATAAAAGTGGTCCCAAGTCTGGTTTCTCTTTCCCAACTCTTCTTCAACTATAACTTTGATCAAATCTTGATGGTACTAGATATACTCAGAAAAATCATTATGGGTTTGAACCCTTTCTAACATTTTTGTAAGGCTTTTCAACAAGAAAAATGGTATATTCAATGTATTCATCCCTGCAATATGAAAAATAAACCTCATGTGATAGAGGAATACAACTATATACCTCCTTTCACGAGGTATATCTTGATAAGCTTGATTGCTTCTATGTAGCCATTCTTAAGGTAGCTGCTTGGGATGCCTTTTTCCCAATTTGGATCTCTATGCGCATACTTGAGGAAGATATTGATATCACCTCCTGAAATAACCTGTCCTTTGAACCACCTTTCTCCTTCTTGGGGAAGGTTAAAAGCTTCAGAAATGGAGTCTTCATAAACCTTCAAAGTAATTCCATAAACTGTAGCTTCATGTCCATTAAAAGAGTTAGCAAACTCTTGGGAAACTCTTGAGTGAGAGCTCTCTTACCTGGTACAAAGAGGATACCACCCTGACTGCATAAAAAAACTTCTTACCCTTGAATTAACATCAACTAAATTGGCACGTGGTGACTCTATTCAATTTCTCTTACCACCTGTTTTAGTCATCTTCAGAAAAATAAATGACTTTGTCTCTTGCAACTGATACGTGGCAAAGTAGGAAGAATTTTACTCTAAAAGTGTATCATGTATTCACTCTTGGAAATCTTGTTTGAAATTCAGACTCCTTCTCAAAGTACGAATCTCAACAATTTGAACTCAAATAGCTAAAACTTCGAATGACAGAGTTCCTCTTTTTAGGTGGTTTTAAAACCAAACTTTGGTTCATCACCCCATGCAAATCATCCCTCGTCATTGAAAATATTCCTCATCATGATGTGCACCATGTGATAATTCATCATCACCTTCAATTGGCTGTGTTTTTCATATGAGAGCTCCAAATGTCTTGAGACAAGTGGGTTTATGACTAGTAGTCACCTTCGTAGTCTTTGTTGTTGATCAGCCAAAATTTCCAGCAGCACTGCTATGTAGCTAGCCAAACGGTTATGGTGTTGAGCTTAATAACCATGATCTCCTTGATTCAAAAAAAATATGTACCTAGACACATGGATAACTGACTTGGGTTTGACAGTGAGGACGGGTAAAAGTTAAGTTCATAAATGTGAATGACACATGTGGCTCAACTATATTACGACTTGAATTAAACTAACTATAATACGACACCTATCATAACATCTAAAAATATTTTAAAAATATTTTAGGCATATTTACACTATGACACGTGGTTTAACTAAAGCAAATGCGCTTTTTTGTTTATTTTTTAAAAAACAGAGCGTGCTTCTGGAAATTTCGGCAGCATTGGAATAAAAATTAAGAAAATACAGAAACAGGAAAATAACGGATTATATGAAATGGCTAAAACTGGTACTTTCAAAAATTCCAATAGCGACCAAAAAAAATTTAAAATTTTGAAATTTTTGAATTTTAATCCTAAAAATAAAACTATGGAATGAACTCATGACTTAGCAAGGAACTATGCTAACACTCGCAACTACTTTATGGTTGTGTGGACTTTCCATTCCTTAATGGCTTTAATTTTTTTAGGGTCTACCTTAACACCCTCGTGAGATACAATATGACCCAAATATTCCTCCTCTTGTACTCCAAAGAAACATTTGGAGGTTTTTGCATATAGTTGTTTCTCATCCAATAGTTTGAGCACCCTATCAACATGTTGAAGATGATCCTTCCAAGACCTGTTGTAGATTAGTATATCATCAAAAAATACTAACAAAAATTTTCTGAGGAAGGGTTTAAAAATGGAATTGATCAACCCTTGAAATGTAGAAGGTGAATTGGTAAGGCCAAAGGCATGACAAAAAATTCATAATGACCCGCATGAGTTCGAAATGTTGTTTTCAAAATATATTTAGTCTTCATTCTAATTTGATGATATCCTGAATGAAGATCCAACTTGGTAAAATAAATTTCTCCATGTAATTCATCTAATAATTCATCAATCACAAGAATGGGAAATTTATCTTTAATAGTGAGCTTATTGAGGTCCCTATAATTCAAATAGATGTGTCATGATCCATCCTTCTTGTGCACCAATACTACTAGAGCAGAGAAAGAACTTTGACTAGGTTGAATTATACCAGCCTCTAACATTTCTACAATCATACATTCAATTTCACTCTTTTGAACACAAGGATATATGTAAGGCCTAATGTTCGGAGGAACACTTCCTAGAATCAAATGAATGGAATAAACATGATCATGAATAGGTGGTATTCATTTGGAAGTTTCAAACACCTTGGAATGATTGTCCAATACTTTTTGGAGATCTGGAGAAATAGATGATTTTGATGTTGGAACTTCTAGTGAGCATAATTGTGAAATTATGCCTTGTTGTTCTTTCTTCATAAGCTTTGTCTTGACATTAGAGCTTAGTATCTTTCCTCACTTCCCTGCGATACCCTGTAACTCAAATTCCTTTCCTTCCGAAAAAAAATTCAATAAAATTTCTTGAAAATTAAAAGTTGTCGTCCCCAAAGATTGTAACCATTGCACTCCTAATACAACATCAGCACCTCCCATTGGAATGGAAATAATTGGACTATTCAATACATATTCGCCCATGGTTAACTTGATATTATGGCATTTTCCAGAGATATTTATAGTCCCTCCATTTGCAACCATCACTTGACACTTTGGTGTTGGGTATAGGAAGCAATTCAATTCCTTGTCTACCTTATAATGAATAAAACTATGGGTACTACTAGAATCAATCAACACTATTACCTTTTTCTTCTTGATATGTCCTTCTATCTTGAGAGTTTGAGGAGTGGTAATTATTGCCAATGCATTACAGGATATGGACGGACTCATTTCTTCTTTCTCTAGGGTTGGTTCCTGGTGTATATCCTCTTCTTTTAAAGTTTCTTGTTAATTTTCTTCCTCCTCTTCACAATCTATGTAAAATAATTTCTTCTCAGCACACTTATGACCTTTAGTGTATTTGCTATCACAACTGTAGAAAAGCCCTTTTTCTCTTTTTTCTTCCAATTTTTGTGATTTCAACCTTGCAGGTTGTGGAAGTCTAGGAGTAGCAACACTTCCATCTTTATAGATGTTAGTGGTAGGCTTCCTTGTCGTCATAAATTTACTTTCAATTTTTCTTTCCAACCTGAATGCCTTCTCCAATGAATTAGGTTCCCAAAGGCGAACCTCATGTTGGACGTTATCCTTTAATTTCCCTATGAATACATCAATCATGTGTTCCTCTGGAATATTAGTTACCCTTATATTCAATTTTTTGAAGTCCTCAATGTTCTGCACCATTGAACCCCTTTGTTTGATATTTATCAATTGGCTAAAGAAGGTGTTTCTCTTTGTATCCTCATAATGTATTATCATTTCCTCCGTAAATATTAACCAAGTAACAATTTTTTTACGATAGCAAAGCCATCGATACCATACAAATTTATTTTGTTCTAAATGTAAAGTTGCAATGCATACATTTTGTGTGTTTTTCACATTATGGAGATCGAAATATTGCTCCATCTGTAGTATTCATGTTACAGGATCCTTGCCATCAAACTTCCTCATATCCATCTTTGGAATATGGTGGGTCTTCAATCCAACATTAGAGTTTATGAAATCACGATTAACATTTATTTTGTTCTCATCATGAGTTTCATGTACTAACTTTTTGCCATTAGGAATCATTTCTTGTATCCACTTTGTCAAACCTTCCTTCAAACCTTCCATGTCTACTTTTATTTCATTCTTCATGTCTTCCATGTTAGCTTCCATTTCATCCATCTTAGCTTCCATGCCACCCATCTTATCTTCCACGCCTTTCTTCAAACCATCCATATTAGCTTCCATGCCTTTCTTCAAACCATCCATCTTAACTTCCATGCCTCTCTTCAAAACTTCCATTTCATATTTTGTTGCTCTTTGGGAGAGAAAAATTTGGTGCACTTGCTCTTGTAATTTTGATATAGCATGTTGCACTTCTTCCTATTCATGAGTCACAGTAGAGCCTTCTGAGGGCTTAATGGTGTTGAATTATTTTTAGGGGAAATTTTAGAACCCAATACTGATATCTATGCTTCAATATTCCCTTGGAATCACTTCGAACTGATTTTTCAAACAAGACTTATGCAATTTGAAAAAAAAATACACATATTTTTCTTGCTTTTGAGGAGCTCGATATTGAAACTGATGAATCTCTGTAATTTCAGATCCCCAAGATTTAATATTGAGTCCTGTAATATCCCTCTAAGTCTTCTTTCTAATTCCATAGGTCTGACCTAATTTGGATTATTCAAGGAAAATTTATTCCCAACATCCCACAATGACCTAATTATGGACTGGTTCAGTAGAGCATACATGTACGGCGTTTCAAGTGTCATTGTTTCCTCCTTCGGCTCTAAAATTGATACATAGAAAACTACATTCTGTTTTCTTTCGGTCACTTTTTACAAAATTCCAATCTAATGCTCAAAGAGATATTTATGAAAATTTTCCCAAGGTCACCTCTTTGAGATGTAATTCAAGAGCCTGCAAAAACCCTAACTTCCATAGATAATATATCTGAAAGTATTGTGAACCAAGATCTAAATTTTTTACACGAACTTCTCAGGATTTCTTCGCCAATGGGTTTTTTTTAATCTTCTGAACCTTCGTATAAAAACAGTTATAGAAAAAATGCCACGATGACCTGTTTGAAGTAGTGAAACCCTAGAATCCAAAGCTTTGATACCAAATGTTATGAAACCAACTCCAAAAATAGAAGAAAAGAGAGATCAACACCTTAGAAATCAGCCACTTCAAGGGGGAAATATCCTTTACATTACATAAATGAACAATTTTTGGATGATTCAAATGAAAAAACCTCATTTCTATATATAGGAGTCCATGGGGTCACAATATAATCCTAGCCTACATATCAATAATAATCTAAGGGCCAACAATAGCAATAGTGGGGTTTTATGGGGCACAATAATAACAATATGTGGACTACAGGGGTACAAAAATAACAACAAGGGGGCTACACTACAATAATAAGGGACTACACTAGTAATATAGGGACCTAATATATGGTTTTTATGGATACAATAAAGTAATTGTGCACCCTGAAGAACAACAGAAAGTTGCCTTCACCACGCCATGGGGAACATTTATGCATGTCATAATTCCTTTTGGCCTCATAAACGCAGGAGCCACTTTCTAGAGAGCCATGGATATAGAAATTGTGGGAGAATAGGAAAAGTTTTTAGTAAATTGCTTGGATGACATCACTGGTTTTTCAAAAGCATATGAGGAGAATACTGAACATCTACGGTTCACTTTGAGAAATTCAGAAAGTATGGTACTATGTCTTTAAATCCCAAGAAATCTCAGTTTCTTCTGAGAAATATTGGAAAACTTCTAGGCCACATTGTGGCAAAAGAGGGAGTAAATATTGATCCCAAAAGGGTGGAAGCCAACAAGAACATCCCATTACCAAGAAATAATAAAGAGATCCATATTTTCTTGGGTAGAATCAGATTTTTAAGGAGGTTCATAACTAATTATGATGAGATGGTCAAAGAAATTATAGAGATGTTGAAGAAGGAAAACAAAGTGAAATGGACTGTAGAGGCTCAAGAATCATTCTCCAGAATTAAAATGGATGTTGCAGAATCTCTTGTATTAGTCATCCCAAACTATCTAAAACCATTTTTCATTTTTTCTTTTGCTTCTCCTCATACAATGAGTGTTGTGTTATTCTAGAAAAATGATGAAGGGCACGAGAAACCAATAACATTTTTCAGTTAGGTGCTATGAGATGTTTAACTAAAGTATAATGTTTTAGAAAAATATGATTATTCCTTGGTCAAATCCTTGAAGGCATTTAGAATCTATGCCCTTCAATCAAACATACTTGCTTATGTTCCTACAGTTGTTGTGAAAGATATCCTGATGCAAGGTGATAGTGAGGGAAAAATAAGAAAATGGATCGCTAAAATACAAGAGTATGATATGGATGTGAAACCTTCTAAGTTGATCAAGGGGCAGGGGATAGCTAAAATTTTGTTTGAAGAAAATTTTCAAGCATTGGGCATAAACTTACTGGTTGGAAAGGATGGAGAAAGTGGAAAATTGGAGCAACATTGAGGGATTGAAACCTTATCAGCTTAGAAAATCCAGATGAAATATATTGTGTCTCATTGGTAAAAACATATTTTCCATTATCTGTTTTTTTAGGCTCCCAGTAAATTTTGACAAAGTCAAATATAGGGCTCTGAGGCTACAAGCACATAAATTTGTTATCTCAAATGGCCAACTGTACTAGAAGGACCCAGTGGGGATTTTTCTTTTATGTTTGGTTAAAGAAGAAATCCACAAAGTGATTGATGAATTCCATTGTTGTGCATGTGTAGGACATTATATTTGGAGGGACACAACCCACAAAATCATCAAGGAAGGATTTTATTGGCCTATGTTTTTTTGTGAGGTGCATGCCTATTACCGGACGTGTGAGAAGTGTCAAATGTTCACAGAAAAATAGAAGTTAGCACCTTCTCATTTAATCCTTGTTTTTGTTATAGAACCTTTCAAGTAGTGGGGGTTAGAATTCATAGGGGAAATACACCCACCTTCTAGTGGTCATCACAAGTGGATACTCAGAGCTACTGATTACTACACTAAGTGGGTAGAAGCGGCCCCAACCAGGAATGCAACTGATGTTGTAGTTATTAAGTACATGGGTAAAAACATCTCTGCCAAGTTTGGTTTCCCCAAGAAGGTTGTCACTGAATATGCTCAGGTGTTCAAGTCAGCCAAGTTTATTGATTTTTTCCAAAGATACAACATTATTTTTTTTAACCAAATTCGATTATGATAATATTATATCAGAAAAAGAAGGAAGGGGAACTTCCTCAGTACATGCTCACTCCACTGAGATTAAAAAAATGGTTTTCTACATGGAGTTTTGATATTTTGTTACATTGCACAAGCTACTTCTCCTATCGATCCTATTAGATATAGATATTATTGCACTTAAACTATAGACCTTAAGAAATTGTTGAAGCAAGAGAATACATTTCGATTTCATTTAATAAGAAGACTAAATCCTATCTAATGAGATTTTTTCAGTGCTGAAGTCATTTCTCAAGGGTTCACATGGCTGAAGAGATGGTCCACTTATTTTCTGTGTTCTCACTATCCATGTGACCACTTCCTTGGTCTAGAGAATTAGAACAATGCTCGTTCTAAGAGATCCTAGAGATAGTTGATTGTGATATCCATGTGATTGCATCTATTTTTTAAATCCATCAGCTCCTTTTCATTTGTTTCCCACTGCTGACGAAGGACAAAATATCCTCTTCTGTGATTCTTGTTCTGAGCCATCTTCTCCTTCAATTGGTCAATTAGGACTCTATGAGCTTTGCAGAACGCACAAGGGTGGTTCATTTCCTCAATGTTATGCATTTTCCTCTGTTGTTTTGAGGAAATTAATCTGATTTTTTTTGTCTATAGTTGAGGTTCTAAAGCTGTAGAGGAGCTGATGGAGATTTTTGTTGACTAAGAGTAACAAGGTTTCCTTTCGTTCCACTCAAAAATCACAAGGGAAGGATTAACTGTGGGGGGGTTGGATGAAATGAGGAGCATGATAGGGAGAGGAGGGAGGAAATGGGGAGAGCTGCTGAGAACGATGCAGGAAAATGCAGAATGGGAGATGTAGTGGAAGGGAGAATAGAGAGGGATGAGGAGCTCTTCGGCTGCCAAATTCAAAGAGGGGAGTGAGGACCAACAACTACTTCAAATGCGTGATAAGAGAGGGGCACAGAATTTTCTGAATGCAGGGGGATAAAGGCAGGAAATTTGTCGAAGGCTAGATGAGAGGAGGAGTTCACCTTTGATGCTGCGCACAAGTGAACCAAAGCACAAGAGGTGAATGAAAAGGAAAAAGCAGTGATTACGCAGGCTAGACAGAGGATCGTTGAACGCGGATGGATGATGAAGACCATCATTGTGGGAGTTATATAAAATATTTGAGCCCGGAGGTAGAGATATCACGGGCAAGAGAATATAATCATGTGCATGTGATCCAAAGGAGATATGACATGAGATCCTAAGAGGATATGGAGTGATCCTATTCGGATAGTTGAAATTGGCCATTTTGGTACTAACAGAGAATTTGTTCACATTTTTGGCAGAGGAGTCCTGTCCTTTGAGAGACCTTACACCATTATTTTATTTATGTAAGATTTTTTTCCTCATGGAATTGGAATCATGATGAAATCTTCATCAATGCTTTCTTGTCCCAACATTATATCCACTGCCTTATTGGCCTGAGTGTCTGCATTTTTATTGTTGGTCCTCAGGATGTGGTAGTAATCAATTTCCCCTACCTGATTATAATATTGATTAACTCTTTCCAAGATTTGTCGGATCACTATGTTCTTTAGCCTATGTCCACTTGCCATTTCTTTTATTATGATGACGAATCCCCAAAGTTTATTGGTTCCATCATTTTTCTTTATTTCATAATTTTTATTCCTATAAGGAGGTCGTAAGTTTCTGCTCTGTTGTTTTTCATTACTCCCATGACCCAATTATACTGAACGAATTTTGTCTTATCACTGTTGACTATGATTCCTCTTGCTCCAGATTTTCCTGGGTTTCTTTTCGAGGCCCCATCAAAAAAGAGGCATGGCCTATTGAGCGAGTTGAGCCAATTTTGGAAGTCTTCTTTAATTTTCCATTTTGGCTTTTCCTTTCTGGAGTTTGTCACTGCTTTGGATGTAGGCTTGTTGTGAGCGAAAATCATCCAATTTCTCTCTTTTGATTGAAGTTGTCTCATGTCAATTCCAGTAGCCCTTCTTGCTAAGAAGAATTTAGTGATTTGTCCCCAAGTTTTAAAGATTACTCTTTCCATTGTTGGTTTTTTGTTTTTTAAGACCTTGTTGTTTCTTGCAAGCCAGATCTGCCAGCAAAGAAATGAGGGTATGCTGGACCAATATCTTTGTGTTGTTACTTTGTTTTTTAGAGGATAGGGGTAGTTATTCTTCCATTTAGATAAGAATTGATTGAGAGTAGTGTTGTAACTTAAATTTTCTTCTATTGGGGAGAAAATTCCCATCCAACATTATTTAGAGAATTTTCAGTCTAGGAATAAGTGTTAGATGCTTTCCTCCTCTTGTAAGCATAGTGGGCATTGTGATGGCCCGTGTATTCCTCTATTTTTTAAATTCTCAGTTGTGAGGATTTTTCTGTGTAGGAGATTCCATAAGAAATTTTTTATCTTTGGGAGACTTTCTACCTTCCAAGCATATTTCCATAATTTCCATTCTTGTTGCCCTTGTTGTTCTTGGATCGAAACATAACCAGACTTGACAGTTTACTCTCCTCTAATGGGGATCCAATTATGTTCATCATGTATGCTCTGATCTAAGGGGGTTTCTCCTTTTAGCAATGAGATCATGATACTCCATTGCTCTGTTAAATCGAGTGGCTTATTGGGTTTTTTCCATTGTTTCCATGTCCCATCAGCAACCCACTTTGAAATTTTCCTCAACTTGAAGAGGCCCTTTGTGTTCATCCAATTCTTTAAAACTTGGATTTCTGGAATATTGCCTAAAGGATCATTTCCCGTGATTTTGTCTATCTATAAGTTAATATTTTTCCCATTTCCTGGATTTATTGTGATATTGTCTTTTATCAACGGAATTTCCTTGGAGATGAGCTTCCAGATTTGAGTACAAGGTCTTAAAGGAGGATTTCTGTCCAGGATGGAAATCCTTGGGGCACTTAGATATTTTGTTTCTAAATCGTGTTTCCACTAGATTCTTTCCCCAGTGATAAACCTCCAAGAAATCTTGGATCCAAGGGCCAAATTCATTAAGTCAGGGGTTCTAATCGAAAGGCCTCCATTCTTGTAATGAGAAGTTACATGATTCTAATTGAAAAGATTGAATTTATTGGTTTATGTTTTTCCTCGTTGCGATAGAAACACTCTGATTATGATTTCTATTTTCTTATCGATGCTGGAAGGTGCCGAGATTAGAGCAAACTAATAGAGGGGAAGAACAGAGAGTATGGATTTTATGAGGATGATTCTTCCTGCCTGATTTAACCAAATCATTCCCCATTATTGGATCTTTATTTTCATCTTTTCCGTATACTTGTTACAGATCTCATTCTTCAAATTTTTCTTGGTAATGGGAAGCCCAAGATATTGGAAATGATTCCAATTGGATTGGAAGGGGATTTCTAAAATTTGAGAAATTCTTTATAGGATTCTATGAGATGTGTTCCAACCATATACACAGCTTTTTCCATTGTTCACCAATCCTTCGGAAGCTTCCATAAAATTGTCTAGAACTTATTTGAATCTTCTAGAAACAACACAAGTGGCTCCCCCCATAAGAAGTGTGTCATCTGCAAACAGCGAGTGATTAACACTTTTTATCCCCCTACTTATTGACAATCCTGTCAAGGTGGAATTTCTTCGACAGTGCTCCAAATTTCTACTCAGGGAATCAGCCATTAGGATATAAAGAAAGGCAGACAAATTACAGCCCTGTCTGAGCCCTCTTGAGCTCTGAAAAAAATTGCACGGTCTTCCATTGACAAGAGGGGCGATCCAAGGGTCAATAGTGCAAGATTTACAAACTCCACTTTTTTCTTTTTTATGACATATATTATCATCTTTAGCAGGTCCTTCTTTATTAATTTCCAGAAGGTGCGGTAGAAGGAAGCTGGAAATCCACCCGGACCTAGAGCCTTTTCTGAATGGAGACTCCATATGGTTGACATAAATTCTTTTTATGTTACCTCTTTGGATAGCTCTTTATTTTTTCCTCATCTATAATTTGCGGAATGTGCATTAAAAATTCCTCCGCATCTTCTTGACCATCCACTGTTGTTAGCTAAGTTTTGAAGTTCCTTAACACTTCTTTTTTAATGTCTTCTTGTCCTTTAATCTCTACCCCTCCTTCTCCTGTGATTTTCTATGTTGTTTCTTATCATTTTGGTATTTGCTGAGTTATAGAAGAAATTTTTATTCTTGTCCCCTGCTTGAATCCAAAGTTGTCTAGATTTTAGCCTCCAAGCTTCTTCTTCTTGCCTATTATTCTTGTATATCTTCCAGCGAATCTCTTTCTCCATAATATGATTTTCTATTGTGTCTTCCATATTTTCCAGATTCTCTTGAATTTTTGTCAATTCTTTTTGCAGCTCCTCATTTTCCTTATGTGGTCCTTTGTAACTTCTTTTGGCCCAATCCTTGAGACTTGCTTTGACCTTCTTTAGTTTATATTCCCAGATGAAGCTGGGAGAACCATTTATTTTTTGTTTCCCTGTTTTTATGACTTCTTGTTTTGCCTCATCATTGCTGCTCCATAGTTAATTGTACCTGAATGGGAGGGGCCCATATTTTTCTAGGGATCCAAGCTTAATCACTACAGGTTTGTGATCAGAGGCAGCTAATGGGATAATCTTGGAGGATATTTTGCTATAGCAGGCCACTATGTTGTCCCTAACAAGAATTATGTCTGGAATTTCCTTTATGTTATCCTTTCCTCTCCTCTTGTTGTCCCAAGTGTACTTCCCATTTTTAGGAGGTATATCCAGTAAGTTGCATCTCTCTATAAGATCTTCAAGTGTGTATCGCAAGGGATCTAGATGGAATAGGCCTCCTCTTTTTTCTTCACCTTTGATTATTATATTTAGATCTCCTCCGATAATTAGATTATCCTTTTTATCTGCCACAATTGTTTCTTTTAGTGTTCTCCAGCAAGTTTCCTTGTCTTTGTAGTGATTTGTGGAGTAGATATTGTATAGGTTGATTTGCATTTCTGAAATTTTACTTTTCAGATCTGTCTTTACCCAATGTGCTTCCATTTTTTGATTATGTACTTCCCACTTTTCTTTATGCCAAATTATTCTTATCCCTCCAGAAGCACCAATGGCTAACAACGTTATTCCTTCATAGTTTTTTTAATTTTTTTGATATTATTCCCATTTCTTGACTGTTGATTTTTGTCTCCTGGATCATTAGGATGTCCTTTTTTCCCCCTTTAATGAGATCTTTTATGTTGTTTAATTTGGAGGGGTTCCCTAATCCTCTACAATTCCAAGAGACCATTATCATTATTTATTGAGGTCTTTTGTTGAGGGACCTTTCCCTCAAAGAATCTGATGACTTTTATCTTTGCTTTTGTTACATTTCTAAATATAGTTTTCCATTGGTTGTTGGGTTCCTAAGGTGAGCTCCTTTACTATTGCCTCATCTCTGAGCTCCTTGTTTGACTTCCTTCCATATTTTTTATTATTATCAGCAGATACTAAGGACTCATTTGACTGATTTCTGGTTAGAATCTTATCGGATATTGAGGGGGGAGGAGGGTTGGGAAAGAAGGGGGAGCATCGAAGAGAGGGGGATCGGAGGAGGTAAAACCCAAAGAGGGAGAGGAGCAGGGGGGTGTTGAGCAATGTCCAGGGAGAATAGGAGGGGTGAAGGAGGGGGCAAGGGAGGTGAGAGGAGGGTCAGAGGGGATGAAAAGAGGGAAAGGATTCAAGCCCAAAATAGATGAGGACTTAGGGATGAGAGGGGATGGGTGAACAAGGGATCTATGAGAAGGGGAAAGGGGGGAGGGGGGCTAAATTTAATGGAGGGATGGGTACATGTGAAGTTTTGTTTGTTGTATTTTTATTTTTGACTTGATCCCATTTTTGTTCCTAGTTTTCTTCATTTTTTCTGTCTTGTTCATATTTTTTGCTACATCTATTTGTAAAATTCCCGTATTCATGACATACCTTGCATTTGAAAGGTATTTTCTCATAATATAGCTTTTGAATGTGCCTCAACTTGTCAACTTTGAGTTTGATGGCTTTTGGGATCCCTTCTCCTAAATCGACTTCAACGTAGATCCTTACATAGGCATGCATGTTTTCTTTTGGATCAATCCTATCAATTTATTTTCCAACATCATTTCCTATTTATCTAACAGAGTAGTCTCCCCAGCAGTGCAATGGAAGGTGCAGAAGCCTCACCCAAACCGGGACAGCGTTTGGGACATCCAGTTTCGGATCGAAGTCAGGAGTCTATATGTTCAAATAGAGTCTTCTTGTTTCCATAAAATACGGGCCACTTATGAATATTAAATCCTTTTCATCCTTGGATTCAAAGTGAAAAGTGAAGTATCCCTTACCAAAAAATATAATGGCTATCTTCCCTTGTGTCACTTGGGACCAATTTCACTCCACTCATTTCTGAACATTTTTGGGAGAAGGCCATAAAATTGAGAACTTACCAACTAATCCTTTTTCTAATAGAGAAATAGCAGCTTTGTGAGGGAGATTAGGAGGCAGATTCATCTCAGGAATTTCTTCAATATTTTTGACAAATTTTGTGACTGTAGGGCGATTTCTCTAAGGGCCCAATGAAGATATCAGGGATGCAAATGTGTTTTCAGTAGCGTCTAGAGGTTGCTGAAAGTTGTTGCTTGTTGATTCAATAATTAGAACCCCACCCGGATTAGTCTCCAGGAGGGCCATGGCAGCGGGAGGCCCAAACAAAACGCAACGCGTTTCAGTTTTCCTCTAGGTCATGCGCAACATGTCTTTGAATCTAAAAAAAATTCCAAAGATACAACATTATAGTAGGCCATTCTACCACCTATTACCCACAAGGAAATGGATTGGTCGAAACCTCAAATAAAACCTTGGTAAGGATTTCAAAGAAGACAATATCATAAAATCAGAGGAATTGGGACTCACAGCTAAAATTTTCCCTATGGGCCAACGGCATTACCACCAAGAGGTCTAATGGGAAATCCCCTTTTGAATTGGTTTATGGGAAGGCTGCAATTTTCCCCATGTAGTTAGCTATGCTAGTAGCTAAAATCTTAAAAGATATTGAGGAGCCAAAATATCTGACCAGAAGGTTAAATTAGTTGGTAGAACTTCAAGAGAGCATAGAATTCGTGAATCATAATTTGATCAGTTATCAAGAAATAATGAAGACTTTTTTTTACAGAAAGGAAAAAGACATTTATCTGAATCTGGGAGATTTATTACTAAGATGGGATGTCATGAGGGAAGATAAAGGAAAACATGGGAAATTTTATGCTATGTGGTTCAGACCTTTCAGGATTGATGAAGAAAAAGGGAATAATACCTTTTTGCTAAAAAAATTAGAGGGTGAAGTGCATATAGTGCCTTTAAATGGGAATTTTCTCAAGCTTTATTTCTAGGAGTGAAATATTTCACTCTCACGCATTGTAAATACTCGTGAGTCATTTGTAAATAACCAACTCTATTTTGAGTCTTTGTTTCTTTTTTTTATGGAGGTTTGAATGAAATGAATCCATACCCAAGGAGTGTGACACTAATCTGCAGGTTCTCAGTGCATTGTATGCAATACATCGTCCTAGTTGGATCCAAATTTTTTTCCCTTCATCAATTTTATAGAAATGCTGAGAGGTTGAATTAAAATATCGTAGCTTGAAAAACCAATTAAATCAGTGATGGGTGCAACTACCAAGCCCTAGCGCCATGGAAAACGATCTAAGGCAAAAAATAACACTAACAGAACCCCCACCAGGTAAGCACAATAGGCTAAGTATAATTTTTCGAATAAGCGTGCACTTGGTTAACGATCGAGAAATTTGGTGGTGGCTCGTCATCCATCTCTTCCCGACCAACCCTCGGAATCATTTTGGTGGGGTTACCTGCGGGGGTAATAAGTGGGTGCTACCCCCCAGAGTTGATGAGCTAAACTGGTGGACCCAATGATCCAATAGCCCAGATTCATTCTGAGGGTTAACCGATGGATCCGGCCTCCCACTCTCCTACCCCTTGGAGGATGGTGGGGACTACGCACCACGAGGACCATTTTGTCAGTGCCAATTCAAGTGAGCAATGAATTCAAAAGGTAAATGGTAACCTTTCTGCCACCTGCTCCAATCCACATCTTCCCTATCACCACCTAATCCCATTCTACCACATGTCTGCCTGTGACGTTATCCCATGTCAGTTGACCGTTGCCCTCTCTTCATCTATAAAAACCCTTCTCGCCTCAAATTTTTAAAAGTTCGTATTGTTTCCCGGTTCAAGCATCTCCTGTCAGTCGTATATTCTGAAATGTCCTATGAGAACTCAGTCGGTCTGGAACCTCCCTCCAACACTTTTTCAGCCAGCTCCAGGATAGTCAAGTAACTTGTCGGTCCCTTTCACCTACAAGTCATTTGAATATTCATTGGAACATGAAGAAAGTAGTCCCAAATACCCCTAAATCATGGGAGGTCAAAACCTCCTCTAGTGTCAACCATCTCATGGACACGGAGGCACAAATTACAGACCCCTCTTGTGCATACCACCTTGCTAACCTTTGTTTCAACTTATATGGTAACCATGTCACAGGAGAAGACCCATTTTGGGTGGTTGACTTGTGCCTGTACTACCAAATTGCACCCTCAGTACACCATTTTCCCGAGTTTGTCTCCTAGTTTACCACTGCTTAAATATATGAGAAAAACTACTTTGTCTCTTCCACTTGGGTCAAAAACCTTGAGGTGACCCCAGAGCTAATTCAAAAATCTCTTCTTTATCATAACTCACTTGAACCCTGGTAGTTTACAGAAACCACATTTGTCTATGATTACACTACCCTTGCAGCTAATGAGCAGAAATCCTTTCTACAAATGGTCATGGCCCCTTGCCTACAGTCTCTACCTATTGTTGAAATTTTCCCTATAACCCTATTTTAATATCCCATTCAACCCATTTTTTCCTTAATTACTCATTTGTTGGGGGATGACAATGCCAATATAGCTACTAAAGCCACTTTAGGGTTCCTAAGGAAAATGATGCAGTATGGACATTTATTTGACATTATTGCTTACCTAACCAAGGTCATAAGATTCTGGTTGTGTCATTTCCCTACCACCTCCTATTTCAGACATTATTCATTGTTGTTCTTCTTGTTTGTGTACACTCATGTGGATGAGTTCAAGTGCCTAGGTCTCAGTTTGGTGGCATCCAAAAAACAAAGGAATTGGTTTTTTGACTGGGATATTGTTGTTAGAAAGATAACATATGTTGATGGATATTCTCAGTTTATATTCTCCTATATGGCCATTTCATATAAGAATATCTATGGTGTTTCCCCTCCCAGAGTTCCCCCTGAGCAAAATAATATTCTCCAACTTAGCAAGGACACTAGAGTAGGGGATTGTTACCTTTTTTAGGATTACATCGAAATTAGGGTCTATGGGTGTGATTTCCCTCCTTATTTCTCTCTTGTGTTTATGCCCATGATTATTTTCCGCTCTAGAATTCATCATACAGAGCCTTAATGGGGATGAAGTTCACTTTTTTCCTGCTAAGAAGGGATATATGTTTAAATTGGGAAATCATGTGGGGCCTTCAATTGTAAATTCTAGGAAGGTCGTCAAGGTAGTTGAGGAATTACTCCAAAATATGAATTTTGATCGAAGGGATCTCTAGCATTATGACCCTCATGGTCATAGGGGGGGGCGAAAGGCTACCCTGTTCGTTGCGAGAAGAGAGAATATAAAGGCTTCAACTTATGAGTGTTGGGTATGTGTTATATTATTTCCATGAATATTTTCACGCGCGGGAGGGTCATAGGGGGGGGGCGAAAGGCTACCCTGTTCGTTGCGCCGGGCGCAGCAAGGGGGCAGCAGCCCCCCCAATCCAGGGGTTCAAAGGGGGCGGGTAGCCCGCTACGTGGGGTCCAAGGCAGCACCTTGGGAAAAAAAATTGACCCTATTTTAGGTCGGCGGACCCACGTATGGTTTTGTGCATGGGTTTGCACATGGTTTTGGGGCATGATGGTTTTCGGCCCTTGGTATTTTGTAGATCCGGTCAAGGGAAATACGGTTATGTTCTAATACAGGGTTAATGGATTGGGTTTTATGAATGCTTCGGCATGTATATATATGTGTTTTAACACTAAAAGGAATATAATGAAAAATCAAGCTGGTAGTCTCGATTTGGGATCTAGGGGAAAAATCTTTGTGTATATATGTTTTATGTTTATGCTCTCACTATTGTTTATTTCATGTTTTTAAGAATTTTTTTGTAGATAATTTATGTACAGGGTTAAAACCTACAATGAGCATGAATATATGCCTGAGATCAAATGGAAGACTAACTTTGATTCGTGGCCTATTAACACAGAGATGGAGATCGAGACTCCAACAACAAAAGACAAAGCACAGAAAAGGACTGTTGATCAAACTAGAGATGTAGATATGGAGGACGTACACACCAATAAAAAGGGAAAGACCCAAGAAACAAAATAAGAATAACTTGAGACCAAGTTAGTGGAGACAAGACGAGATCAACCAGGCTTCCAAGTGACTTTGGAAGACCCATTACAGATTGCTTCCTCATCCTCTTCAGAGGTAGCTATTTTATGTTCAAAAGGAAGTGCAACTACTACTGAGTCAATCTGGCCTACTTTAAAGGCCATTGAAGAAAGAAACAAGAAGGTGAGGTAAGATATGCAGCAGAAAATGGCATCTCATTCAGTCCCATATTAGACCAAACTTATGGTTGCTATGGACTTGGAGATAAATCAAATGAATTTCTCACTGTATCACCCACTGACATGGTCATTTCCTTCAGGCCCTCGGTTTAAAGCCTTTGATTTTTCTCTCGATTTGACCAGTGTCCCTTTGCCATATAAGATTAACTTCCACATGCAAGTGGGATAAATGTTGTATAGTGAGCTCAATAGAAATGCAATGACCATCAAGAAGGCTGAAAAGCTACCAGAGAAAGATGCAACAAGGTTAAAGCGGGAGAGATCCTACTTCAGGGCTCTACACATGCAAAACGAGAGCTTCAAAGAGTTGATTGTGAACCTGGGGGTAAATCCAGAAGAAAAATATTCCTTAAAAACCCTTCTCCAAAGTTTCCAAGCAGAAATATAGGATTTAAGGCACAAATTGAAGATTTCGGGTAGTGAGCATATGCAATCTAAAGAACTTGCGCAAGTGGAAGAAGAGAAAGAAATTTTGTCCAAAGAACATATAGAAAGAAACAATGAGATAGTAACCCTAAAGAAGCAAGAAACAGAGCTTCAAATGAGAATATACACGCATATGTGTGTATTACTTGTACTTGAAGATCCCCAAATCCCATAGAACAGCTCACCAAGACCCTCACTGGACTCCAAATTTTGGAAGGGGGGCTTAAAAGGGTGAAAAATTATTTTGGATACTACCCAGAGAAGCCTATAACAGAAAGAAAAAAAAACTTGAGTCCTCCAGGACCAACGCAAACATCATCAATAAGAACCTATAGGTAGCAAACCAAGAAATATCTTAGCTAAAAGGTAAGTTGAAAAGAAACATGTCTCTGCTGCAAGCCAAGCAACTTGTCTGGGATGAGATCATAGTAGAGTTGAAAAGAAACTTGGATTACATAACTTTGACGGATGAACAAAGGATTGTAATCAAGGATTATGAGTTATTCGTCCTATCTACCAAAGAAGATGGTGAAAAGAACTCCCAGATTTCCAAAAAGTTCATCTAGTTCGTGAATGAAAGGTCACTCAGTGAATTGAGGCCCATACATGTGGTGGATATAGTATATGTTGTCATGGAAATCTCTAAATTTTTCTATAAGGAGGAGGCTAGATTCAAAGTTGAGGAATGCTTAGGTGTGGTACTGAAAAATGTGACTCCTTTCAATGTTGATTTTGAGGGGATTTTCATAGAAGGACTTCCTAGTTGTTGGGACTTTGTGGGAGTGTTGATCGACTGGGATCAATATAGTCAAAGGCTAGTGGAGGCCAAAACCATTGGATTCCTCCCATGAGAATACTTCCACTCTGAAGGGTAATACTGTAGTAAATTAATTGAAGAGGGAATTTCAGTGGTTGGGATTGGTAAATACCTTGTTCCACCCTAGGTTGAACTACACAGGTCTCACCAATCTCAAAATTGCCTATCAGTAGTTCTTCCAGGCTCATGTGCTAGCTCCAGTGCTTTGGCAAAGATGCGAGTAGTTTTTCAATCCTCATGTGCTCCAGATTTTCTAACCATTGACACTGCCTCCAAAAACCATTTATCATGACTAAGGATATTGTTGATTGTATCGATCATGACACCTTGACTTTATGTTTTATGTAAATATTTTATTTTAGAAGAAACAATGTCATTTGGTTAGAGTTCGGTTCGTACAGTTGTTTCATGGGGCACGCTAATATTTTTTCTCTAATGTTTCACTATTAAAAATAAAGAAAGAATATTTTGTAACAAATTCTCCCTATGAGTCCCTATAAAACAATTTTATGATAAATAACCAAGGGGTCAAAATTTTTTTTTTCCAAGAAATAATTTATGTAAACTGTCAATGAAATGTATGCTCTGTGGAAGATTAATGAAAGTTTTTGGCGATTCTAACTCATATGAATGTGTAGTATGTATTTGTTTCGGTGTTTATTCTATATGTTCTCACTATTCTTCTCAGATTACATGCAATAGTATTTTTTGGATTTTTTTCATGAATTTATGGATTAATCTAAGTCTAATGTTGATTAAAGATGCCTATACTAGTATGAAATCTTATCCTTAAAATGTGCTTCATGTATCTTATCATTTCATTCAAATGTTTGTCTCATCCATTTTATGCTTTACTTCGGTGCACTCGATTCTTAGTCTAAGCCCTAAGTGTTGATCTTGTCTCGTTCTCAAGTCTTATATCTCATATACTACAAATTACTAATAAAGTTGCAGGTTCATTTGCTATTGGTCGCAATGAGTTTGATATTAATGCTTTTGTGAGTAATATTTTGCATATGCCTTTGAATTTCTCCTTTTAAGGAAGGTTCTGAATCAATTTCAACTCAAATGTGTCAAATACTGAGTGTGATAGAAAATCTTACCAAATATTTAAAGCACTCATCAAGATATCATATGCACTAATCTCTCCTCAACCCAGGGGATGTCTCTAGGAGCAACAATAGATTCTATGCATTGTTATTAATAATGCCTCTTACTATGTTGTTTCTCTTAAGATGAGGATAATGTTTCTAACATGTTCCTACTAATCAAGGGGAGGAGGATAAAAACGCAACCATTTTTTGAACCTCATGTGCCATGCATTGGCTAGAACCCATGCTTGAAGACTTAGATACATTGAACTAGGAAAATAAGGTTGTATAGAAAGTCAAATGCATAACCAATTACATCTAAAACCACACTAGTCTTGAACCTTAGAAAGAATTCGCATGGGATAGGGAAATTGCTAGGCTAGATTTCACTTGATTTGCACAAAAAAAAGATATCCTCATATTATAGTGTCTTATTTCATATAAAAAAACTTGAGGATGCTTTCTTACGATAAATGGAATCTGCCTCAATTGCATCCAAATCCTAATGGAAAAGATATTCGTGGGAAATTTGATGAGACATCTTTCTATTCTAAAATGATTGTCAAAATTGTCGAGTCCCTTGTTAAGTTGCTACATAAGGTGGATGGAGATAAAATGGCCATGGGATATATTCATGAGGCCATGGTTCATACTAAAGAGAAAATAAAGGAAGCATATAATGATTGAAAAATAATTTATCTCTATTGGAAAAACATTGATCAAATATGAAAAAAAAAATTACATTGACCTATACATGAAGCAAGGTATCAACTGCACCCAAGGTATTGTTACACATCAAACTTTGAAGTAGGTGGGAACATCAATGGATTGCACTTATGCTTAGAAAGCAGAGTCCCCATCCAAATGACCTAGAAACTATACATGGATAGCTCAATGATTTCAGTAGTAGAGGAACCTTTGGCAAGGCACAATTTTTTGACAAGAGACAAGGACAAACCAAATAAATGATTTCACAATTTTCAATCTCTATAATTCATTGTTTAAAAAAAAAAAAGGTTCCAACCAAAGTTTCCAACTCATTTATTGAGTTATCTAAATTTTTATTTGAATCTTATCACAACAAGTTGGTGGAAATCATTAGAAACCTAATGCCCTTAATTACAAAAGTTAGAAATTTGGATATTGAGTCATTGTAGTACTTCCAAGTGTGAGGCCATTGGGTTGTCTTTGAGTGCATACTTATGAAGAAAATAATTTTTTTGGAACAATAATAGTTGAATGATTTAACATTCATGCAGTGCAACCTTTGATTGAGGTTCAACTCATTGTTGAACAAAAAAACTGATATAGATCACATTTCCTTGGATGATAATGATCCCTCGTTAGAATGGATCGTGGAAAGTCATCCAACATTATTTGGAGATGAGGAATTGTGCTGGATGAAATTGGGGCCACTTGCAGCAAAAGATGATGCAAGCACTAGTGATGCACTTGTAGGATTGAAGCAAGTGGATGAGGTATATGGTGATGATGAGGATCCCGATCCAAGGGATGATTTTCATAATATTGTAGTGATTTTATGTTGCATATTTTTTTGGGATCTTAAAAGGCCATTTAGAGCCTCAATGTTTTTCCTTTTATTTCATATATGCATCACATTTTGTGCCAATTTTCTATATTCATCCACACATGTTATATACATAAGAAAACTTGACAGGGACTACTAGCCCCAACTGCATATTCATGCCTCCAGAGGTAGTGAACCTTGGTTAGTTGCCTAACATACCACCATTGTCATCATTGAACCAAAAACCCATCATCAGAAAAAATATTCCTTTCACTAACAATTATCATTAGGACATTTTTCCAATCAAACATTTGTTGCCAATGAATTGACTAAGGGGACACACATCAGAAAGGTTGCACTTCTTAACAACCACCATTTAACCACTTGGACTGACCAACCTAGTTGCATTATCTTACCAAGTTGTGTATGGCTCATTGTTGTCTCAAAGTAGAGCTCAAACAAACATTGCGAAATGAAATTCCAAGAACCCAACTATTCCAAATAGTTATTAAAATATTTGGCAGCTAATGACCTCAATTAAGATATTATGCATAATTGGAGCATAAATGACTAAGAACCTTGGACTGTAGCTTTCCTCTAACAACATATGATCCAATGAATCTTACTAATCCACCTTTAGGAAAGTACAATATTGCATTGACGTTCATGAACACCTAAGCTAAATTTTTATTTTTCATAGTCAAAAGGTTGGTTATAGTTGAATAACCAAAAAAAGTCAAGTGTGTGAGGGTAATCAGAAAATTATTTACATTGCCGCTTAGGAGTAATGGATTGCAAGAAAAAGGAAGAGTTTTGATGTAGATCTTGCCAAAACAAACTCCATAAATATTATTGATCTTTACAAAGGTTACCTATATTTTAAGGCTTTGCATAATAATAGGTATGTTGCAGTATAATATAGTGTATATCTAATAAATATGTACACATCAATCCAACATTATACTATTACAAGTTTTTTCCTGAAAGTCAAAATATTGATTTGAAACTCACCTAATTGACACCAAAACCATGCTTCAATGTACATAATAAATTATGATGTGAATATAAGGTCAAGTTTTGGATCTAAACGTGTGAAGTTAAATTCAATTAATTCTTATTTTACTTTGGCAACATCAATAATCCCTGCAAGAATACAATCCACCTTTAAAAAGTTAAAATGATGGAAGCAATTGGCATCTTGGATAATAATCATTTGCCCAGTAATCTCGGAGATGAACTTGGTGGGTTTTTGGAAGTCACAACGTACATGAAGGACCTTGTTGAAATGGATACATTTCGCATCAGCTATGCTGAGAGAACAAAAACAATAGCCATTTTTTCACTAAGGTAGCAGAGACTATGTTCCTTTTGCTCCTCCTCTACATCATACAAAACAAAGTTTGTATCTAGCACATACTCTACATCATCAATCTAGTGAGTTGATCTCTCAAGCAGGACATAATTTTTTCTAGTTTGTGGTTGTGATTTGTCCTCAACCATGGTTAAATGTACCTAATGTTCATTTTCAAAGGATCCTTTAAACGGAAATTTACTTCTTATGATCTTATCTTAGATTAATATTTTCTTGCATTTGTTATCCATCATAAATTATTTTCTCATAGAATCTCAACAATAAACAAAAAAAATGTCAATAAGATCATAAAGAGACAAACACACTAGAACACAGTCATTTACCCTGGGAAAACCCACATGGGGGAAAACCTAGCAACCCTTTTAGAGAAATCATAAGTTCAATAGAGATACATCAAGTCATATACAAGGTAAAACTAACCAATAATAAAGATAGGTCGAACCTGGTCCACTGCCCTTATATCAAGTCATCAAGATGTCCAATTAACTCTGTCTAGTCTGCTTTGCCAAGGCTAAATTTCGTCCCTCTTCTTCCCTCAAGAGAAACACAGTTCTGCGCTAGATAGAACTTGTAATTCTTCCATAGATTTGTCCTTCATCTGTCTCAATTTTTTCTTCTTTAATTACCTCAAATTAACCTCTTCTTTTATGTAACACCCTCCTCCCACATTTACCCAAGTTATCGGCCTTCCAGGGTAAACATGTGACGAAGAGTTATAATGATAGGATTCAACTTCTTCGATCACCTTAAGGAAGTGGAATCAACAAGACAAAACCCTTAATGACTTCCCTCAAGTGTTATAGGACCTCCAAGGGCTAAACCACCCTTCCAGGTACCCAAGCCCTAAGATAAAATTCTTTTTTAGTGCCCTAATATCCCAGACGTTGGCACAACACTGTTGGAATTCGACCAAAACCATCTAGTCGCATGCATGATGCCTACAAGGGAGCGACTACAATATTTTTCACCCAGTTCTATGCCTGCGACCATGAGATTTAAGCCATCTTTTCAGGCTAGGATCTAGACCTCCACCCAAAACTTAATGAAACTTTCCAAAACCATGAATGACACAAGGACAAAGCCTTCCATACAAATCTTAGACAAGAACTTGATCTAACCAGGCCTTAGCATGACATACATTTCGTCATCAAACACATCATGAACATGTAATGTACAGGTCAGAAATACACATATGAACATGGGAATCTCATATTTATCTTAGAATCATTAATAAGGTTTGATGTCTTCCCATAATAGTTGCAATAACATCTATTAGGTCATACATTTATTAACATTTCATTTATTAACCAAAACTTGATGAGAGACATAACTCAAGTATGTCATAAAACCATGCTTATAACCAGAGTATAACTAGCAGAATAGACATGATAGAACATTAAAGCCACATGATTTCAAATATAAATACTCATAAAATATAGGATGAAACGGAACTCTTATTAACATATGCAAAACTAAACCAAGTCAGAGATTTTCACGTACCACCCGACCATAGATTGGGCTAAACCAAATCTTTCTTTCATCCAATCACCCATGCATCGTATTCCAAGCATGAATGTGGGATCTCATGGAATAAACCAAACAAAACCAAATCAAGGCTTCCAAAGGCCAAACCACCTCAACCCTCAACTACTGATTCCACCTCATGATCGAACATCACTAACCATCACTAGATCGCTCTCTACCCAAGTTGTCCAGGGCTCCAGATCGTTTGTTCCAACCCGGCTTCCAAGGCTAGTAACTCAACCCACCAAGAGCTCCAGAGTATTTTTCCAACAAAGGCTTCTATGACTAGTAACTCAACCCAAGTTGTTAAAGGGCTTCTAGAGTGTTTTTCCAGCCAAGGCTTCAGGAACTAGTAACTCAACCCACAGCCATAAGGAACCTAACCACCAATCAAAAAAGAAAAAAAAAAGGAAAACCCACAACACCATGGCTATCCAAGAAATGGTAAGGTTAGGAAAAACCATTGTCAATCGAAGAAATCCTCCATGTCAATGACATATCATAACCAAATAACCACATGCATATACCATGCATGTCAAAACGAACAAGGAAACCATGCATGCAACTCTATACCTGCAAATAAATCCAGTTGTAGCCGCAGATCCAAATGTTCCCTTGCATTTCCCACTTTCTTTTGCCTTATTTTCCAATCCAAGTGAATGTTAGAGTCCTCCAAGCATGCTCCAAGAACACTCCAAGTGTGCAAGAATGATGAGAGAGAGAGAGAATAGAACGAAAGCTCCAAAAATGAACTGATAAAAGCTAACACTAATGAAAGCCATGCAAAAAGCTATGAACTGATCCTCATAAGCCTTTTTATCGTTGAGGCCTCTATTTTCTTTAATTTCCTTCATTTTCCCTTCAATTTATTTCTCATGCAAATATGTGACATATCACCTTCATTTTCTCCTATTTTCCACTATTTCATAAATGAAAGTTAATGTCTCTTTTCCTTTGCCAAAGTCTTTCTCAATTTCCTTAGCCATAATAAATCGAAGTGACACCCACTAGGATGTTTTTCCCACCATTCAGCTTGAAATATGTGTCCCGTGACCTTGGTCTTATATTTTTGTTTACATGGAAATCAATCAGGGGATGTTATAGAACCCTCCATCTTGGGGGAACATTGTCCTTGGTGTTAAATAACACTTATAAACCAACAAAATGCTAAAAATAGAGCATACTTCCCATGGATCTTTATAACAAACCACGTTGCAATATTTATAATAACCAACTGCTGAAAACATGATAAATATATCGTTTACTAGAGCTTTATAACGTAGCTCATTACAGTATTTACAATAACAACCACATATACACTCATGCATATTTTCTTCAATCATAAAATAACCATATTATCTATGGAGATTTATAACATATCTCATTACAATGTTTAAAAATAATGTACCCATATACACATATTCACATCTTCTCAACCAACAAATAAAAGGATATGGTTCCTGCATCAGTCAACAAGAGAATCCATAGGCTCACACTTCCACCCTCAAAAGTAGTACCAAGATTCACCTCCTTCCCAAGAAGTCTAGAATCCACTGCCAAAACCAAAGCCCACATCCAATGTCTAACACTATGATCCAATGCTACTTTTCCTCTCAGTGAACAGTCACCAGCTCATTGTTCTAGGGCACACTCCCAATGTGCTTATAATTCAATCTGGCAATGTTAATGACCAAAATCAATGTATTCCTCGACCTTCCCTTCTATGTTACACAGTTCCTCGGGTAATTCGATCACCTCCTTCCATGCATTCACACACCTTTCAAGTTCCATGGGCATCCCCTTCTTTGCTACATAGTCCCTCAAGAGACCCCTCCCTTGGCAAGGTGTCCTCACATCGAAATGTCCAAAAACCAAGGCATATCCCTACCTCAAAACCATCATATCGGTCATAGCATGATCATGGAAATCAATAGAAACTATTGGGTACCAGTGTCCCACAATGGCCCTACTCCTAAAAAAATTTACCAACATATTATTGTTTGTTCCAATTCCTTTTACTGTTGTTGCTGACATTCTCTGGCAACCAATTCCAACAACCCAAACCAGGAATTTTCTATGCTTTCCTATACCAAGCACATAATTGTCATTAGATTCAAAATGAAATGAAATAAATCTGAATCATACCTCATGGGTAGCTTGTCAATAAAGTACACTTGAAATTATGTCTACTTCATGTCACAAGAAGTCAAACTAGGTGTTTGATCAAATCATCATGTATAAGCATATCTTATCTGGTTAGCTCAAAACTCAACCATCATAAATCAAAATCATAGATCGCATGCAACCATCATAAATCAAAATCATATCTCACATGTAATCATCATAAACCAAAATCATAGATCACATGTATAATTAAAATTGAAATAAATGTTGATACTCGCCCTTCAAATGGTTCTTTGCTTCTCCCTTTGTTATTTTCCCTTTCCAAATGCACACTAGACCAATTCTTAACCCAACAAGAACATAGTTTCTTCTCTTCAACCACGTACACATACACATAGTGTACATTACACACATACAACCACACACGACATACAACACCATACAATACATGCTCCTACACCTGACATACAACACATACACCTACACCCAGCGTACAACATGACACGTACACCTGCACATGGTGTACGACATAACACATACACCTAAACCCAGTGTACAACACAACCCAATACATACACCTACATTCAGTTTAAAACACAACACAACACATACACCTACACTCGATATACAACACAATACATATACATACATAGAGTACAACAAAACAAATACACGTCACGATACAATGACTAAATAATACACATAACATAGTACCACATGTATACAACACATGTATGACATGCACACAATACCACATGTACAACATGTACATAGTACGACCTATACATAACACCACCTGCACAATGTGTACACAACACCACATGTACACAAAACAACTTGCACAATGTGTACACAACATCACATGTACACAACACCACATCCACGACATTTACACAACACCACCTGCACACAACACCTCATGTACAACATGTACACGACACCACATGCACACAACACCACATGTACATAGAACCATATGTACGACATGAACACCACATTATATGTACATATCACTACATATGAAACATGGCACAAAGCACCATATGGACATAGCGCTACATATCCAACATGTGCACAACACCATATGTACACAATACCGCATATCCAACATGCACATAGCACCATCTGTACACAGCACGGCATAAAGAAAATGTACACAACACCACATGTATACAAAAATCACAGGTACAACGTGTACAACAAATAAACAACAGTAGTACTACACATCCAGAGACCACACTAACTCTACCAAGCAACCTTGCTTCTAGTGTCTTTCCACTATTTGTGTTTGTTCCAACATGTCACAGATCTCACTACTTTCATTCCACTAAAGTGCCCCTCAGCATAGCCTTTCCATAACATAAACATAGGCATAATATAAACACATAATATAAATTCATATCCACATGATACTGAACTCATATATTTGTCAGGACTATTATTCCCACTTGATTCCTCATAAACCAAGAACCTATTCATGTCATTCACCTCCATAAGTAATCATTCTTCTAGAATGATTCGTAATGACCCTGTTAGACAACAACATATATACATATATACATATAAACATCAACATAAAACAATCATGATCCCTGACGACCTTGTCAGACAATGGCATACATACATACATATATACATATATAGACATCATCATAATCATGAGCACAACATAAGTACCAAATATCATAAGGTCAAGTTTAAGAGGACACCCTTTATCTGAGCACGACATGCACAACATCGAGAACAATAATTCCCAACATAGCCAAGGCATCTGATGCCTCAAACCCATATAATTTACCTTTCCTAGTTACTTTCCTCATGATTGTTCTGCCATCGTCTATTTATCCCAATGGACCCAACCAACTCAACTGGTTGTCATACTCTTGCCTTCAGTTGCCCTTTACTCATGCACTAAATTTCATCCAGGTCGTAACATTACCCGTTGGGTTTCATTCAGCGCTCCCCGAACTTCATTAACTTTATCTCTCCTCAACCAATTCCCAAGGCCCCAAAAACATAAAATGCAAGAACAAGATGCAAGCAAGAATAAAACCATGAAAACCAGTAACAATACGACACCACAACCAAAGTGGCATGGCCATGCAGCACCAGACATAAACAAAACTGCAAGTCAAACGCAAACAAATCACAATGCACTAAAAGCACAAAACTAGCAACAAACACAATGATTCAATCCCCATGGGTTCCCAATGCTTCCAAGGGAAAGATCAACCTAAGAATTCTTAAAAATTTCATGGCAGTCTCTTTTGCCATGTAATACCCTACATCATACTGCCATAGACACGCAACTTTAAGTGTATAAATAAATATAAAAATATACCAGCTATCTTACCGTGTTGTACCCAACATGTTGACCTGTAATTGAACACATCCATGCCACCTCTCAAGGGACTCTAATTCCATTGACGGATCTAGCTATAACTAGAAACCAATTTTTATATCTGTCAAATACATTTTGATGAATATAACAAATACTCACATAATGTCAGACAAAATCAAGGTTAAGAAGGCTTCTTGTATTCATGCAAAGCACCCATTCATTTGGAATTGTAGTTTCCAAACATAGCCAAAAGAATTCTCACTCAATTCCTTTCTTTTAAATTTTACCTTGCTGCAATTGAGTCTTATTATGTGTTATAACATCACCCAATTGTTAGTTATGTAAACAAATCAATTGTTACCTTGTCAAATTATTACCAAGTATGTTGTCCTACAACTGCTCACACATGTCAGTCACGCGTTCCAAAGATCAAGACATCATATCTATTAATTTGAAATCAACCTTTACCAAGACATATCATAATCAAATCATAGTTATTAATCATAATACTACAACTAGCACCCACTTGCACTCAAGTACATATCAATTGTTCTCGGCACATATTGTGTTAGTACAACCATCTTACAACAAGATCATTCCATCATGCAATCTTACAGACACATACTCATATCATGCAATTAATCAAACATTTAAACAATCTGTAAACATAACCCTATAGCTAACCAAATAGATGACATAATCAAATTCATACCTCAACGTGTCTGAGGGGAGGCTATCACATCTGAACAGTCAGTCTAGATTAGTGCTACACAATATTACAAGTATATCAACTCATTCCTGAACATCATAACCATAACCATCTGCACAAGTCGATCTAGATTAACACGATACATATAACATCAAGACCTTAAATGTAATGACCATAATCATCATGTGTATGACTGCAATGCATATAAGAAAAAATTACTATCATTCATGACTATCTGATACGTGCATATGATCGTATTGATTAACTAGCATTTATCATGCATGTAACCACAACATCGATAGAATGACAGATGTGTACATGACCATAATTCTTATAATAACCGTCAACCATCATACCTACATGCCCAACATAAAAACTTGTATGATGATATACTCTTACCTCGAAGTCTAGTGCTACAACATAGCCCTGGTAATATACTTCTCATGCTCTATCTCAATCGACATATCAACATCATAACATACCAACAAAATCATGATGACACAAACTGCAACAGTGACTATCCCAATGCATGCATAATAATCACAACCATGAAAATGAATACATAACAACCACATACACAACTAACATGCATGCATGACCAACACATTCCACCCATCTAGTCCAAGTGTTTGAATCTAGAAGCTCTGATACCACTTTGTAACGCCTTCCTCCCACATTTACCCAAGTTACCGGTTTGTTAGGGTAAACATGTGACGAAGAGTTACTATTATATGATTCAACCTCCTAGATCACCTTAAGGAAGTGGAATCGACAAGAAAAAACCCTTAATGACTTCCCTCAAGTGTTATAGGAACCCTAAGGGCTAAACCACCCTTCCAGATGCCCAAGCCCTGAGATAAAACTTTGTTTTAGTTCCCTAATCTCCCAAACATTGGCACAACACTGCTGGAATTCAACTTAAACCCTCCAATCGCATGCATGATTCCTACAAGGGATCAACTACACTCTTTTTCACCCAGTGTTGTGTTTGCGACCGCGATATTTAAGCCACTTTTTCAGGCTAGGATTCATACCTCTACCCAGAACTTAATGAAACTTTCCAAAACCATGAATGACACAAGGACAAATCCTTTCATACAAATCTTAGACAAGAACTTGACCTAACTAGGCCTAACCATGACATAACATTTTTTCAAACACATCATGAACATGTAATGTGCAGGTCATAAATACACATCTTAACATAGGGATCTCATACTTATCTGAGAATCATCAAGAAGGTTGGTTTCCTCCTCATAATAGTTTCAATAAAATCGATTAGGTCATACATTCATTAACATTTCATTTATTAATCAAAACTTGATGAGATCCATAACTCAAGTTTGTCATAAAACCATGCTTATAACCAGCATATAACCAACAAAATAGCAATGATAGAATAGTCATTAAAGCCACATGATAACAAGTATAAATACTCATAAAATAGAAGAGGTTAAAATATTTTATTAACATATTCAAAAGTCAACCAAGTCAAGGACTTGCACATACCACCCGACCAGCGATTGGGTTGAACCAAATCTTTCTTTCAGCTAATCACTCTCGCGTCGTATTCCAAACATGAATGTGGGATCTCATGGAATAAACCAAGGAAAAAAAATCAGGGCTTCCATAGGCCAAACCACTTCAACCCTCAATCAGTGATTCCGCCTCAAAGTCGGACATCACTAACCATCACCAGATCGGCCTCTACCCAAGTTGTCGAGGGCTCCAGAGTGTTTGTTCCAACCCGACTTCCAAGACTAGTAACTCAACCCACAGCTGTCGATGGGCTCCAGAGAATTTGTCCAACCAAGGCTTTTAGGACTAGTAACTCAACCTACCAAGGGTTTCAGGACTAGTAACTCAACCCAAGCTGTTACAGGGCTTCCAAAGCGTTTTTCCAACCAAGGCTCCAGGAATTAGTAACTCAACCCTCAACCATAAGGAACATGACCACAAATTAGAAAACAAAAGGGAAAATCCACAAAACCATGGTTATCTAGGAAATGGTAAGGCTAAGTAAAACCAATGTCAATCTAGGCAATCCTCCATGTCAATGATAGATCATAACCAAATAACCACATGCATGTACCATGTGTGTCAAAACTAGCAAGGAAACCATACATGCAACTTGATACCTGCAAAGCAATCCAGCTTAGCCACAGATCCAATTGTTCCCTTGTGCTTTCCTTCTCCTTTGCCTTCTTTTCCAATCCAAGTGAATGCTAGAGTTCTCCAAGCATGCTACAAGAATACTCTAAGTGTGCAAGAGTATGAGAGAGAGAGAATAGAATAAGATCTCCAAAAATGAATTGATAAAAGCTAACACTGACAAAATTCAAGTTAAAAGCTATGAAATGATGCTCATAATCCTTTTTATCATTGAGGTCTCTATTTTCTTCAATTTCCTTTATTTTTCCTTCAATTTCCTTCTCACTCAAATTTGTGACCTTTCACCTTATTTTTCTCTTATTTTCCATTATTTCATAAATAAAATTCAATTAATGTATGTTTGTCTTTGCCAATGTCTTTGTCAATTTCCTTAGCTATAATAAAACAAAGTGACACCCACTAGGATGTTTTTCTAGCCATTCACCTTGGAATATGTGTCCCATGGCCTTGGTCTTATATTTTTTTTTACATGGCAATCAACCATGGGTTGTTACAGTTTATCTTAGAAAATACTTCTTCACTTGCTTTGGAATGTCCAGTTTTCTTGCCACGGAAAGTCTAAATTTCTTGCACTTGGAGGAGGATGAAATGATGTATATATAAGGGTCTTGTGAGGCCAAATGGGTGTGGCTAAAGGGGCAGGCCAACTTGAACTTATGGAGGCTCGACTTTACAATTGGAACCCAAAAATTTTGTTTTTACACATTCAAATTTTTTATTTTTGGAGCCAACATGAAGAACATGATTGACATTTATCATTACACACATTTCAAGGGCTAAAATGTTAACTATGAAGACCAACCATAGCTACAAACTTAAACAATTCATCTTATCTAGGGAGGTATTCATAATGACTATCATCAACATCAACATCACCATAACTTAGTCAGCAACTCTGACATATGGTAAATCATCAACATCATCATCAACCTAGTCAGCAACTCTAACATAAGGTAAATCATCAGCATCAACAAGTTGCCACAACTAGTCAGTACCACTAACCCATAATCCTAGTCGATACTCCTGACACATGGCATAACATTTAGCATCAACTAGTCATCACAATTCTAATCGATACCACTGACTCATAGTCTTGGTCGATACTCCTGACCTAGACTAGTCTTGCCTCACCATCCTAGTCAATCTCTTTTGATTTGTGGTGAAACTCCAAATGCCACACTCTATATGGTCAATTGGGCTCAATGCTAAATGAGCTCCTCATCCTATTTGGAGAGACTAAGTCTAATGTTGAAAGCCACACGCTCAATTGAGTGATCATGGACTTCTAGGACCATTCTCCCCAATTGGCCAACATCTTTGACACAGGGAGAATCACTATCCTTTGTTGGACCATTATCCCAACTAGTCAACATCTTTGATACAGGGAGAATGACTATCCACAATGCCTATCATATCAAGACTCTCCCTCACTGAGAGGCATATGACCATTCTTCATAAGAATGGTTGACCTATGATGTTGTTGTCTTATCGCTCCCTCTTGCTGAGAGACATGCTCAATCACTCCAAGCTTGTCCTAGGACAATCTACTTGGTGATACTGGAGCCATATTTCTCTCTTCATCTACCATGTCTTGGTACTAGATCTCAAGGTGCCTCGTCCTATCATCATGTTGTCATCTGCACCTAATCAAACAATCCTACAATCATATTTCGAAGAAACATTGCTTCAGTACAAATTTCATGGGTTGTGATATACTCTACTTCTATAGTGTTGAGTGCAACAAATTTATGCTTCCTTCTTGTCCAAGAATTCATTGTAGAGATCTCTTGAAGTACTCTTCCTGTCATTTGCACTCCCTAACTATTCATAATTTGTATATCCCTATGGTTGTACATCATTGTTTGAGCCATATCTCAAACCATAATTGGTTGTGCCATGAACAATTGTACCATGTTGGTACTCCAACAAACGTTGAGCCACATGTCTTGGCTTAATCATAAACCAATTTGCTTCCTTTACTTGATCCATCATCTTCGTTACTTTTGGTTACCCTAACTGGGTATTCTTTTTTAAACAGATCCTACCATGGAAATTTTGGTTGCTCCCTCTACCACTGATGCTATTAAAGTGCATCAACTATCTAGTCAAAATCTTTCACTTTGAATCCAGACATAAACTCCCTTTGAAGCTAAAGCAAGGGTTCCTGAGAAAGCCTTAACCTCTCCCTTTAAAACAAATCAATGTTGCTCCCTCTGACACAGTTTCTTTTGTTATCGTCAGAAAAAAAAATCATATATGATCAACCTTGATCCATTAAGTGTAACAAATCTGAGGAGCATGTACAAAGCCTTCTTTTGCTTACAAGTATAAGACTTATTCATGTACCTCACAAGCTTGAGGTATATTTTTTGTGCACTTCTTCTTTCATTGAGGAAGATGATCTCTACATACATATGATGTAATTTTCAACAGAAAAAATAATAATAAACTTTTAATAGAAGTGTACCTGACAATATGTCCTTTCATAGTCTTCTCCCTCTAATTGAGGTAATTCTTTTCTTTGTACTTCTCTCAAGTTGCCATTTACCGAATAATTCATCTTGGAACTCACCATTAACTTCTTTTCAGCATACATAGATCAAGACATACTTCAATTTTGTTGATATATTTGCTCCCTCTGAGCTCAGATCCCAATTAGGAAAATATCTCTCACAAATCCCTATTTCTGGGAGAGTCCTCTTGTGACGACTTTTTTTTGTTCTTAGATCTGTTACTAAAGCCTTGGTAACCTTCATTATGTACCTGCAATCCTCATTAGGAGGCCATGGAAGAACAATTAGAACCAAGCAAAGGATTCAAAGACAAGGGAATAACTAATAGTAAAACAACAATAATAGTAAATCGAAGAAGAGAGATATAAAAATTGAGTGTTATGGGGTGTTATCAGCTCTCTTTTAATGCCCTCCTTTACACACAACTCATTGAAGGCATTGGAGACATATTCTCCACCGTTATCACTCCTCACTACCTTCATCTTCTTCCCAGTATGTTTTTCTACTAAGGCTCCATGAACTTGGTTAAGGCCTCATTTTTCTTCTTCATGAAAAATACCCAAGTTTTCAAAGAAAAATCATCAATGAAAGTAACATAATACTTGTGTCTCATAAGAGACAGAGAAGAGAAGGGCTCGCATACATTTGAATGCACCAGCGTCAAAATCCCTTTGGTTCTGTTTTCTCGACCCTGAAAAGAATTTTTTGCATACTTTCCAAGTATGCACACCTTGCACACATCATGTTGATCAAAACTGCATGATGGTAATCTTGTGGCGATCTACTAAAAAATCTTCAACGCCCCATGATGCAAGTGTCCCATGCGCATGTGCCAAATTTCTCCAACATCTCTACTCTGCACACCACCTGCCTTGCTGCTCAAGGTTGCGCATGTCTCAAGCTGCAACCTCTAAAGGTTCTTCACCCTCACACCTATCTACTTCACTGCTTGAGAAGCTAAGTGCTTGACGTATGCCTTACCTCTGCTAAAGATTACATCATATCCCTTGTCCTCAAGAGTACCTACTGAAACACGGTTCTTCTTCAGTCTTGGAACATAGAGGACATCTCTGAGATGGAGAGGGATCCCAAACTTGCGCACTTTCCATAATATCCCAGCTCGATCTAAAAATGCATGTCCTGCTCCTTCACCTGGCTGAAATACTCCCTGTTCCCGATCATGTGGAAAGAAGCTCTGGAATCAATATACCACGTGTTTCTCCCTACTGAGTTTGCAATGCAATATATCAACAAGAAATCATTCTCAAATGGAGAAGCAAACCCATCTACCTCAATTGATGCAACCGCGTAATTCTTAGTGGACCTCTTATTATGATTTGGACACTTAGTAGCACAGTGCCTGTTATCACCAAAATAGGACCTGATAGGCTGCTGGTCAGGCTACCTCAGTGTAACTATTTCAAACCAAACTTTTAGTTGAGGCTTAGCCTCCTCAACCTGAGAGGACTCTCTCACTAGGTTTAATATTTTGAATTAAGGATTAGATGGCTAACTCTAGGAATAAATTGGATATAAAGTGTATGACTGGTTGAATTACTGATCAAAAAACACCTATTGGGCTATGGATTCAAGGTATGTTTCCACAAAACATCAAAATTAGCTTATCATGGAAGTCAGGGCATTTCAGATTTTTTAGATGTATTAGCAAAACAGTGACAGAGTGAACAAAACACAATTTACAAACATATGTAGGAAGTTAGAGCATTTTCCAATGAATTCTGAGTAACATATGTTCATACCACTGCAATCAGGTAGATAAAGAAAGTCATAGAAAGATCCACCATCAAAAACTCTTTCTGAATCCTGAGTAGTAAGCTAATATCTATATTAAGATAAAAACACACAGTCTCTTATAGTGACATAGTTTGCTTGTTAATGAAAATTGCCAACCTTGAGGAATTCGACCTCACGTCTCTTATAGATCCATCATTATAATCTTGGATTCCCTTATCTAGTTTGAAGAGAATTCGAATTTCTTAGCTTGACACCTATCTACTCCTAAAACAGACTATTAATTACATGTGACAGTTAACTCTCTGTTTTAGAGTCCTAATACAATTAGGAGTAAAACTCCTTATTATGACTAAAACAACCTTATCTAGGAATTAAATATTATGTTTGACAGTGGCTCCTCCTTATCTTCCACCTTGATGGTGTCCATAACCTTGTTGTTATATTCTATTAACTTATCCCTTATCTGTCCTGAAAACTAGGAACATGTTTCCTGCAATATAGATTAAACCCTCATTTATGCTCCTCGAATCCTTTTGCTGACAAAAATTGACCTTTTTAGACAAGTGACATGTGTTATCACTTCCATAGAACCATGCCCTTCCACTTGTGCAAAATTAAGTCCTTGAAAGAGTGTAAAGAGAGCTGATGTGTCTGCGCTACGAAAATATCAGTTGTTTTCGTAGCGCAGTAACTATGTCTTTGTAAACATCTCTTAACATCCAATTTCTTCTGCTTTAACACTTGGAACTTCATTTGTGAACCCTTTCCATCCTCTAGCAGCATCAACACTTCAAAAACCAGATGTTTTACCTCTTGAAACCTTCACAAAATGCTCAAAACTTCACCTACAGCAGTGTCGTAGCACGCTACGAAACCGCTGTGTATGTCACCTGCAACAGTGTCGTAGCGCTGTGCATGTCTTTTTACACAAACTTTTTCAAAAATCTCAGTTTTTAAAACTTCTTGCACTTTTTCCATGATGTCTATAGGCTTTAATAATCAACATATGTCATCCTTGAAATGTTTTCAAAAAGTGAAGTCCTCCACAACAAAACTGCATTAAGAAATTATAACTTACTATTCTGATTTATCTTCGCTGTAGATTACCCTCAGACTTTGTCAATTGAATCTCAAGATCCTCAATCTGCCTCTTCAGCTCTCTGTTAGTAGCTCTTAATTTAACATTTACCATTCTCATAAATCTTTCCTCTTTAATTGCAGGGACAGTCCAGGTAAAAAACTAATCTTCACTGCTGACTGTTTCAGGTTTTGAAATTCTTTCAACCTCCCACAGAGCTCTCGTTCTGTTGAAGTTTGTCTTCTCAGCAACATGTCTTCTTTCTTTCTTCTTAAGTTTAGCAATTTCAAGATTAGCAAGTCTCAACTTCTCTTTAACTTCTTCATAACTGCTCTTTTCTCTTTAAGTGTTGAAAACTATGTTTCTGTCACCTTCAGGCATTAGTGATGATAGGTCTATGGGCTCTTCATAAACATTGGAAACCTCTCCTGTTTTACCTACCTCCATATCCAGCTCCTGCAATTTTTTTTATTACCTATTCAAAGGCTTTCTAGGTTTGAAAACAAACTCTGAAATCTCATCATCAAAATCTAGCTTTTTGGAAGATTTCATCTTCTTTGATTTACTTTCATCCAATTTTATGAAGTCTGTCTGAACCAGAGGAGTTTCTTCAATATCAATAGCCTATAGAATATCATTCAAATTGCCCTTTAAACCCAAACTTTCATCTGTGACCAGTGTTTTACCCTTCTCATTTGATATTTGACTTCTAGTCAACTTTTTCTGGACTGGTTTGCTAGTTGACTATTCCTGTACTGTTTCTTTAACTTGAGTTTTCTTCTTCTGTGCAGGTTAAGGAGTCTCTTGAATAACCAGTGATGTTTTAATCATTGGCTCCTTTACTTGTTTTCTGAGTTTAATCTTGACAAATCTCTTTGATCTTGTTTCTGCAGGGTCACTAGTTTCTGATGGTGATTTTTCCTTAGCATTAGGGCTAACACCTATTCCATGTGTTTCCACCCCAAATCCACACAAAAATAGAAATGCAGACCATTCTCTTTTCACCCTCTGAAGTTCATGCAAAGAATCTCCAGCATCCTGCCTTTTTGAAGGCTTCTTCAACTGATTTATCCTTGGTGAGAGCCTCTACGCCTTCAAGTTCTGTTCTCAAACAATGGCCTAACCTATGGTTTCTTTTTTCCTCTGTCATCTTTCCCTCGAAATCCCTGCGGCTTCAGAAAACCTGTAATAAACTACCTCGCTTGATTTCAAAGAAACTGGCTCGTTGATTAAGGGTTTAGCCTCGCTTGATAACTGGTTCAGCCTCGCTTGAAAATTGAGAGAAGCTCTGGTTTTTGCTTACCATAAGCTTATCGTTCGAAGAAAGACATGCACCAAATGTGTTTTTGCATGAGACAATACAACGAAGAACAACCATCCCTTTTCAAATTTGAAAATGACTAATGATAAATGGCCCCTAACGAATCTCATGATGGTTATGAATGGTTGCATGCGTGAGAAAGGATTCGTGCACTGACACCTAATCATGAAAATTTAACGAAATTTGATGGATTTGACAGCTAGACAAGATTGGTTACGAATCCCCGATTTCGTAGCGCATGTAATGTAATTTCAAGGTTTTGCGCTACGAAAAGACCAGCGTTTTCGTAGCGCAAAAGCAGTTTTTAACACTGTCTGCGCTACGAAAACGTGGTTTCGTGGCTTATTCGAAAAAAATTTCAAAATGACTAAACACATGACTTTCGAAACATGATATGGGACCCTTAAAGTGTGAAACAAGGTTGTTGAACTTTATTTGATGATGGAAATGAGACTCTAACCCTATGACTTGGACTTTAACTTAACTCCTATCTAAGACCATGACTTAGAAACAAATGCAAACTGTCCAAGTTTGGAAAATTTTTATAGTGATAACAGTGCCCAAACTCATGGAAATGGAAGCACTTTATCTTACTTAGATCCTTCTTCTTCTTCTCGCCCTTCTGACTAGACTCGGCCTTCCCTTTTCATTTCTTGCCCTTAGCCTTACCTACAGAAAAAGTCTCCTCGTCCTCGATCTTTGTTGATCTACCATCTTGGGTTCCTCTCTGAATCTCCTCTTGAACGCAGTTAGTCCATAACCTTTCTCAACTGGGAAAATTCTCTCTGCCACTCATAACCATTGTTATCAAAACCAGACTGATCATTGAACCGATGGACCCCCCGAACCAAGAATCGATCAAAACCGCACAAAAACTGGTAAAAAAATGGAACCAAAAAAAAGGGTCAACCAAAAACACAAAAAATATTCAAATTTTAAAGAAACACACACACACACAGATATATATGTGTGTGTGTGTGTGTGTGTGTGTGTGTGTGTGTGTGTGTGTGTGTGTGTGCATCCATATGAATCTAAACCATTTATACACAAATAAGCAAAAGTTCTCATATATATAGTATGTAAGGGTGCACATAACCATAATAGCATCGAGTGCAATCCATCTCTAAACCAAAAATACATCAGCAAACAAGCTCCACATGGCCTCTAGCATCCAAAAAATATTATGCTACAACATATACCTGCATATCATCAAAATCATTGCCTATATTGGGATCTTCAGCATCAATATAACCCTCTAAGCATTAAAATAAGATAGAAAAGTCATTGCATGTCAAGTCAAGATTTTTTTTTGAGCGATGAGTGTCTTTTTAGTAGGCTCATGATAGAGGAGTTCAACAACCAATGCCACTAACATCAACGTACATAAAGGGCTTGGTTCTCTTGATTAAATACTTGTTCCATACCCTCGTACATAAGAAAAACCAATGTAGCGTCACAATCCCCCAAATCCTGAAATCCTAGAAAACTGTTAAGTTTGGTGGATTTTGAGCAATATCTAAAATTCTACTTTCTCCATATGAAATCCAATGAGGTCAAAATCACTCTCAAACATCCTAAGTCATTTCATGGTAATGTTAAAAAATATTATCCTTTTACTTTAAGAATTTAACATTACCATGAAATGCATAGCAATAGTAGGGTCAAATGCTTGAATATTAGGCACCTATTATGGGCTAGTGCCCAGCTAAGAGAAACATTAAAATAAAATAAAAAACAAAATAGGTCCCACTTGTTGTGTTCTACATGGCTAAATACCGTACCAAACCAGAAAAAATGGTTCAAGCCACCTGTTCGAACCGATTTTTGCCTCAAAACGTTCAGACCAGTTTGAACCAGACGGTTTGGTTCAATCCTTATAACACTGTTGATAACATCCCATAAGCCATAGGGGATTCAATGCCAACAATAGCAGTAGCAATGGAATATGGTACTAATCAATCGTCATAATGGTCTAAATGTGTCCTTCAAGAAAAGGGGTATTCTCATCCCTCGCGACAGATAGACTATGTTCCCTCAACATGGCAGAATTGGTATCAAGTGCAGCAAAATACACAAATATGAGGATTTAGGTTAATCACAATATTCTACTCCTCTCTGCTAGTCTAGTGGTTAGTCCATTGACTTGTGAAGTCTCAGTAAGACAAAACTATCAAGGTCATGCTCAGGTACCGTGACATCCACACCACCTAGCTCATCTTGAACCTGAGTAAACTTCGTAAGATATGTGACAATGGGCTCTCCTGGTCTCATCCGAATACTCCTCAACTTCTCTTTAAGAGCAAGCTTCCCGGTATCATTGGAACTCTAATATAGATCTAAAATAGCTTTGAATTTCTCAAAATTTGACTTCTTCTCATGGATATGAGGAGCTATATGATCTTTCACCCCTTCTAGAATAATCCTCCTGGCGTTGACATCATTCATTGTATGTTGGGCCAACTGTTGGGGATATTGAGGTGGCAGTATAGCATTCTCGACAAACTCTCCTACCCCATTATCCTCCAATACTATCATGATCCTCCCTTTCCAAGAGACAAAGTTAGAGGCTCCCTCTAAACAGTGGTCAGCTCTCAATCCTTAGTACACCATCTTCCCTATCCAAGGAACTGCTCTTCATAAATAAGATCTTTTTTTTCCAAAACTTGGTCACTGTGTGTTGGTATTTATGTTGTTCCTTGCTCTAATACTATGTAGAATTTCCTTGAAATTTTGGAACAACTTGATGAACCAAATGAAATTGGGTTCTATTCACCAATACCCAAAATTTCTCTATTGTGAATTTGCAGCAGAATAAATGCAGAATTAAAAACGGAATCACACGATACAAAAACACTATTTTCTAGGGAACCCAACTGGGAAAACCCTTTGCTAGCTGTAGAATTTTATTGACAGAAAATAGAGCAATTTGATGTTTTACAAGGCAATTATTTCAACATAGAATACAACTTATCTCACTGCTTGATGTTTTGAACTAAGCTAGAAAACTCCCTGCAAGACTCGACCTTTGCTCCCTAATTCCTTGCATTGGTTAGGCTCCTATATCCTAGCAATGCACAACTCCTATTATTTAGGAATTAATTCCTAAATATCATTGCACTTCTGCAAGGAACTTATCTCTATCACAAGTTGTGTATAGATCTCTCCTAGTACGCTCTTCCTAGCAACCAACTTTCACACAAAACTTGTGTTCAAACAATAATGTTACAATTGTGTCTTTCCACCTCCTTTTATGCAATTTGACTCAACTAAATCTTGCAAGTTAATTTTGGAAGACGAGTTGAGTTCGACTTGTCCACTGAGTCGAATTGACTCTTCAACTCGTCTTGCCTCAAAAAGAACTTGAAGATCTCTAACTCATCCCTTTCCAAATATAACTCGCACTTGGAGACAAACAAAAATGAGCCTCCAACTCCCGCGCATGAGTCAATTGCTTCATGACTTGTCTTGATTCCTAGGAACTTGTGCATGCCAAGGAAGACTGAGTGAGGTCTTTCTTGACTAAGGCACAAGTCAAGAAGACCTTCCTCACTACTATTTTCAACACTTTGATGATTTTCATAAGGCTCTCGGTCCTCTAAACAGGCCTTTGGATTTGCAGACTTCTGAACTGAAATTAATCCTGGCTTAGTTGCAATGAGGTTTCTTCGGATCTCCTAAGGATTCTTGGCCCCTGTAATAGGCCTCTGAGATTTTCGCCTCCCCTGCAACTTGCTTCTGAGTTTTTCAGCTCCTCTATTACTAGTTTTTGAGATTTTTGGATCCTATAACTATCTTCTTTGGCCCTTTCGGCCTACTGAAAATTTTTAGACTAGGGCTTAATCTTCTTCAAAATGCTTTAACCTTAATAATTGAGTCATGTCCCTTTCTTCTATGAATTTTGACTTTATAAACAGGATCATAGATGAAACTTGGTTCATCTAAGATTAGGGTATCTTTTGATTTTTCAAATTATGAAGAGTAAGCCAGATCTAGGCTCCTTTCTGAGGTTGTTCTTTCGCCCATGGCTCTTATACCATGTTGATTTTCAAAAGATCCTCTAAACAAACAATTACTTCTTATGATCTTATCTTAGGTTAATCTTTTTTTGCATTTATTATTCATCATAAAGTAATTGCACAGAGAACCGCAACAGTAAAAAAAATGCCCAGTAAGATCATAAAGGGAAAACCCCAGCAACCCTTCTTCTTAGATAAATCATTAAGTTCAACAGAGATATATCAAGTCATATACAAGGTCAAACTAACCAATACTAAAGCTAGGTCAAACCTAGTCCACTGCCCTTAGATCAAGTCATCAAGATGTCCAATTAACTCAGTTTATTCTTCTTTGCTAGGGCTGAATTTTGGCCCTCTTCTTCCCTCAAGAGAAACACAGTTATTCTCTAGATAGACACAAAAACCCTGCCATAGATTCGTCCTTCATCTGTCTCAAATTCGTCTTCTTTAATTTCTTCAAATTGACCTCTTCGTTTGTCTTAGAAAAGACATATTCACTTGCTTTGGAATGTCTTGCTTTACTTGCCACAAAATTTCCGAATTGCTTGCCCTTGGAGGACGAAATGATGTATATATATAGGTATTATGAGGCCGAACGGGCGTGACCAAAGGGGCAGGCCGACTTGAACTTATGGAGGGCCAACTTTACAATTGGAGCCCAAAAATTTTGTTTTTACAAATTCAAAAAATTTCCTTTTGGAGCCAACATGAAGAACATGATTGGCATTTATCATTACATACATTTCAAGGGCTAAAATGTTAATTTTGAAAACTAACCATAGCTACAAACTTCAACACCTAACACTTTTGATGTCAATATAAGTTTGAGTTTAGATTTCAACTTATGCAGTTCAGTTTGTTTACTAATTATTTCACTTGGCATCACCAATAATCCCCACAAGAGCACAGTCCACCCTTAAAATGATGGAAGCGATTGTTTACTAATTATTTCACTTGGCATCACCAATAATCCCCACAAGAACACAGTCCACCCTTAAAATGATGGAAGCGATTGGCATCCCGGACAATAATCTCACGCCTGGTAATTTTTGAGATGAACTTGGTGGCTGTGTGGCAGTCACCACATACACGAAGGTTCTTGTTGATGCGGATACATCTCCCATCGGGTGTGCTGACAAGCCCAAAAGCAATAGCCAGCTTTTCACTATGGTAATAGAGACTTTGTTCCTTTTGCTCCTCCTCCACATCATGCAGCACAAAGTTTGTATCCGGCATATACCCTGCCTCTTCCATCTGGTGGGCTAATCTCTGAAGCATGGCATAAATTTTCCTTGTTTGTGGGTGTGATTTGTCTTCAACAACAAATGTATGCACCCTGTTGTTGACCTCGATCCAGCTACGTCCTGTCTGCTTTTTTAATCCTTTATCTTTCATCAGTTTTCTCAAATTTGCTGCATCGTTCCACCTGCCAGCTGCAGCATAGGTGTTGGCTAAGAGTATGTGTGCTGCTGCACCCTGTGGTTCTAATGCAAGGAAAGATTCTGCAGCTCGTCTACCTAGTTCAATATTTCCATGAATCCTACAAGCACCAAGTAAGGCACCCCACAAAACTGCATTAGGTGGAAAAGGCATTTTGTTAATAAAGTCCTCTGCATCATCCAGGCGGCCAGCCCGACCAAAGAGATCAACCATACAGGCATAGTGCTCCACTCTTGGTACGAGACAATAAGAACAGATCATGGAATCAAATAACCTCCAACCTTCATCCACTAAACCAGCATGGCTGCACGCAGTTAAAACACCCAGAAATGTGATGCCATCAGCCTTTATGCTTGCCTCCTGCATTTGTTCAAATAGTTGGAGGGATTTATCACCACAACCATGTTGTGCAAAGCCTGTAATCATAGCATTCCATGAAAAAGTATCTCGGCTAGGCATTTTGTCAAACACGTATTTTGCATCTTCTATGCTTCCCCCTTTTGCATACATTGTAATAAGGGCATTACTCGCAGAAACATGCACATCAAATCCAGTCTTTATGACGTAGGTATGGAGTTGCCTCCCCTGCTCCAGTGCTCCTAAACTGGCACATGAACTCAGAACAGAGGCAAAAGTAAAATCATTGGGTTTGATGCCAGAACTTTGCATGTCACTAAAAATTCTGAAAGCTTCCTCGCCGTGCCCCTGCTGTGCGTATGCTGTGATTATCGCAGTCCAGGATACCAGGTCATGCTTCGTCATATTGTCAAACACTTGCTGTGCATCCTCTACTTTCCCGCATTTTGCATACATTGTCACTAATGCATTTCCCACTCCTATATTCAAATCAAACCCACTTGCAACAACAAGGGCATGAAATTGCATACCTTCAAAAAGCGCTGCTAAGCCAGCAGAAGCACTTAGAACACTGGATAAGGTCAGTTCATTTGGCTTTACACCTGCCTGCTGCATTTGTTTGAAAATCTGCAGAGCCTCTGCATGTCCATGCTGTGCATGCCCAGAAATAATTGCGCTCCATGAAACTACATCTCTCACATCCATTTTGCTGAACACTTGGCTTGCATCGTCAAGGCAACCACATTTAGCATAACACGTTACAAGAGCGTTTCCCACAGAGATATTTGACTCAAATTCTGTTCTAACTATCTGGGCATGGAGCTGCTTAGCCTGTTCCAAGCCCGAAAAACTCCCAATCGCCTTTAATATACTGGAAAAGCTGAATTGATCAGGTCTTATTCCTTCCCTATACATCTGGCAAAACAGTTTCAGGGCTGCCTTGCCGTTTCCACTCTGTACATATCCTGCAATCATGACAGTCCAGGAGACCACATTTCGTTCAGAAATTTCGTCAAATACATTGCGTGCAGCCTCCAAACTCCCACACTTAGCATACATGTGGAGCAGTCTGTTTTGAAGGAAAACATCGAGTTCATTTCCAGTACTCACCAAATGGGCATGGACCAGCTTGCCTTCTGTTAGCGCTCTCAAATCAGTGCAGAACTGTAAGTAATGAATATGGGTGTTACGTTCCACCCAAATGCCTTGTGCTAGAATGTCCTTCAGTCGCTTCTGTGTATCAAATGAACTTAAATATGTGCCCATCGTAACGGAGGCATTCGGATGGTCAACAAATGAGCGGAAATGGGTTGAATGTAGATTGCAATAATTAGATATGCGAGTATGAGTTATACATTTCAGGGTGATTAGCAGCGCCCTTCCAATATGGTGTAGGCGTCTGAAATTCTCCATGAATTCCCATCTCTCTTAATACTCACGGTACTGAAAATGATTTCTCAAGACGGGAACAAACTCTTTGCTGATCATTAAATTATGTCGAAACTCCTTGACAAAACCAAGTTAGGCGTCCACTCGACTATGTAGAGAAGTGTTGATTAAGTGGACATATGCTCACGGTAAAATTCGGGCTAACTTCATGGCTGAGTGCGTGCATTATGTGATTGGAAAGCCTATAGCTTCGTCTCCAACTGGTGATGCTGAGTGTTAATTTTGAATTAGCATTCCTCTTTAAAGGAGCGTTGGCTTAAATAAAATTTTGGTATTACGGTTAAAGCAGTTTCCACTAAAATATTTCTGCTTAAACATTCAAATATTATGGAGATTCTTTTAAGTAGATCAGAAAATTCTAAACCCTATCTTGAATCCAATGGGATTGTGGATGCATTGTGTCTGATACAGAGATGTTCGATTCCAATGAGGTCTTTTGACTAAACTTTCACAAACCCCATCATGAGCCAAGGAGTGGGTGGATTGTGTATCATTGAAAGTGTAGATTCTTGGTCCTCCATTGAGTATAGTGGTATTAAATTATTAAATTTTCAAATGGTTTTTCTTTTGATGGAGAGCTTGGCAAAATATCTGAGGTGGTTTTTTTTTTTACTAAACTTTCACTAACTCCATCATGAGTGAGATAGAGTAGTGTGTGAATCATGAGCAAAATAGAATAGTGGGTGTATTGTGTGTGATTGTAAGTGTCAATTCTATTTTCCATTTGGGGGAGTGGTATTAAACTTTGAATTGATTTTGTTTCAATGGAGAGCTCAAAAAAATACCCATATTCAATTTTGAGGAGGTTTTTTTACAAAACTCTAGATTAGCATTATTCTGACCCTAATATAGTAATAGGTGAATTGTGTGTGATTAGAAGAGTTGACTCTTGGTCATTAAAAGAGGGCTATGATATTAAATCTTGAATAGGTGTTCGCTTTTAAGGGAGATCTTGGCATAAGTGGGCATGTCATCTTGGTGAAGGCATAGTCCATTAAACTACTCATGTTCAAACATCGAAATATTCTTGATTAAATCTAGGTGGGCCCCATTATGGGCCCAGTGGAACCCTGGGTGTGTTGTGTGCGATTGAAAGTGTTGATACTTATTTCTTGACTAAGGGGTGATAATATTAAACTTTGAATTAGCACTCCCCTTTAAGGTGGAGCATTGGCTCAAGTAGACATGTTGTTTCAATAAAGGCATAACATATTAAAATAATCATGTTCAAACCTTCGAGAGGTTTATTGACCAAACCT